>JARHVA010001296.1:1512500-2092500 GCA_037957365.1 Torreya grandis | reverse complement strand
TTCAAAATAATGATTATCTTAAGACTGAGACATTTTCCTCAAGACTCTATTTTGGACTAAGTCACTTTATCCTCAAGATCTTATATGTTTCCTTAAGTTTTTGGGCTTAGTTATGATGTATATAGATATCTTCATGAACCATGGTAACTATTGAACCATATGAATAGCATTATCAAGGTCTTAACCCCCCCCTTCACACTTATGCTCACCCAACTAAGTTCTTTCTTCTCATTATTGTCTTAGTCTTTCTTAACTATCTGTAGGTGCTCATTGACCTTATCCACTTGGTCATGATGTCAATAAGTTATTTTAAACCTCCCAATAGATTAAAAATGTGTATATCATTTTTAAATCACCTATGGGTTCTATTTGAAACCAAACTATGCATTTATTTGGGCTGAGACACTTTCTTAGTGACCTATGTTGTAGGTGCATATTAAGGTCATATGTATAAACTGAGGGTGAGTGTGTGTGAGGTAAACACATACAAATCATATTATCTTTTGGTGATCTTGAGTCATAACATCCCTCTCATATAGTGGAAGCATTTGAACATGATGTTAGGGATAAGTTTCAACTTCGAGTGACAAAGATATCCTTTTGAGCTTGAAATTGTAGACCTCTCTGCCTGCTCACGGTACATTTGATGTTATCTTTGAGGTCTTCAACAACCACCTTCCCTTAGGTATCTACCTTTAAAACTTTACCAAATCAATGCCTATGTTAGGGGATACAAATATAATCAATTGGGAAGCATTACATGTCTTTGAAACTATATTATATGATATCACCAAAACCTATAGGGCCTCTATTTGGCCCTTTTAGGGACAAGTTCTCAAAACTTAAATTGGATTTTTGGGATGAATCTTCAATACCTAGTGGGCTGCCTATTAGACACCCAACCAAAAACTCTACCACCGCCTTTTTTGGGAACTATGGAAGCACACAATTGATTACCAAGCAGCTTAACATGCGGAAATAACCAGAATGCACAAGTAACTAGAATTCAAAAATAACACAGAATATGAGAGACAATACACAATTGTATTAATACTCATCCAAAAAAAGAATACAATAAAGAAGATGCCACTTCTTCTCCACACCTCTCAGAGGCTTCCCACACCTCAAGTGTACAGTAATTCTCAATCTTGAGTTCTCTCTCTCTTACGGTCCCAACACACAACTCAAACATAGAGTTGGTGTTCACCTCCAACTAGTCAATATCCACTACTGCCAATACACCGAGTATATACACATACTCAACCGAGTGCACAACACACTCCAAGTAGATCTCCCATGAATTGCAACACCTTGCAACCCAAATGATCTTACTTTAGAAGGAACTACCCTGCCTTCTTCTTTGCTCTCTGTCTGAGTACACACTGTACTCCAAGTATATCCTACCTAATCCCGCTTCCTATTGTGTTGCTGTCACCTTGACTCTATTTTCACCTATAGATCAACTTGGTTCTACACACCTGCAAACCTAGACCATGCACACACATACACCTGTAGATCAATGATCTTACTTATCCATGCAGATCTCCTAATGTAGCCATGCACACCTGCTAACCAAGATCATACATACATGAAGAACCCTTCTGATTCTCCAAACCAGCACCCACACTTGGTACTGTGGCACTAGGAGGAACACACCTTGCTCTCTTCACTCTAAAGGAGCTAATATTTGCTCTCTTACTCTCTAGCACACCTTTACAATACAGCCCATGAGTCTATTATATAGATCTCATCCAAACAATAATTAGACATATAATTACAATAATTAGATCCACAGCTTCAAGTGTAAAATTGGCTCTTGACATGCAAACACTTGGTTCGTTAACTAACTATCCATAAAACTCATAGTTTTGAACCACACAAGTGAATAACATCGGTCCCTGTCTGCCTGGAGGTGACCAGCGTTGGTCGATCCCTAACTAACGTCAGTTGCTTTACTCACTAATCTGACCAATGTCAACTGATAAAACTGATGCCAGTTGCTCTGCAACTCAGCAACCTCTCAGCAACCTCCTCCCCTATTTATATCAGTGAAGCTTTTAGCTCCACAACCTAAAAATCTCCCATTTGGAGATAAACAACTACACTGTACCTATACCTGTACCCTGTCTAATTTGTTTCCTGGCTTGTATCCCTCTTCAAGATGAATCCTGAAGACCAACCACCACACAACCCATGGTACACCTCTTATCATCCAAGTAACCTGCCGCATCCACATCTACAAACCCATGTAGAAAAGAACTTGACCCTGCATAGCATGTCGACCTATTGCTGGTCCCTCTCAAATACCTAAGAATCCACTGAACTACCCTCCAGTGCTTCTTTCCCAGATCAGCTCCAAACTTTCTGACAGCTCCCACTGCTTGGGAAAACTTAGGTCCTGTACGCATGTACTAAACCTCATCATGTGAATCAGGACACTACTCATAGAACTATCCAACCCATCGGCATGCTCACTGGCTTCACACAATCATCTGGAGACAAAATCAAACTATGATCTCCATGTCTCTAGAACCCACTCATGCCAAAGAATTTTGCTGCTCAAAATTCCTCATGACATACCTCTGAACTAACTTTACCTTTAGCTCAGAAAAAAACCTTGTATGTGTAACCCTTCATGCAAGCAAACACACAACATACATTAATAGGATGATGTTGTAATCATCACCCACCTGGTAAAGTAACCATAGTAGTTACAATGACATTGACTAAAGCCATACTTTGTCATCCACCTATCAAACCTGTACCACTGTCTTGCAGCTTCCTCAAGACCATATGACCTGGCCTTCTGTCTCACATATCCATTCTCTCTATTATTTAACTAAGGTATCCATTCATCTTTTAGTTCTTTCATACCGGCTGGCAACCCTACCAAATCTCTCGCTTGGTTCTGCATCCTCTTCATGCCATGCTCCCACTGTTTCCTAGATCCTTCCTGCTCTACAGTGAGCAACGAGTATAAAGAAGAGGAACAACAAATTTGAGGCTTACTTACCCTTTCAATCCTCCATATGGTCATTTGAGACTCCTTGATAGCTTGTTGTCCACCCAAAATCTGTTACAGTGACCGACCTTAGTCACTACACAGTCTACATCTGACCGACGTCAGTTCCATGCACCTGTCCTGACTATCGACCTGGCCAACGTCAGTGTCTCCTTGTTGCCGACGTCGGTCCTTCTGACTGATGTTAGTCTTACTACTACCAACATCGGTCCTTCTGACTGACATCAGTCTTACCCTACCCGACATCACCGACTCTGATCTGCACATGACTAACATTGGCACTTGTCTGTTTGACACTGGTTCTTCCTGACTGACGCTGGTACCTATGTTTTCCTATGAGTGATGGATTTTTACTCGTGAGCTCTCCATGGATCAAAACCCTATCCAAACCACCCTGCTTAGAGTTACTCAGCCTTCTCCACTGATCTCTGTCTGCCATCTCCTCCATAAACACCAAGGCTTTCTAGTTCTTAAGCCTATCAAAGACATCTGACTTCCTCTTAAGAACATGCATGTCCTTCTTGCTCATGTGACCAAGCTTACAAAGCCACGTCTCTACAATAGAAGAAGAATCAGTAATATAAGCAAGTAGATAAAGGGTACCTGCTTTCTTACCACTAGCTAATTCAAGTGCATCCACTGTGAGAGTTCTTGTGCATCTCTCATCACCCAACTTTCCTAAATAAATTAGCCTTATCTTCAGAACTGGGACCTACATGACCTCCTTTAACACCCATGTGTTGGCCACCTGCAATTTCAGCTTCACTTCCCCTTTGCCAATTCTTTGGCAAGGCACACCAGCCCCTAAATAAATCTTTCCAAAGTCTCCAAAGACCTTACCATGGAAAAATACTCTATTTTGGACTGCATGGAAAGAGGCAACAAAATCTATAAAACAAGATTCTACTTTATCCAAGAAACATACCAGAGCATCCTATGTAACATCACCTGCAACATCTGCTTCTTCAGTTCCTTCATGCTGATCTTCCACAAACCAACAATTTTGCTTTACCTGCTCTTTCTTTCCATAACACCGTAAGTGATCATCTGTACTTTTCAATTCCTCCATTCTTAGTGTACTTTATTTTGCCATTGCTCTACTCCCACTCAATCAAAAACCCCTGAGAGTGACCTATAATCAAACACAAAACTACTTCCTACAACCTTAGCTCTGATACCACTTTGTTAGACACCCAACCAAAAACTCTACCACTTCCTTTGTTGGGAATTATGGAAGCACACAATTGATTACCAAACAACTTAACATGTGGAAATAACTAGAATGCACAAGTAACTAGAATTCAAAAATAACACAGAATATGAGAGACAATACACAATTGTATTAATACTCATCCAGAAAAAGAATACAATAAAGAAGATTCCACTTCTTCTCCACACCTCTTAGAGGCTTCCCACACCTCAAGTGTATAGTAATTCTCAATCTTGAGTTCTCTCTCTCTTACGGTCCCAACACACAACTCAAACACAGAGTTGGTGTTCACCTCCAACTAGTCAGTATCCACTACTGCCAGTACACTGAGTATATACACATACTCAACCGAGTGCACAACACACTCCAAGTAGATCTCCCATGAACTGCAACACCCTACAACCCAAATGATCTTACTTCAGAAGGAACTACCCTACCTTCTTCTTTGCTCTCTGTCTGAGTACACACTATACTCCAAGTAGATCCTGCCTGATCCTACTCCCTATTGTGTTGCTGTCACCTATAAATCAACCTGGTTCTGCACACCTGCAAACCTAGACCATACACACACATACACCTATAGATTAATGATCTTACTTACCCATGCAGATCTCCTAACGTAGCCATGCACACCTACTGACCAAGATTATACATACATGAAGAACCCTTCTGATTCTCTAAACTAGCACCCACACTTGGTACTGTGGCACTAGGAGGAACACACCTTGCTCTCTTCACTCTGAAGGAGCTAATATTTGCTCTCTTACTCTCTAACACACCTTTATAATATAGCCCATGAGTCTATTATATAGATCTCATCCAAACAATAATTAGACATATAATTACAATAATTAGATCTGTAGCTTCAAGTCTAAAATTGGCTCTTGACATGCAAACACTCGATTCATTAACTAACTGTCTATAAAACTCACGGTTTTGAACCGCACAAGCGACCGACATCAGTCCCTATCTACCTTGAGGTGACCAACATTGGCCGATCCCTAACTGATGTCGATTGCTTTACTCACTAATCTGACTGACGTTGGCTGATCAGACCGATGCCGATTGCTCAGCAACTCAGCAACCTCCTCCCCTATTTACATCAGTGAAGCCTTTAGCTCCACAACCTAACACTGCCAAAGGTCTTAAACATGCTCGTCAAGCTATAAAATTACATCCTAAACCTCATAAATACCACTACCTACCAATTTCTTGATGTACAACACCCTTATAGCTCTATCAGACACCTATAGATGCAAAATGAACTAGTCTACAAGCATAAACAAGACTAGAAGAGGATTCTTGAGTTCTTGAGACCTATAAAAGTCAAAATACAATGAAAAAACTATGGAGAGGCCTTAAGAAACACCTAAAAATAACCAACCTATCAAATCAAAGTAAAATATTCTAAAACAAGCTCAAACAGGGACTCCTCATGGATGTAAGAGCATAAAAAGCTACATAGCTTCTTAACAATGGTTTATAAAGGAGAAACCATGAAACTCAAACTTCTTACCATGGATTTGAATTTGATTAAGACCCCTTTCAAATATCAAAATAATTTACTCCAACTCCATTTGTATGGATTGCACCAAGCTTTCAAAGTTGACTCTTCTTAGCTTGTGAAGGAAAGAAGGAAAGAAAAGAAGCAAAACTTGATCTTTCTGACTTAATCTCTACACACTAGGCATAGGGAAGACTTTACAGAGAGTAAGAGACACTTACATCATGTTTTCACTTGAAGATGAACTTTCCAAGTCCGTAAAAGTGCCATAAGAGCCTATTTTTTGGGAGTTTCTCCTATTTTTGTGCATGAAACTACTTATTTTATACTACTGACTAGTTCTTTACATGTTTTTACCTCATCCACATTAGAATCATATTTGGTGACAAATTGTTTCCTTGGAAAAGTCTGTACAAGTCATTTAATGAGCCAAAAGTATGACCAAAAAGAACTTTTGTCATATGAAACATAGCAAAGGACAAAATTATAACTTAGGAACACCAAAACACTTCAATGAAAATATTAGGACATTTATAAAATAATTTTATCCTTTTACCATGTTTTACTAGAATTGACTTTTCAAGACTAGCCAAGTGCAAGGAAGCTAGGCATACACCAAGGCTAGGACAAGGATAGGTGAGATGTTTAGACACACATGAGACCATATAAGACATATAGGAACCTTTTAAAAGTTTCAATATATAGGGTTTGACCCACATTGACTAAAATTCAAATTTTGTCAACACTAACCTCCTATGTCATACCCAACTTTCATCTAACTTTCTCATGAAGCACTTATCTTTTGTGATATCATTTAGTACATAAAGATTATTATCATTCCTATTGGTTTTGGCTATCAATATTCTTGATTTTAACCTTATTATCTCACAACCTTTTTCATGAAACATTAGGGTATGTCCTTGAGTGCACATTTGAATTACACTCAATAAGTTGTGTTTTGGTCCATCTACATATAAAACATTTTATGTCTTAGTCTTCCCATTATCCAGACTCAAAGCACCTTTTCCAACTATATTATTAGATGTGTTATCTCTAAACCTTACTAAACCTATGGTATTCTTCTTCAAAGTGATGAATTTTCCTTTATATTTTGTCATGTGACTTGAGTAACCACTATTTATATACCACTTTAGATTTTCATTCTGAGTATGAAAATTAGTTTGGGCTATCATAGATTCTTCTCCTCTAGATTATTTTGTCTCTTTAAATTTATCCATAAGGTTTACTCCTTGATCCATTATTTAGTGTCATGAATCCATATTTTCTTACATTCTCTTAAAATGTGTCCTCTTTGGTTTCATTTATAACATAAGATTCTACTTATCCATCTACAGTTAACAAATTTATGTTCAAATTTACCACAAGAAAAATAATAAATAATGAAATAATCCACATATTATTAGTATTTAACCTCATTTATCTTTTGATGATCATAAGAAGATACATCACTTCCTTTAATGTCCTTTGATGAAGAAATACCCTTCTTGGCTTGTTGAATATTGACTACTTCTGCATAGGTCTTGATTCTACCAGCTTCATCACTCCTTGAATGATCAATGTCTTTTAGAAACTAACTCTTCTTGAACTCCTTTTTTTCTTTTCTAAAGTCAAGACCTATTATATCATAAAAGGATCTTTTACTAACCAACATTTTTTAAGCTTTCTATTACTCTCCTTATATTCTTGATAAGTTCTTATCTTGATTTTGTCTAGCTCAACTTGTGCCTCTAAAGTCTTTATTTTCACTTTAATCTAGGTGCATTCTTCCATATGATTCTTATATTTTGAGAAACATTCACAGGTTATTTTAATGGTTGTGGATAGATACTCATTGTAATTATATAAAATATTTTCTTTATCATAATCCATAATTATGCTTCCAATGATATCCCTTAGATTTTTAGGTCTACACAAGGGACCAGGCTCTAATACCAATTATTAGAAACAATATGACTGAGAGGGGGGTGAATCAGTCTTTAAAAAAAATTCATTTAGTTCCACTTAACTATGTATGAACCATCATAGCGTGCATGTACATTTCAATAATTATAAACAACAAAACATAAGAGCATGAAACATATGAACATGGCATATACATGGGAAACCCTCGTGGGGTAGAAAAATCACTGATGAAACAAATGGACTACAGTCTTATAAGATAAACATCAATATTTAGTTAAGCACCCACTCAACTTAGAACATGAACCCCAATATATCAAGCACCATCTTGATAGTATTTAACTAAGCACCAACTCAACAAGGAGCACCAACCCCTAATTTACCAATCACCCACTTGGTTTTAACAAGCTCCAACTTGAAGGAGGCTACAACCCTCTAGATGAATCAACACCAAATTATACACCTTATTTTTGATCACCTTCAAAAATATGTGTTGCTTATACAATAAATTATGATCTACTCTTTCTACTCTTCACTCTCTTCAGCCCTCTTAAATTTATCTTTAGCTCTCTTTGCTTAACTAACCCTTTTCATGGCTTGATTAGGTCTTATGACCTTGATCTTATTTTGTAGAAACTCTATTGGATATTAATGACATCTTTACTAATCTGCATGACCTTATTTTGTACATAAATTATCTATGTCATTTGCTTATCTTGTTCCTCTCTTGCACCCTATTTGCATCCCTTGTCTTCCTTCACTAAGCACACAAAAATAGGTCTAACAGGCTTGCTTTTATACAAGATATTTGATCATATCCTTATAGTTTAGATGCATTTTAAAATAGCTTAGGTCACCCATAATAGGTTAGATCATACAAAAATAACATGCCTTAGTTATGAATCAATCACTATAATAGGTCATCCATACATCAATAGCCATTACTCCTCTTTTAGTCTTATGGAGACCTAATAAGCCTTCTCAACAACATGTTACCTTTAGATCGTTATTGAAGATCATCCAAACATCTCATGTAGTAGTAAAATAACATAATATACTATAATAACCATTAGCCAATTGTTATTTGTGTCTACAACACCTTTTACATCTAACTACCACTTGAACCCTTCTTCAAATCATTGCTTATAAAAGGCCTATGTATATATAAAAACTTTGCCTTGATCAACTGAGTTATAGACTCAATTTTTCCAAAAACACATGTAAATAAATTATATAATTAGTAACCCCATGATGTCATGGTTATTACCAAATTAATTTGATGCTTTAACTCAGGGTAAAATAGGCTAAAATACTCCTTTACAAGATGTTCACTCAGAACTACCAACTGACTCTAAAAAATAGTTAGGGAAACATGAACATATGATACATGATTAAATGTATTTAATATATTTTAATGTATGAAAAGTATCATTATACATCATAAAATAAACCTCAATCATTTAGATCATAAAATCTAATGATAACTATTGGTCTTACAGACCAATGTTCTGACCTTCTCTCTCACAAACTCTACTAGTTAGATAAGCCATTTTGGCTTCAATGTTCCAACCACTTACACTAACTTATAAGCTTTTTAAAATCATGAATAGATCATTTAATATCCAAAAAACATCATCGTGAATTTTAATGCATCAATATTTCATGAAAAACTCATCATGAAACATCTTCTCGCTTTTGTCTGGTTTCTTTATAATCTACACCATAATGTCTAATCAACGATTGGATAACTTTGATCACTGACTTCAGAAAATTGAGATCTATAACCTATACAAAAATATTCATGAACATCAACTAAAATTATAATAATTTGATCTTCATTCACTTATCAAATTTGAATTGGTCAATGTTGTTTGCTACAACAAATCTTCAAAAGACAAGAACTTATCTATATGGTCTTCTCATTTACTTGAGAAACCAATCACACCTAGAGATGCCTGAGTGAGTTGAATTCAAATTCCAATCACTTATCTAATCATATCAAATCATTATGATCTATTTTGAATAAGATATTCAACATCAAGTCATATTCAAGGGTTTATGAGGGTCTAAACTAACTTCCAATCTTAATGATCATTCATAAAACTTAATTCCTCTTTCTAAAAACTAACACTTATAAATTTTAGCTAGAATCCTTCCTCATCTATTATGAACAACTTATATTCCCATCCATCTTCTGCACGTGCCAATAAGTAATGAGAAAACCTTCTCTGGTAGACATTTTTTCATTATGTGTACTCATGAAACCTTGAAATAATTTTCAAGCCTTTTCCTTACAAACATTGGTCTAAAACTTTATGCACATACTTACACCAACTTGACTTACTTCTCTCAATGTTAATCTTCTCACTCATGTCATGGAAACTAATCCTATTACCTCATCTATCCATTACTTTCTTCTTGCTTTCTAAGCCTTGACCTACAAGTCTTATTAAGCCTTGAATCTAACCTTCTTAACCACTATGTTAAATTCACTTTAGAACTATCCTATGTTCTAATGCCTCTTGTGTATGCTCAAGCAACCTCATACACTTACTCTTCTTCAGAACTTCAATTTTTTTTGGTAAGCTAATTACAGATCTTTGGAGTTTGATTGTAGCATCTTTAGAGCTATGTACATAGGTCTTTGGAGCACCCATATATTCAAAGCTAACATTCTACTTATTTGAAATTTCTTCAAACTCTCAGACAATATCACTCATGCTCAAATAATATCAAGTATTATTTATAGAATTCTCTTTGAAGCATTCTCATCTTCATAGCACATTCAGAGCATATTCAAAGTAGATTACATAGAACTTTGGATAAAACTACTTCTTCTTCATAGCTCACACATTTAATCTTGCCACTTGTAAATACTATCTCACAAGGTATACACAAATCATTACAATATGTTTTATACTTGTTGTACTAACCTCAAGACTTACATGACCAAGTATTTCCACAAGAACCTTTGACATTAAATATATTAGATTGACATTAATGAAAGAACCATGCATCTTCATTAGTACCTTTGACATCAATGACAACATTAACTATCAAATCTCAACAATCAAAGACAATGTTCAACATAAGTCTCTATAAAATAAGTAATTAAATAAGTAACAAGTTGATTTATGTAGTGTTGACTAATTTGTTGATGGTATAAGCTATAATTTAACCATGTTATGAAGAGTTTATGAGTTATCCCCTCCATTTACTAGATGATGAAATGACTATCTTTGGTAAAGGTGTGAGAGGTTGACTTTGGATAGCAATTATCTCTTGATGTTGCTCCTCCACTCAAAAACACTACATAATTATTCCTTTGGAAAATTAGGGGGCAGCTTAGCTCTAGATTATAGTACCCTTAGAAAGCATTCTAAAAAATGTGTCTTAGTTAGAGAATATATGATAACTACATGATAATCTATTATAAACTGCAAACATAACATCAGAATGCAAGATGATTTGAGCATAAATATTTTTATCAACCAAATTTTCACCCTTTGGAAAGTAGTTCAATCATTCAAAATTTTGAATAACATGGAAACAATCCTAGGATGTGGGTGGCCTAAAGTTGGATTTAGTCTCTAGGTTAAAATTATATCTCCCTTGATGTTCACTTAGGCTCATTCATTCATATAGGATCATTCATTACTATAATAACTTTCTAGGAAAAGAAATATTAACCTACTCTAATGAAGGTGATGCACCAAATATACATGACCATTACCAACCAGCTACAAATTCACTTCAAACATGAGATTAACTTACAAGAAACACTACTCTAAATATGTTTCTCTATATCAACATTTCACATGAAGATTGTAAATAATGTTTGGGCTAGGAAGACTAGTCAAAAAGTCATGAGATGACACTAATTAAAACAAAAATCACTCAACCTTCACACCTAACTTAGACACTTCATAAGACTTGTAAAAAGGATTTAAAACTAAATATAAATTCTAGACAAGGACAACATACCAAGGAATTAAATATAATCACTTGATAAGATAAATTAATCAATCACACACATTGAAACTAGTCAAAGGACGAGGTAACATCATAATTTTCTCATTTATTAAATTATTTCAAATGGGTATGGATTCACCATACCTAAGTGAAGGATACAAACATAGCCTATAAAGACTCAATTTATATAAAATTAGAGAGAAGAAGAGAAGAAGGGCATAAGAGGGAGAGGTGACAAGTGTCTCATGAGGAGTTACAATGAAGAAAGAGTTATGAAATATTTTCATGAGACCCTATAATACATGTGCTCTCTTAAAGATGATATTATCCTCCAAGACATGTAAGAGTCTTCATCTTGCTTTGACACCTTATCTTGCTCTTAAAAATTGCCCCTTATTTGTCTTATGAATGGATAAGTGGAACTCTTAAACATCAAGGCATGTTGAATTATATTATAAATCTGCTCTTGACACCTTTCATGAGTTTTAGAATCTCTCCCAACTGACATTTTAGTTGCAATCATCAAGTAACTCTATAAGTGTCAAGAAACTCCTTGGTCTCACTAGGCCAATCTTGCTTACAAATGTGAAATCTGGAGTTCATCTTCACCAAGAAAATATTTATTAATGGATGGAATATTCACATCATATTATATCTTTAAAATTCATTTGGAGTCATCAAACTCTCTCAAAGACCTTGTTTTGTACTAAAAGCATTCACTAGGCCTCATTCTTTATAGCCCTAACAATGTGTAAACCTTATTGTGTATAAGAATGTAAAAAGGATATTTTTAAACTAATCATATATTTGAGGACCTAGTATCATCTTAAAAACTTTTGAAAAATTATAGGCCCTGAAAGTGAGTGGAAGTATCATTTTCCTTCTATTCTCTTCCCCCAATTAGGACTCATTGCCTAGAAGACCAAGTTTTTGATACAAACCTATCCCACACATGTGAAACTACAAATGAGTGTGTGATTAAATTTATCCATCCTATCACTGAAATCCATGTTAAATTTGAGTTCTTGAGACCATGTGAAAGTGTCAAAACCATGAAATGGTCTCAAAACCTATTTTTTTTAAGCTTGTTTAAGATTGCCTTGAAAAAATAGGTTTGTTTGAGCATCTCCATGGTGTCTTATATGTTATTTTTTTATTTAATATGTGTAATTCATGCCAAATGACCTTCACCAATAGTATGAAAATTTTCCATTGCTCAAAACCTTGTAAAACACTTAAAAACCTTGAAAAACATATCATTAATTGCAGACCATATAGTTGAAAGTATAGAAAAAATTCATGGTGAGAACCATATTTTAGTACTTAAAAATTTTTAGTAGTTTTTATAATAATTTAAATTCATCTTATGCTCTTTGGATTCCATTATCTCACATTGGGTCCTTACTATAGTTTTAGGAGGGTTTAGAGTGACTTCAATTCTTAATGATTGTTCATAAACCTTGGGACCTTAATCCCTAAAACAACGACACAATTTTCATTTCCATTATCTCCATAAACTTTCCATAAGAGAACAAGATCCCATGAATCATGTCTGTATAGTTCCAAGTGTAATAAGTTACTCTTTGGGTCTCAAATAGGCCATTGGATAGGGGTTTGCATTTTTAGCCTTTGTTCATGAAGGTTGAATGCCTAAACTAACAACCAATGCCATAAATTTATATTTGGGTAACCTCTTAACCATATATTAAATCCACTAGTGTCTCATGGACTAGGTCATGGTCTTACCAAGAAAGAGAAATTCTATTTTTTTACTGTAGTCATGCATTAAGAGAGCTCAAGGGGACATAAAAGTCCTAAAAGACACTTTCCTTGTCTTCACATACATGTGGATGGTATTTTAGGGTTTGTGAAAAATTTTGAAACTTAAAAATATCCTCATTTTTTCATGTTACCTTCATCAAACCTCTTTTCTCATGGTTGCATCTATAGACCTGTATTTTTTGGTTTAGACTCTATAGGCCTAAACAATGTTTATCAACATTAGCCTCACTTTGTATGGGTATGACGGATCTATGAAATTATATTAGAATTAATATATCATAAAATATTAATATCCTTCTTCCATATACCTCAAATTCTCCTCAAAACTTGTATGTCTTTTCACTTGACTATGCAAATTTGAAGGTGCCAACTAACTGTGTATGTAGGGTTCAAATGACTTGGTTTGGTCACCTTTCTCTAAACTTTATCCCTATTTAATTTGACCTTAAATATAATATTATAAATTTTATATTATCTCACCCAAACTCCCATATCACTTTGTAGGTATCATTCCCTTCTCAAGCTTGGAAATAGCATGTCTTGTTTAGGCTAGCTTGTAGATGTCAGTTTTGGGATCCTATCTATGTCTTAGGAGTTTAAAAATCTTATACAAGTCATTGGACACATCAATAACCTTTATCACAAAAATTATAGTTCATAACCCTTCATTTAAATTTTGAAAATTTATCAAAGCACTACATATTCACTTGTATACACCTATTATCTTATACCTTCCAAGGTATGGTTGTAAGTGATGAATTGAAAAGAATCTGAATATGAGCTTAAAATTTGATCTTATCCACTAGGCTATGGAATTTTTGAGAGTGATTAACCTTATTTAAATATCTCTTCATTTCTCTATATTATTTTTATCCTTTCATATCATTCATAGGCTTGTACCTTCTTATCTTCATACGCAGGTCTATGTATGAGTGTTAAGCCTATAGACTCTTTCAAATAAACACTCTTTAGGATTTAAAATGGTTTATTTATTTTAATTTTTTTATTTATTATCTCATAATTGTATTTAGTTTGTTCTTACACTTTTATTCTTCATATTATCATTTATTTTTATTCAAAATGAGGACCTACAGGTCTGTAATCTATAGGTCTGCCTTTTTGCTTATATGGACTGCTGAGAACATCTTCTTAAGTATTTGACACATTCTTATTGTGTCAAATATTATAATTTTCATGTAATCTACATAATATACCTATATAATTCAACTAAACACTATGCCATATCAAGTTTGCACATTTTTATGTGCAACATGTGCATTGGTTAGCTCATATACAAGGCTTTGGGTATTGAAAGTGAGATTCTATAGTATTCATTAATGTTTTTGATGATTTAAAAGGATTTTTTGATATAAAATTAATTTTTAGGATGTATATCAGTTATATCCATGTCTTTAACACCTCTATCATGAGACCTAAGATGCACGGATTCTCACTTACAGGTCTATAGACCTGTGAGTGACTAAAACACCTTCTAACCCTCATTGAGAGTACATTTGGATCTCACTTATAATTAACATGGGATTTTATCCTTGTAAATTCCATATTCATATTATATTATTTGTTTCTCATTTCCATTTTAACTAAGTTTGATAGGCAGGCCTATAGATGATTTCTCATAAACTGCACCATGCTTCCAAGAGTGAGAAACATGATATCACTTGAAGGGCTATCTAAAAGAAATTTTTTTAGAGATATAAAGCATGTATCATAAAATATTTAATTATTTTAAATAAAATATGATGCATTTGGATAATTTTGAGAGTGACAATAATTCAAACCAACCTAATAAACTTGTAATAAGGGTGATATGTTTGATGCACTTGAGACACTATTATCCTTTTTTAGTAAACCTTATGAGGATTATTTTATTGATGAAATAAAAATTTAAAAGAGTAATTTTACCTCTAAAATAATCTCAAAAAATCCATTCTCCTCAATCAATCTCTAAGTGAAGAAATAAGAGCAAAACTATAACCTGGTTGAATTAACAAGACATAATGACTTCATTTCAATCTTAAATTTTTTTAATAAAGTAAATGGGATGAATAGTTAAAAAAATTTAAAAAAATTAATATTAATATGACCCCTAACATTTACCAAAATTTTAGCCTTTAACTTTCTCTCTCATGGCCATACCATGTATTTGAATTTTGTCTTTCTAAGCTTGTGAAGGAAGCGATGGAGGAGAGAGAGAGTTATCTTCATATCTCAAACATAAAACTTGATCCCAATATTTAATCTGACCTTTATAATATTAAAGGACAATCCTAATATATTTTCACCTTAAAGTGAGTTCTTGAAGTCCATATAAGTGCCTTAAATTCCTCCTTTAGAGTGATTTCTTAAGTAACTGACTTGGTATGACTTCCTTGACATGTGTGTTAGATATATAACTCCATAAAGAACCTTATAAAATGTGATTTTATGGATTATTCACTTTTTAACCTTTTTCATACATTTGAATTAGTCAAAACAACCTTTTTCTTCATATAAATTTTACGTTAAAGTCCACAAATAAACCTTAAACTTTTAAAACCAACATGAAACGTTTATAGAAGTTGATTAGGTGTAAAATTAAACTAAAGATAAACCTAAGGAACTATGACACCTATTTTACCCACCATTTCTACCTCATGACATGACTATTCTAGTCTAAGACAAGAACAACCATTACCTTAATCTTTGAAAAGCTACCATAAACCATGTTAATAAGACCTTATGAAGACCTTTTTAGGAGTATTAAGGCATGGAAAGGACTAGAATAAAGTATTAACACATGATAATCAATTTTTATCTTATAAGGGTTGACATTTTGACCTTGGGGTAAAAATTGGTCACCAATTGGTGATTCATAAGGTTAGCTTGCTTGCTATGCTAATTAGACTCATAACATTGACCTTTCATTGGGAAATGGAGTCATTTTCACTCAACCTCAGACTTGAACTAGACATTGACTAAGATAAACAAACTATTTTTGACCTATAATCACATAAAACAAGGAAAACACACACAAATTAAAAGAAACAAGACATAGACATGTGCTAGCTAAGCACTTAGGGAACACAACAAATAAGAAAGCAACTAATATGTAAAACTAACGTGGAAAACATTTCTTCCTCTTGGGTCAAAGGGTAAGCTTATGATATATTTTACTCCATGAGGTAAATAATAGCATAATGAAAGATACCTTTTTAACCTTTCTCTTTTTTCCTTCATTATCCTCTTGAATTCCAATCTTTTTGTCATGCTTTCAAATGAATAAATGGAAGAAAACCAATCATATATGAACACATAATCATCTTGTGCTTCAAGATTCTTCTCATATTAATTATCAGCTAAAACCTAACCCAATGATTATCCATCTAGGCATTATCCTTGGGCCTTCATGACATCTTGAGTAACCTCATAATGCTTATCAACTACTGTAAATTCATCAAGTTTTTAAAGGAGATTTTTATACTCAATCCAAACTTGAACATGATCCTCAATGGATGTATCTTGGTCAACCTCTTCATAAACATTCTCAATATTCAATGCACCTTTATAAAGAGATTCAATCTATTGAAGAGATTCAAGGTACTATTACCAATCATCCTTATTCTCTTCTCTTGGATCAATCTAAATTAAACTAGCTTGAATAACATCCTCATCTTTATCCTCAAGAGCTATAAAGTTGTCAAGAGTCTCAAACCTATTTATGCAATCATGATGTGATTGCAAGTCAACTTATTCAAGTTTAGTTTCTTTCTTATTGGAAAAAACTTCAAACTCTTACGAACTCTTAGCTTATTAATTTAAAGGGCCTTCAACTTCAAGACTAGTTGTAGCTTCAATAGGGTTAGAAGTAATTGAATCTCTTTCTTTAAGCATACCGTCAAGACCATCTTATATAACCTCACTTTTTAAAAATGAATTTCCTCTTTCTTGTCTAAGTGGATTACCAATGAATATTTCCTCATAAAACACACTTGAATTGTCTTCTTCACATTATCCTCGAACCACACATGTATCTTCAACTTTTTCTTCATTTGCTTACCATAGGAAAAGTTCTTCCTCATGAAAGGAGATGGTGGGAGGGTGATGAACATGTTAATGAGTTTGGGATGGAATATGAGTCATGGTATGTGGATAATTAATTTTCCTGAGAATTAAAGGATCTTTATTATAAATTGGGGTCTTGGATATGGAATACACTTCTAGGAACTAATGGAGAGAGAGCAAGTTTAGTTGGGATATGAATGTCCCATTATGTTAAACCACCACTTCATTACTATCATAACCTTTTTGATGCTCCTTGACAGCTACAAATTGATTTCTAACCTGCTCAACTAGGACTTCCCTCTTGTCTTGAGTTCTTTATTATATACCTCCAAGATGGAAAAGTTAAATGTTGTTGGGGAGAGGGAAATGGAGATTTAATAGGCATAAAGTTTTATTTGGTTTCAAACTCTAAATCTTGGCTTGGGTTAATATTATTCATTTTCAACTCCAACTCTTCAATTTTTGTGTCTATAATCTCTTCAAATATCATTTTTTGAAGGTGATTAGTGACTTCATGTGGATAAGGATCACAATAACACTAATATGGGATACAAAAAGGACCTTGAAGAGGGATGAGAGGGAATTGCATAGGTTCATATTATTCCTTGACTTTAACTCCCAAATATATTCTTGTCTCACCTTTATTAATCCATTATTTCACCACTTGATTCCAACTTAGAGTCTTTAAATACTTCTTTTGGGGTTTTTGAAGAAGAGTAGTAGAATCTTGTTCTAAACAATAAGATACTCAACAATAAAATCCTTCTTCTTTTGAATGTTATCTTGGATTTATTTCCAAGAAGGTAAAGTTTGAGGAGTATATGAAGGATTTGAAACCTTTGAAGCTCACTTTAAATGGTCTCTTGAATAATAATGTGTGGCACATATGATGGTTGAGGTGGTATATATGAAGACACATGGGGATGATAATGTTTCACATGTTATGCTTCATGAACTCTTAGCTTATCTTATATTTTTTGAATGAGACCGCTTAAATCCAACATTTCACTTGAGAGGCTTTTTGAATTTTCTCTCTCAATAGGTGCACATACTTCTATCATTAGTTACAATGGGTCTCTCATATTATGAATGAGATGACTAGGTATATCTTGATCATATTCCCTTTGTGTATTAAGCCCTATTATATACCTTTCATAGCCTAAGAGAGTTTTATTGAAACTTCAAATGGACTAATTTAAGAAGTGGCTATATTGGTTAGGGAGATCTTGAACTTGAAAAGGATGATTATATGAAACATCATAGTCATATAGGGGAAGCGTAGGTTAATCATAGGATGAATATGACTCATGACATGGCTGATAAAGATCATGACAAGGATATTATGACTCATTATAAGACTATTAAAGATCATGTTGAGGTTGATAGGGAATGCTATAGGACTCATATTACTTATCCACTTTTATGAAATTTAAATTCATCTCAAACTCAACCATAAAAACTTCATCAACATAATGAATTGAAATCACAACTTACTTTGAACAAGTGACTATACTATTAGAACCATTTGATTAAGCATGAGATCACCATTGATGTTTTGAATGCCTCCAAAGGCTGATATGTAGAATAATAACATAAATAATCCTTCCACTACTTTGGACCTTAGTCCCACTAGACATACCAAAACTATTATCAACCAAATTTTCACTCTTTGGAAGGTAGCTCAAGCCTTCCAAATTTTCAATAACATGGAAACAATCCTAGGCTATGGGTGGCCTAAAATTGAATTGAATATCTAGGTTAAAGGGTTAGTTCCCTTGATGTATCACTTAGGTTAATTCATTATTCTATTAACTTGATAGGAAAAGAGAGAGAAATAAACCTACTCTAATGGAGGTGATGCACCAAATATACTTGACCACTACCAACCAACTAAAAATTCACTTCAAACATGAGACTCACTTACAACAAAAACTACTCTTAATTTGCCTCTCTATATTAGCTTTTCACATGAAGGTTGTAAAGAATGTTTAGGCTAGGAGGATTAGTAAAAATTTCATTAAATCACACTAATGAAAAGACAACTAACTCAACCTTCATAACTCATTTAGACACTTCAAAAGACCTACAAAAAGGATTACAAACTAAACATTAATGTTAGAAAAGAACAACATACCAAGGAAACAAAGCTAATCACTTGATAAGATCAACTAATCAAGCACACACATTGAAACTAGTAAAAGGAGGAGGTGAAATCAAAAGTTTCTCATTGATTAAATTATTGAAAATGGGAAGGGTTTCACCACACCTAGGTCGAGGATATAAACATAGACTATTAAGGCTTAATTTATAAAAAAAAATGAGAGAGAAGAAGAGAAGAAGGGCATAGGAGGGAGAGGTGAAAAGTGTATCATGAAGAGTTACTATAAATAAATATTTATAAATTTTTTTCATCATACACTCTAATAAATTTGTGCTCTCTTGAATATGATCTTCTCCTCCAAGTGGTATAGGAGTCTTCATCTTGCTTTGATAGCTTATCTTACTCTTGAAATTTTCCTTTTATTTTTCTTGTGAATGGACAAATGTCACTCTTAAACATCAAGGAATATTAATTTACATTAAATACCTACTCTTTACACCTTTAATTAGTTTTAGAATCTCTCCCAACTAACATTTTATTGGCAATCTTCAACTAACTCTTTGGGTGTCAAGAAATTCCTCAATCTCACTAGGTGAATCTTGTTTACAAGTGTTAAATATTGAGTTCATCTTAACCAAGGAAATATTTATATATGGATGGACTATTAACATAATATCATACCTAGATAAATTCATTTTGAGTCATCAAACTCTTTCTAAGACCTCATTTTATACCAAAAGGTTTCACTAGGCCTCATTCTTATATCATTAAAAACATGTAAAACTAATCATTTATAAGAATTTAAATAATATATTAGGAAATTAATCATATATTTGAGGACCCAGTATCCCCTTACAGGTCCAAGAAAAATTTCATGTCCTAAGAGTGAGTGGAAGTATCTTTTTCCTTTTATTCTCTTCCCCCAATTAGGTCTCAATTAGGCATCTATGCCTAGAAGACCAAGTTTCTACTCCAAACCTACACCACACATTTGAAACCAAAAAAAGGTGTGAAATTAAATTTATTTATCCTATATCCAACCTCAACATCAAATTTGAGGTCCTGAGACGCTATAAAAGTGTGAGAACCATGAAATGGTCTCAAAACTTAGTCTCTTTTTAAGCTTGTTTACGACTACCTTGAAAAATAAGTTTTTTTAAACATATCCATGGTGTATTGTATTTATTTTTGGTATTTAATATGTATAATTAATCCCAAATAAAATTAACCAATAGTTTTCAAATATTCTATTGCTCAAAACCATTCAAAATACCTAAAAACCTTATAAAACATAATATTAATTATAGTTTGTATAGTTACAAGTACAAAAAAATTCATGGTAAGAACCTAATTGGAGTTACCAATAATGTTTAGGAGGTTTTATAATAATTTAAATTCATCTTATGAAATTAGGAGGACATTCTCTCACATCAGGCCCTTATTATGGTTTTAAGAGGGTTTAGAGTGACTTAGATTTTTAATAATTGTTCATAAACCTTGGGCCCTTAATCCCTAAAATAATGCAAAAATTTCCATTTGAATTATATCCCTTAACTTTCCATATGAGCATAGGATACCATGCATATTTTTTGTATATTTATAAGTTCAAGAGTTTGCTCTTTTGGTCTCAACTAGGCCATTGGAGAGGGGTTTACATTCTTAAACTTGATTCAATAAGGTTAAAGGCCTAAATCAAAAACCAATGGTATAAGTTTATAGTGTAGTAACCTATCCACCATTTTTAAAATCCAATATGCCCCATGAAATAGTTCATGGTTTTACCAAGCAATAGAAACTTCAAATCTATACTACAGTCACGCATTAAGAGAGCTCGATGAGGTTTTAAAGGCTTAAAAGGTAGTTATATTATCTTCCCCTACCTATGGATGTTCTTGTATGGTATATGTAAAAAATTTACACTTACCTATGTCATCTTGTTCTCATTTTACCTTCATCAATCCTCCTTTCTCATGATTGCACCTACAGATCTATATTTCTGGTTTTAGGCTCTACAAGCCTGAACAATGTTTATACACATTAACCTCAATTTTGATGGGTATGATGGCTATATGAAATTATATTTTAATTATAATATCATATAATATGAATTTCCTTTGTCCACATACCTAAAATTCTCCTCAAGACATGTAGATCTTTTCACTTGACTAGACGGATTTTAAGGTACCAATTGACTGTGTATGCAGGTTTCAAATAACTTAGTGTGGTTACCTTTATTTAAAAAATTTCCATATTTAATTTCACCTTAAATTGAATCATATAAATTTTTTATTATCTCACCAAAACTCCCATATCATTGTGTAGGTATAATTCTCTTCTCAATCTTGGAAATAACCTATCTTGCTTAGGCCAGCTTGTAAGTGTTAGTTTTAGGACATTGACTGTGTCTTAAGAGTTTATAACTCTTCTAAAAGTCATTGGACACCTAAGTAACCTTTATAAAAATAATGGGAGTTTATAACCCTAAATTTACCCTCTTAAAATTTATCAAATCATTACATATTCACTTGTATACACCTATTAGCTTATCTGTTCCAAGGCATGGTTGTAAGTGATGAATTGAAAATAATCTAAACACAAGATTGAGAATTGATATTTTACACTAGGATATGGTAAGTATGAGAGTTATGAACATCATTTAATTCTATATTCATTACTCTAAATGATTATTATCCTTTCATAGCATTCAAAGGCTTGTACATTCCTATCTTCATATACAAGCTTATGTATGAGTGTTAAGCCTACAGAATCTTTCAACTAAACTCTCATTTGGATTTAAAATGGTTTGTGTATTTATTTATTTTTTTCTTATCTCATACTTTCATTGAGTTTTCTCTTACACCTATGTACTTCATGAGACCATTGGGTTTTTATCTAAAATGAGGACCTATAGGTCTGTAACCTGTAGTTATGCCTTTTTACTTCTATGGACTATTAAGAACATCTTCTTAAGTCTTTGACACCTTGAGATTATGTCAAATCATCATTTTAATTTCATCTTCTCAATGTCCCTATATAATTTGACTAAACACTATGACATCTCAATTTTTCCCATTTATAGGTACGACCTATGCATTGGTCATCTCATATACAAGGCTTTGTGTATTGAAAGTGAGAGTCTATAGTATTTGCATACACATAATATTTTCAAACTTTATCAATTACTAATGATTTATATATTTCAATAACCTATTGAGTCTCAATCTCTTTGAGTGCATGCCTTAAGGGGTGCATGGAAAGGGGTGGGTAGACCATTGGTGCTTCATAGGATTATTACCCCTTAATGTCATTTGTTACCAATCCAACTAGCTCCTAAAACCATTCCCCTGAGATTTGTCTCCTATTTTGTGCACTCTATTATTTTACAACCTTCATTTTCTCTTTCTCTAACCTAAACCCATTTTAAAAAATTTACATGACTATGTCAGCTATGTTGACCTTGTATTCTTATTGACAAAACTTATTTAGGGTCTAGGTTGGCCTCTGGTTGACCTAGTGAGTTTTTGTCAATTATGATACAAGGTTGACCATGTCGACCTTAGTGGCCAAAACTTTTTGAAGGGCTTAGGGTTACATATGCCTATATAAACAAATTCATTTCACTATTATTAGAGAGTAGACAAGAGTTATTATTTATTTATACTTCTTTACAATATGCTCTTCTACCATTCTACTTGAGGAGTCTTAGTTTAGGGTTTTCTACTTGGAGAATAATCTAATATTGTGGAGAAATCTTGGATGCCTTGGCTTTTTTTTATCCTTACAAACCACAATAACCTCTTGTGAAGCACCTTTATCTAAGGGAGAGATTGATTCTCAATGAGTTCATCTTTCAGGTATCTCTAACTTTATTCCTCTCTTTAGTAGATAGAAGTAGCATAAGTAATGAATTTTGAATAATCTCTCTCTCTCTCTCTCTCTCTCTCTCTCTCTCTCTCTCTCTCTCTCTCTCTCTCTCTCTCTCTCAATTCAATCCTTCATTATAGTTCTATTTTGTACAAGTTTTTGGTCTTTAAAATTAAAATCCTATAATAAACTAGGGCAACCTAGTTGACCTAGTTCTGTAGTCTATCTTCTATCTAAAATACTAAGTTGACCTAGTATAATTAGTTATTAAGGACTATTGATTCTACAGTAAATTAAAAACCTTTTTGACTCTTTTTTTTAATGTTTGCATATAGTGTCATCTGAACCAACTCTATACAATGATTAAATTAGGAATTAACAACTATATGCTAGTAATTAATTCACACTTCTATTTTCAATTATTTTCATGCTTAGAGTAACTCACATAGTATGATTAGGTGGTTTTTAATATACCATTTAGTTTCACTATTTTTCTATTTTTACACGCATTACCAAATCACATAATTATAAAATGCATTAAAAAAATTGTCTACCCAAGGCCTACCTACTTGGATTTCATCACCAAGGGGAAAGGCAACTTGGTTTTTTGGCCAAATATAAACATGTGGTTAATGGTATATATTAGCTAAGCACCTGACACCCTTATCTTTATGAGATTATAAAGTGAGGGGTTAGACCCCAATACCAAGCCAGTACCATTACCAACATAGATCCCTTTCAACCTAAACAACTTGAAACCATCCATAAATTACTTTCTAGTTCCCTATTTTTATCCAACTTCCCTATCAAACTTAAAATAACATTTTATAATAATCTAACAACACTCAAGATTACCATTTAGTTAACATTTAATTTTTAGTTGATTGCTTGATCTCTTCTCATTATATGTTGTATAGAAAACACTTGCATTGGCCAACATTGGTGCAAGGTTTTGTGTTGTGTTCCAATTGGATCATTCTCATTGATCCAATTGCTTGTGTGTTTTCTTCCACTTTTTGCTTGAATTACATTGCAAAATATTTTCTTATTTTCAACACATTATCATTCTATTCAACACAATATTTTATAGATTGTATTTTCCCATACTTGTAATGCTCAATTGACCTAGTTGACTTTGTATCTTTATCATACTTTGTTTTTTCCTATTTATAGTATAGATTTGACTAGGTCGATTCTATACTCTTCTCAGACCCTATCCAACAATACTAGGTCAACCTAGTTGACTCTGTACTCTAATTGTTTCCTTTGATTTGTTCTTCTATCTATCTACCTTAATTATCTATTTCTATTTCCTTATGATTTTTTTCATTTGCTCAAATCATCATGAAATCCCTTGTTATAATTTTATTGGACAACTTGAATCTATTTAGACACTATATGGGATATTCATTCCTCCATCTTTTTTCCTCCCATGAGAACCTTCACTCTTGGAGCACCTCTTCCCCTCCTTCATCTATGGATTTTAACATGGTTCAAATCACACCTAAAGATGAAGTAGGTGGATCCAATCCTTTTTTACCTATCAAGACAATTCTCATCTTCAATCTTTTAAACATAATGTGGGATCAATTGGCACAAGTCTATCCAACAATCCCACTAGTAATTGACCTTCCAATACCCCTCCACCCAATGCCAATTTAGGGAATTTTCCTAAAAAAACCAACCTATATGACTCAACATTTCAATAAATGAACATAATTTAAACTTCTAACACATCTCAAATGATGCAATTATAACATCGTTTGATCAATATGGCTAATTAACCTCCGGTTCTCAATCCTTAAGCAAATCCAAATTTTATTCCTCCACCTCTTAGAGATGCCTCAGGAAATGTTATTTATCAACCTATTATGAATAATAAAATGATTCAAAACATCAAAAATGAGCCTCTATATCCTTTCATTATGTCCATTAATATTGGTAATATATCTCCAACTATCAAGTATGATGGGAGTAAAGACCCTGCATCCTTTCTCAAAGAATTTGGCAATCTCTATAAAGAGTGGATCCAAACCACAACTAAACCTCTAGTTAAAACCTTCACTTGCAATGTATATTAATGGTAAAACCAACTTCCCCAACATTCCATTTGGTAACTTGAGTATTTATTCAATCCTATAGTTAAATAGTTTCAACATAATGACCTTCCCAAAAATTACCTTAGCCATGTCATCAATCCTAATAAATCTCCCACCGAATCAGCTCATGATTTTATCAAATGAGGGAAATCTATAGCCCATAATTTTGACCATAAAATGACTAATTATAATTTATTCAAACTCTTTATAACTTCTTTAACTCCTTTTCTTCAATATAAGGTTAAACTTTTGCTCCTCAAATGCTTAACAAAACTCTTGACTAAACTAAACATCAAGACTTCCTCATGAAGTAGTTCAAACCTAATACCAAATTATTTAAAGGATATTTTCAAAATTATACCAATCCCATCATCATAAATACTCCTCAAAACAAATCAGGAGTTACCAAAGCTAACATTCCCCCATCTTCTTGCATATCACTAATAGTTCATCAAATGAAACAATTCTTGCTACCTTATAAACCCTTTACTTATCCTAATAATACTCTTAAATGGTATGACCCTAATCAATTCTATTAGTTCCACACCAACATTGGTCATTCCCATGAAACTTATTGAGGGCTTACTAATTTTTTTTCTCTTACATTATTGGTGTTCCTTCAATCACAAAGCCATGATCTAACTTTGTCATCAAGAGTACAACACTACTTCTCAAAATGACAAACTTACAAATATTCTTATTCTAATAACTAAAAATATTTTTCCACATCTAATAATCAACAACATACCAAGGATGTTTGTGTTATGGATGTTGACTGTGACCAATATTACAATAATTATCAATATGTTAATACCACTAAGGTCAGCTATCATCTCAAAACCAACTCAAAAAGATCCCATCATAAAACTCAAGAAACCATCTTTGGAAGAACAGCCTATCAAAGATACTACAACCACTCCTTTAGTTTTTAAAGCCCATGAGGAACCACCTCCTTCTTTTAAACCCCCAACAACTTCCATTCCTTCAAAATATACCTTACCTTCTAAACCTTTCATTAGTTCTTCTTCTAAATCCCATTAAAACTTTCTTGAATAACTTAAATCCATGCCTTGTAAGATTATACTTATGGAGTTAGTTATTAATTCCCATTATCATCTCAAATTATGCATATAACAATTACAATAAATTGAATAACCATCTTCTATAGATGAATAACCATCCTCTATTGAACATTAACCTACCAACATGCATACCATTTAATCCATGTGTCCTTCTTCCAAACCGTATATTGAATTTATTTAAGAGGACGTGATTAATGATGAGACACTTATTCATGTTGATGATCCACCACTATTCATTATAATAACCATTAATAATACCCTTATTCATAAATTTTTAGTTGATAAAGGTTCTAATATTAATGTGACATCTTTGTGGCTCATCCAACAACTTGGCTATATTAAGGATTATCTCAAGTAAACCCCCCTTACCTATCATGTATTTGATAAAATTAATCAAAATCCACTTGGTTGTATTTGGATTCCCTTAACAATCAAACCTAAAACTATTCAAAATAAACTTATGGTCCTTGATTTTCCCCTATCTTATAACATACTCCTTGATTACCCTTGGAATCATAGAATGAGGGACATCACCTCTTCTAGTAGCCAATACATCAAATTCCTACATAATGGCAAATGTTATAATCATGAGGATAATACCAACCCTTAGAGTATTCAAATTCCCAATCTAAAATCCTAATATCATATTCCTACCATTCCTACCATCAATAGTGATCCCTTACCTAAGTTCATCAACATCAATCTAGACTTACAGGTTACTCATGATGATTCGAATAATAATGAACCTAATTACTTGCAACACTACTAATCTACCTCCTTACATATCAAAGGGGATTCCTCCTTATTTATTACCTCATGATTGCATTATTCCTATCATTGATGAGATCACTAATTTCCCCCTCCATACAATGCTTAGAAACATTCTTATCTAGAAGATGCCTTCACATGAAATGATTATGGAGTGGAAAAATTATTCCAAGATCCTCTAATCATGTCTCCATAAAAGTTTACTGACCTCAAAATTTAACCTTCTGGAACTCCCCCTGAATCTCAAGCATGTACCATTTCTCCAACCTATAATGATAATCACATCATGGCCCAAGCTTAATTTTTAGACTTAGGTGTTCAAAATTATCTAAAAACCTTATTTAAAATACATGTTTTCAACAAGGATGTTCACGCCATTTTCACATATTTTAAATTAGCTCCCAAAGGTCATGTACCTCCTACTAATTCTCCACTTCTTGATACTTTTTAGGTGATATAACAAATCCTATCTTTTGAACCTTCATAGATTATTCCATCTTCTTTACTACCTATAGATCCCATAATTATATTTGATTCTTTCCCCATCAATGACACTAATGACACACCATTCTCATCTGATCAATCTACTCCTTTGACTCTTGAGATTACATTAGATGCCAAGGCAATAGATGTCCATCAAATACATTCTAAATATGATAGCCATGGTAATCAAATTCTTGATCTCAAATTATATGTTTATTATTATGTCCCTCTCCCCACTTTGCCTAGTGATGAAGCTATCCAGGAATTACTTCATTCGTAATAACCTCAACTTCCTTAACAACATCACAAACTTGGGAATTTAAAAAATAAAGCCCCTTGTTTCAACAATTTGTTCACTAGCATCAAACCTAAAACTAATCCAAATTCTTCTTTACCAAATTAGCCATACCATTTCTAAGATGGAAATGTTATGCTTATTAGAGAAACTACTTGCATTGAATATGGAAATCCATCATGCCATCGACCTATTAGAGTTTCTCATGAACTCACACCTACTAAACATGATAACTTTAGTTTATTTTTCAATAAATATCACAAGATATTTTCCTAATCCTATGAGGATATGCCTGGTATTGACTCTAGAATTGTGATGCATAATATCATCACTTATCTCGATGCCAAACATGTGCACCAAAAATAATGTAAATTTCCACCCAAGGTTTCCACCTTATGTCACAAAGAAATTATCAAGCTTCTTGATGTTAAGTTTATTAAACTAGTTGACTATTCTGAATGGGTTTCTAACATAGTCCCTATTTATAAAAAGGTCACCATGGTCATTCACATTTTCATTGATTTCCATAATCTTAATCTTTTTTATCCCAAGGACAATTTCCCTCTACCTTCAATAGATGTCATTATCGATTTCATAGGTGGTTATGAAATTTTATCTCTTATGGATGGCTTATTGGGATATAATAAAATCCACATTGCCCATAAAAATCAACATAAGACCACTTTCACTACATAATGGGCCACATATTGATATTTTAAAATGGCCTTCAGACTCAAAAATTCCATAGCTACCTATCAACAAGAAATGAATCATATCTTGCATGATCTTATTAAAAAAATTGTAGAAACCTATATGGATGACCTCATTGCCAATTATAAATGTCACAAGACTCATCTTTATAAATTTGCCATCATCTTTAACCATCTTATTAAATACAAAGTTAGACTTAATCCTAACAAATGTGTCTTCAATATCCAAGAATAATTCTATAGTCAACATGTTCATTCGTTGATCCATTCTAGATATTTTCACTTATCTTGGTAAACTTGGGGAAATTAGATGATTCATCCCCAAAATGGTTTACCATATCCATTATGTCAATTCTCTTCTTGATAAAGGTAATTCTCTATAAAGGATAGACCCCTATTAAAAATCATTTGATAATATAAAATAATCATTGCTTCATCCACCTACTCTTCATCCCCCTTCAAATGATAGAACTTTGATCCTATATACCTTTTCCACACCCATATTAGTTGAGGAAATGCTTTCCCAATAAGATGATACTGAAAGAGAATATGGCATCTACTATATCAACTGAGGCCTCGTTGATTATGAGAAACATTACACAAAATTTGAACATGACTGCCTCACCATATATTTTGTAGCTAGAAAAATTCAACATTATATGCTTTATCAGACCACTTATGTCATCATCCATTCTAATCCCCTTCATCAGTTCTTATCTAAATCCTTTCTTCATAGAGATAGAATTGGCAAGTGGATGGTCCTTCTCATGGAATTTAATCTTTGAATTATTACTCAAAAATTTATCAAAGGATAAATCATCACTAATCAACTTACCATATCTCTCGTGCCTGCTACTAACCACCTTCAAGATAGTCTTCTTGATGATAATATTATATATATTGAAGGTATCAACTAAGCCATATCCCTTAAATATTACTTTCATAAATTCACTATTTATCTTGAAGCAAGTAATCTCGATGAATCTTCTATCCCCCCTGATACTACTCAACTAAAACTAGTTATTGAAGAGCTTCCTGAAATCAATATTGATTTACACAAGGATTCTTAGACCCTTCATTTTAATAGTGCTAAGTGCCTCTAAGGACATAGGGCAGGTTATATTTTGATAAGCCCTCTTATAAAAATAATTCCTTTATCTTTTTTCCTAACATTTGACATCACTAACAACATGGAAGTGTATGGGGCTTTAAGATTGGGAATTAGAGTTTCTCTTGATTTAGATATATAATACCTCCATGATTTAGGTGATTCCAAACTCATTTTCCACCAAGTCAATGGTGATTACTAATGAAAAAGTGAGACTCTCATTTCCTATCATCAAATTTCAACTACTCTTGCCAAATATTTCATTTATTTTACCATCAAGGCTATCCCTTGAGATCAAAATTCTATTAATGATTCCCTTGCTTCTTTAACATCTTTTTTTCATCCAAACCAAGTTATTATTGATCCCAATTTTTTTATCCAAATACTAAAATATCTATATTTTACTCAATTACATGATTTGTGCATCTTCCACATTGAGGCCATCACCACTTGACAAAGCCCATGGTACAAAGACATCATTCAATTCTTGGAACATCAAACTTATCCTCACAACCTAGATTCTTGTAAAAAGACTTGCATTCACAAATAATCTTTTAAATATGTATTTTTATATAGCATCCTATATTATCATATTATTTAAGGTACCATGCTATGTTTTTTATGTAAGATGAGGTTCCTCCTCTTCTTAAATAAACACATGGGGGCATTTGTGGTGGCCATTATAGTAGACATGTTACAACCCACAAATGCTTACATATGAGATACTTTTAGCCCACTCTTGAAAAATATGTCATAGAATTTACTAAAAAGTGTACTCCTTTCCAACTTCATGATGATTCAATTCATTCACCTCTAGTCGATCTTCAAACCATAGAATCTACTTGGCCAATCTCCATATGGGGATTAGATCTCATTGGAAAATTACCTCGATCTTAACATGGGCATGTCTTTATAATAATAGACACCAAATATTTTACCAAATGGGTTGATGCTATTCCCCTTGTTAACTTCAATAGTACCACCATATCCAAATTAATCCTTAATAAAATATATCAACACTTTGGTGTCCCTCATACTATCATTTCCTATAATAGTGGTAATTTGAAAAAAAAATATGTCAAATAGCTCTATCCTAAATTTAAAATCAATCACAAATTTTCCACACCCTATCATCCATAATATAATGGCCAAGCCGAGGCCACCAATAAAATTATTAATAAAATTTTCCAAGAATAAATTCATGAAACCCACACGGATTGGCACCTTCATCTCTATCTTACTCTTTGGGCCTACCGCACTAGCATATATATTGCCACTAGGGAAACATTGTTCTCTCTATTCTATAGTTTAAATCAGTCTTTCCATTAGAAGTTGACTTCCATATATTCATATATATCTTCATGATATCATACACAATGAATAATTATGTGAATCTCACCTTCATTCTCTCGATCTCCTTGATGAACACTGTCTTTATGCTTTGCAACATAGTCACCAATACAAGGCATATATTTCCAAACAACATAACAAATGAGTTAAAATTTGCATGTTTAATGTTGGTGATATTATCCTTAAATTAGACTACACTCGTGACAAAGAAGGTAAATATGCCCAAAAATGGTGGGGTTTATATTTATTCAAAGATATTCTTGGTCTAAGTACTTATTGCCTTCAAATTAATAAAGGTCATATTTTTAAATAACCCACCAATGAGTAATTCCTCAAGAAGTATTTTGCCTAAATCCTTCCCTTATTTTCATGCTTTATATATGCTATCTATCTAACACTTTTTGTAGGATACTTACATGGGTCTCACCCTCCACAATAGCTCTCTATTTTCACAAACCTCAGTCCTTACTTTTGGTTTATTCATTTCCCTTTTTATCATGAGTTACATTGTCAAACCATGTATAAGACCCTCTCTTCCTCATGATGTACTTTTATACTCTTTGTTTTCTCATTTTAGAACACTTTTTGACATCCCTTGGGTTCCTCTTTTATGATTCATAGTGTAAGACGATGGATAAGACCTAGTCTTCCTCACAAATACCATCTTTTTCTTATCTCATTTATTTTTCACAAAATTTATACACCCCCTTGAGTTTCTCTTTTATAATTTGAAGTTTATGAACATGGATAGGACTTGGCCTTCCTTATAAAATTACCATCTTTTCATTCCTTATCTAGAATTTGTTTTGTAACGGTTAAAAGTTTTTGATCTTTGTTCTCAAATTTTGCTTTTGCTTCTTTTGATAGATGAAATTCAGATAACAACCTATGTTAGAATGTTTTATTACATTTCCCTCATTCTTATGATAAAAAATCACACTTTACTATCATCGTATCTCTTTTTCATCCTTTGATACTATTTTTGTGATTTGAAGTAATTCAAATTGTTTCATGTTTCATTCCTCTTGATTTCCTTTCATTTCACTCCATATTGGATTAAATAAGGTTTAATTCAAGACAACACTTTTATTTCACCTGACTTTACAATAATTTTAGACACCATGCTATCTAAGTTCTCTCTCTTAGCAACCAATTCCTAAATATTCAAATGAGAGGAGGAATAAAAAATACCATCAAGAATGTTAAAAGCCAAATCATTTGAAAGAAAAGGAAATGATAAACAAAATGAAACATACAAATCTAAAAAGTCAAAATCAAATGAAAAGATGTGATTACAAGCACATTTTCTATCTACAATCGAAGCTCAAACTTCATAGTTAGACTCATAATAAAGCTAAGGTCCATCAGGGTGTGGTAGGCTAGTAGATTGGAATAAGATAATTCAAAAGAAAACTCTATGGTGCTACTTAATTTCTCATGCAAGTACCCAATCTTCACAGTAGACTGATAGATCTATAAGGGGTCTTGAAGAATGGGGAACATGTTATGGGAAGGTAGGTCCATTTTAATTTTCATGCATATAGCCTTCATAGGATGATCTACATACTTCATTTATTGACCTAAGACTTGTGTGGTTAAGAGAAGTTCTTTAGAGTCCTTAAGGTTGAAAGTCCTCTTGTTTTGACAAACCCAATTTGAGTGTCTTGACTTCAATAAAGAGTTCCTTTACCTTGACTTTTTCTTCCTTCTCCCTCCACCCATTTCATTTCCCCCTAATAGGAAAATTGTGATTCTAAACCTATTTTCCCTCTTCTATATTTCCTCTTATTCACATCTTAAGAACATGCTAGCACTACTTTGTTTTAGTTTTATCTATCCTTAGAACAAACCAATATGCTTCAACAACTACGGATATACTTTAATCTCTTTATACCATTTGTCATTGTTATACCACCCATTTTTATGGATACATGAGTCCATTTCTAATTTCATGTATTTTTCCATTGTTGAGTGAAGTTGGCTTGTTACTTTTCACTCATCAATGTTATTTTCCAATTTATTACCTTTTTCCATTGATGATTAAGGATTGTTATTGTTTATTCATCAATGTTGTTTTACCATTTTTTATTTCCTAAATCTGCTTAAGTAAGGATTGCTATTACTTTTACCTTGATGTTTGATTACTATCCTTTTTAACATGTATCCTTGGTTTGACTTGGTGATTTTTCCTTTTTTACTTAAGGTTTACTTTTTTGAGTTTTTTGGTCTTTAGTACCCTTGGATTTTTAGTTACCCAGTTTTCTCTAAGTTTTGACTTGGTCATTTGGTCTAGCATAGCACTTGTCACCCTAGATTGCCAAATTTATAAGTACATCTTGTTGATATTTTTTGCCCCTAAAAAATCATAACATCAAATACTCTAAGGGATATCTCCTAATTTTTTGTGAAAATCCCTTGAAATACCTAAAGACCAACTTTTCCATTATATTACAAAATCTAAAACTCTACATGTAATTTGTAATTTGTATAATTACAAATTGCTTCTCAACCTCTGCATCTCACAATCAAAGATTACATCTATTTCAAACACCTGCAAACCCCACCAACTTCTATAGTTGGTTTTCCACAAGCATTAAATCCATATTCCATGTCTTAGAAAGAGATGAAGTTTAAATCAAAATGACCTAGGGTAAATCTTAGTCTAGAGTCAAACACAACAGAGATAAATGATATAGATTTAGGCCACATTGACCTAGGGGACTTCTAGACATGCGTGAATACAAAATTTAAGAATGATTGGATCCATGATATTTATGACTCTAGAATTCCACAGGTAGTAACCTTTCCACTAATGGTCCAAAGCTTTGAGTTGGTGTTGACACTAGCCCAACATTATGATCCTGATAAAAGAGAGGTTGTGAATAACAAAGGGGAATAGATTTTGAATCTAGATCAATTTAGTATTTATTATACTAGAGTTTAAGAGATATCTCGACATTACCCCATAGACATCCCAATAATTCTTTGAATATGAAAGAGATGGGTGTCAAAAGATGATAAATAGACAATTGCTTAAATCCCCCAAGGCTGCCTCCACCAGATTGCCAAAGACATTGGCAAGGATTGACTTCAAAGATGAGGTTGAGGATGTTATAATTTTATTACATAGGATTACTAGTAGTCCTAATGCTAAGAGCTTCCAGGAGTGGATGTAACAATACATCTAGGTCATCTAACATAATGCCTAATACATACACTGGGTTTAGTTCGTTAGTGATTCCCTCCACAAGAAATTGATGGAGGTGTAGACAACTGGGAAGTTTTTTATGACCGCTTACATTGTATACATTTTGGCCAAAGAGATATCTTTCCTAGGCCTTAACATTGTACCTAGAGAGATAAGTAGATATACAACTAATATCCCGACCTCACATTAGAGGCTAGTAGACAACACTTTAGGAGAGTTAATGATGCTTTCATATATTGTGTCATCATAATGTTTGATTAGGAACTAGGGATAATGAGATTCTCATAGGCAAAAATTATAGAGATCACCAAATGGGGCTCCTAATTCATTCAGTTCCCCATTTATTTATACATCAGGGCAAGTGGATTCAATGGATGCCCCTACACACTCCCCAAATATGTTAGTGATAAGTTGGTATTCATGGAGTTGCTAAGTCAATTGGTTGAGACCTATAGGCTCCTTTACAATAGGTACAAGTTGGAAATTTATTTCCCAATCTCTATTGACAGATATACATGTCCCTCCCTTATCAAAGCCAAATGTGTTGAATCATAAATGTGTCAAATGACCCTAAGGACTTTGGAGTCCAAGCCATATTAAGATGTTTATGGAAATATCACTAGCGCACTGTGAGTTTATACATACTTCCATGTTCCATATTTTGAAGATTATTGGGAGGACATGGAAGATAAAGAGAGAGTTAGAATGAAGGATCATTCTTGAATGACCTTGAAATAGATTAAGGATTATGATTTGACACCAGTCCTAGATGACTTGGTCGATGATGACTCTATAGTGGACACAAATTATTATAAATAGATTATCACTCAACTCCTGCCACTAGTTAGATGGTCAGCTTCGTAATCTTTCTCCTTGATTGATATAATGACACAGGTGATCAACATAACAATCAACTAGTTGAGGATCAAAGGATTTCAAGTAATAAAGGATATAATAGGTATCAAAGAGATGATTTTGAAGATTAAAGTAGGACTTTATCCATTAGTAGAGGATCCTAGTGGGATACTAGGTAAATAGGTAGAAGGGCCAGTGACCCATCATAAGAAGAAGAAAACTAAGGCCAAAAAGGGGCAATCTAGCAAAGAGGGGTCAGTAAGGGATCAACCAATTATCATCTCGTATGAAGACACAACTACAGCAGGAGCATCCACAACTTCTACCCCAATATCTATCATAGTGATAACCCCAATTCCTATTATTCACCCACCTCTTACTTATATTGTTTTATAAGCTTTGACATCTCCACCTCAGGGCTCCACTCCTCTTGCATCTTAGGTTTTGACAACAACTCTTATTCCTACCACATCACCCACCATAATAAGTCCATTATAACATATGCATTAGTTTAAATAGACACTCAAGGTGCCCCATCAATGGATTCTCAAGTTTTCACTCCACTTTCCCTTCCTCCATTTTCATGACCTCCTTCCTTTTCACTTCCCTTTACCATTCCACTCATAATTCCTTCCATTCCATCCCCATTGATTTATAACACCACTCAATAGTATAAAAATGTGGACTCAATCATCCTAATTTTAGTTTTACTGGTCATCCCAACTCCTGGAATAAGTGTTACATCATCCTCATCCCATTTCATAATCCTTGCCCTAATGACCCTGAGTGGCCCAACACATTTGATTGATTCATTCAATGATTTGGCTTCCACCCTTCCACATTTTCCCAAATTCAAAGACACAGTTGTTTCCATTACCCCCACCTCTTCCACTTCCACAGTTTATACAACACCTTTAGTTGAAGTGGGAGAAACATAAGTTCTTGGTGAAAATATAGATTTATAAACAATAATAGAGATGAAATTTCATAGGCATCTCTTGAAAAACCAATGGATACATCTACTCAGGATTCTATAATTTTCATAATGCCCACCAGTTTAGCAAAATCAGCTATTGATTCTTAGGTGATGGTATCCATGCAACTAGATGTTACCCTTAGTTGGCTAGCAAAAATAATGGGGAAGAAGCAAAAGATGATTTCCCCTAGTACACTAGACTTTGGCCTATCAGAGATAAAGAAGAAGTCTAAGTCTACTCCCTAGACCTTCTCTAGAATACTTAGTGATGATAAAAGGGAAAGATATGTTGAGATTACAATTCCCTCCACTAGATAAGCCAAAAGAAGATCTTGTGGTGGGGGACTTTTAGATTTCCAAGATTCACCTTGGATGACAAATAAGGGAGGGGTTAAAACATGATGTTAAATCTAGCATCAACTCCCTTTTCAAAAGAATAGATCAAAATAAGGCCACTGAAGATGAATTGGAAAACAAGGCGGATAAACTCATGAATGACATTAAAAATTTCATATAGCCCAGTGGATCATCAGAATAACCATAGTCAACATAGCTAGTCAGTCAAATTCTAGATCAAGTAATAATTGATGCAATGACTAAGATTGCTAGCATGGAAAGATATACTAAAGAATGGTTAGAAGAACTCATTTCCAAGGGAAATAAGATTAATGCTATAATAATGTACCATTATGAAGTTATCAGAGAGAGAAAGCATGTCCTAAGAGGATAGGTCAGTGAGTATGTGGGAGAAATACAAACCTTGAATTTGTATTATCCCAAGTTGACAACTATGGATTAAATTGATATGGACATTCTCCTTGCCAAAAAGATACTAAAGATGATGTAGAGCAAGAGGAATTACATAGAGAAACTCAATTATGCATAAGGATACTTAAAGAAGTTGCCCACAAGGCTAAGGTTGCACATGACAAGGCTATTGATATACTGTATGACATTAAAGGAATGTTGAGTATGTTGTCATGCCAACCAACAAATGATGGAGATAAGCTATTTATAGTAGAGGAAGTTCAGAGTAAGTTCAAGGAAGTGGTTGAAAAAGAATCTACAAAAACTATAGTCTTTACCCTAAGTTCTATCTAGTGATGTATCAGGTATTAGAAACCATTACATAAAATAAGAATGGAAATGTAGGGATTCAAGACTTTCAAGAGGGAATTGTTTGAGATAGTAGTAGATTATGTGACCTCCAACCTATACTCCTTCAGACTAGATGAAGAAAGGATACATGAAATTTTCAAGGCATTTGATGCATATGTTGAAAAGCTATAGGCCAAGAAAGACAACAAGGCTGCAAAAGTTCTAGAAATTGATTAATTTCTTTTTGTTGAAACATTTTCATTTTATTGCAGTTTCATTATTGCAAAAACATTGTAAAGTTGTATATCGTAAAATTGTCACTATCTTTTGTAGCTTTTTTGAGAAAGAGAAATATGTATTTTACATTTTATATTTTTGGCAGGGTGAAAGTTGTAAAAAACACAATTACAAATTACACTTTATATTTTGACAAGTTATAATTTTTAAAAGTGTAAAAGCATGTATTGAAAATTGCAAATTCCATTTGACAAAGTGACATGACTTGTAAGTTGTGAAAGTCTCACTTGTAAATTGCAAATTAGGGTTTTGCAAAAAGTAACTTTAGTTATTTCAAATTTATCTTTTGAAAAAATGTTGAGTTCAATTTTGGGCATTGCCTATTTGCATGAAGAACCACTTCCAACTACATGAAGAGGGAGAAACATTGCATGAAGATCTTCCAGTTCCATCCACACCATTCCAAGCTAAAGATCACACCCAACTCTTGTATGTTACTTTCCAAATAGTTTTACAAAATCAAGGATGCCAGAAATAGAAGATCATGCCTCTTTTTGCATGGAGCTTTAGATTTGCATGATTCCTTCCATTAGGTGTTGAAGTTTTGATAATTGTATCTCATATATGAGATATTTTTGTATAAATATGGGCAAACCCCATGGCCCAATCAATATTTTTATTGTTAGTGATATATTTTTGCATTTTAAATGTATTTTCTACAAGCTATAACCTTGAGAATGAAAATAAATTGAAGATTTTCCTTTCTTATCTGAAAGATCCTTGTGTATGCAGAGTTATTTGAGTATTTGTGGATGTTTAATTATTATTTTAGTCACAATAAATTCATCTGTGGTGTTTATTACCCTTCTAAAATGTTTTTTGACTAAAATAAATGAATCTTATCCTTTTTATGAAAAATAGCAAATATTGCATTTGATTTCCCATTTGTATGAGTCTGTGCTCAAATAATTTTCGATCAATTTTTATGTTCTATTGTTTTTATCAAGAAAACATTAAAATCTAATAAAAATATTTGGTGCAATCACCATTTTTAGTTTTTGCAAATTTTATTCTCAAACTATTTTCCCCAGTCAAACCCTAGTCTAGGATCAAGAACATTAAAGGGGCAAAATTTCTATAAAACTGATATTTTATCAGTTGCACTAGGGTTAGTGAAAGTAAGCTGGCTTTCTCTAGAGATTAACCTCAATTTTCCAAGGTCCCACAACTTTGGATGTTTTTCCATTATATCATTAGGTATTTGCACAACAAGCTACAAAATCAAAACAAGTGCAAAACCTATGTGTTAATAGTTTTTAGCACGCTTAGTGGGACCACAAAAATCACAAAAGAGATTGGTGCTATTATCCACAAGCATTGTATGAGCATCGTACAAATTTCAAAAGCATCCGGTGACTCCGCTAGCCTACACACTCAAAATTTCAAACATTATGCATGTCAAGCAAACAAACAAGATCATCTTCTAAAGGTAAGAGAGCTAATTTTTTAGAATTATCATTTCCTTCTAAAAAGAGATCAAAATCAGACATCCCTAACCCCAAAGTATATCCTAAAAATTTATTTTCTTCTCCATCAGTTACTCCCATCAATTTCAAACCTCCCATAATGGCTATAAATTTGAACTTTATAGCTTTCATTGGAGGCAACCCTCTCTAATTGGCCCAATACAATGATATACTTACTTCGGCTTGAAAAAGCCTACCATATTTTACTAGTGAAACCTCCACCACTCCTATGGAACACATCTAAGAAATCCTAGACATGGAACTGCCTACTTGGTCAGTGCTTTCCAAGGACAACCCTCCACCTTTGCCTCTTGGGGTGGTAGCCTATGCTTGATTATATTTTTGGTTAATTATAGTTGTTCTTGCCATGTTTTGTCCAACAATTTACTAATGTTTTGAGCAAATTTATTTTCCCAACATGGAATTTGGGTCGTGATTTGTCCAGTCACATTACTATGTAACCTTTTATATTATATTTTAATTTATTAATATAATATGAGGCATTCTAGTATTAAATCTATGTACACATGTTAATCAATTTAAACTTTGTATGCAAATGAATTCATAGACCACCTTGAACTCTAAAAAAATTGAACCTTTCTATCTGTTGGTTGGGTTAATGCAAATAAATAAAGAAGATACAATTTGCATCTAATTTATTCAATTAAGACTTTGGGCTGTGAAACTCTATCATACCCCTGTGCATGACAATTTCAACATAGGACCACTTGTAACAATTAGGGGATCACTTTTAAACTGACCTTAAATTTGATTATTAGCTTTAGATTTTGAGGCTTGTTAGAGTGAATTCAGATCTACCTCACCAGAATAGCCCTTTTGGAAGGGAAATATGGGATTAGCGATGATGTCATCTAAGTTTCTTAGATGTATTCCAAGATGACCCAAGACTGAGAAATTGCCTCATCAAAAGAGCCCTTTCGAAAGGGGAATATGGGATCAGTGGCAATGCTGTCTAGGGATCCTAGATATATTCCTATATGACCAGCACTGAGAAATAGGTCTTATGCTCGAAGACTGGAATTGCACAAAGAAAAGCTCTCTTTTATCAAATTACTATTTTTAACAACTATCAAATATGATTTTTTTAAATATGTTGACCATTAGATTTTTACAATTATTAAAAATCATTTTTTAATTGTTGACCATTAAAAATGAACACACTCATACTATAACAATATTTCAACACCTTGAATGTCACTATAAGAACATCTCTTGATATAATAAGAAAAAACGTAACAAAATAAATACTCTGATCAAGGATCGTTCTTCCATGGAGCCATTTATGTTAGTTGGCAGGGGTGGAGCTCTCACAAATCTAAGTCATTTGACCCATTGGTTGTGTGTATAATTAGGGTGAATCTGTGTTACCAGTAATTATATGAAATGCACGTCTAGTAATGAATTATTATCAAGCAAGGCACATATGGCAGTGTTTACCTCCCACATATATATGAGAGGTATTATTTGTAGTCCTCTTTGTTTCAGAAGAGTCGGCCATTGCACTAAAAAAAATTGTGATAGTTAATCTACTTAATTTTTTCGCATAAAAATGATGATGATATTCATTATTCGCTCTCTTTATTATATCTATGGAGTCTCTTCCTTTTCTTTGGTAGCCAAGACCCACTCAGTGAAAGTCATTAATGAAAACTAAGACCACTGGTACTATTTTGTAGATTTCATTTAAGAAAATAAATTCTTTCGGTGCAAAGAAGAGACCCAGAAAAAATTGCAAGTGAGAATAAAGAGAAAATGGAGATGCTGCGTATCGAACCCAATGCCTCTCGCATACAAAATGAGCGATCTACCGTTTGAGCTACATCCGCAGAGCTCTCAAAGTGTCCGTGATTAAAATTATAAAATTAATTTTATAATATTCGTAAGCACAAAACTTCAAGTCGCATCGTGGACATTGGCTTACCAATTACCACCAAAGAAGGGTTCTGATTTAAAGCGATCCTTGTAGAGGCATAGATATTGGCATTAGTGAAAGAACTAAAGTTTAGTCTCTTATTGTGTGGTGATATTATTTTATTTTAACTTTGCTCTTATTTGGGTGGGCATTTGAATGAGGGATTTTAATTACAATTAGTATTAGTATTTTTTTTTTTTAATATAGGATAAATCATTACATTTTAAATTTTTTTATAACAGTTTTTCTTGTCTCATTAAATTAAGGATTAGTGTGAGGATCACCAAATGCTCAAGTTTTATATTGTTTTTATATAAATGGTGTCTAAATTTCATACCATCTTTGTATAGTTGGTGAACATTTAAAGATGTTGGTCAGACTACTCTAGCAACATGTAGGACTCCAGACAAATTACTTATGTTGCTCTGACATATCCATGGGATTTGAACCTTGGACCTCATCTTGATAAATACCTGAACTTTACCAATTAGCCAAGACCCCATGGGCCTTTCAATATTAACAATGGTCATGTAGTAGTTAGTCCTTGCAAAAAATGTTGAAAAAAATCACATCGATCATACTCAACAATAATCTTGTTTTTATTTCTTATTTGGATGAGGAAATTGTTAATGTAAACCAAAGAAATTTTCCTTGATGTTGAGCCCTCCATCTATCAATGTATGGGAATGTAGACCCATCACCATCATGAGAGTTGTGACCTAACAAAGGATATTGTAAACACAGAAGATACTTTATCATTTGTTTCATAAGCGATGCTTATCACAAGCTCCATAACTGCAACACTATGGTGACCATCGATGGGAAGAATCTAAAAGGACTCGACCACCACCAGTCCAACAGAGACTGAAGGTGTTCCACTTGTAGCTAGATCTTCTCAACTTGCACATGTATCTAAAGTATAATATTTGCTTTATTAGTAATGAAAAATAACTATCAAGAGATAAATGGTTGAATATTGTATTGTTCATTTCTTTTCATAAATGAAAAGAATTTTGTAACAAAAAATGTCATATTTGATTGTATTGTGTAAGTAACATGTCCAAATCCCCTAAATGCACCATTTTTTTATATTAAAGAAATGTAAATTACAAGAGAGAGATGTAGCAACACTGCAAAGAGAAGAAAATACAAGGAAGCCAAGCCAAAATAGCCAACAACTTGGCCAAGAAAAAGCTATCTAAAAGAACAATGACTAAACATGACAACTTTAGATCACAGAAAAATAATATAGGATAAAAAAACAGAAATGCCATTATGAAATGCTATGCTGCTTAGGCTAACTTAAAAACTTTTTTAGCTACTTTGTTTTCAATGCTCAAGCCTTTGCAAGTTGCACAATTTAAGATTTGATTTACTCAAGCTGATAACCAAATAAGATATTCTTATTGGATAAGTCCTACAGATATGAAAACAAGGAAGCAATCCACAAAATGATATCAAAGTAAAGCCAAAGAAGCACTGATTCTGGATGAAATTTAACATTAGAGAATACTGCTAAACATCTAATTTTACAGAAATGAAATAAAATGCCCTATCTAATAGAATCAACTATCAAATTATTATGTAGTCCAAATCCTAGTAACACTTCCTTCCATGTTAATTGATGGCCAAAGATAGCAGGTAGATTTTTAAAAATAGTAAACCATTATTTTTTAACAAATAAATAGTCCCAAAAAATATGCTTCATAGTTTCTTTATAAGTACAGAAAGGAAATTTAATAGGTTGTACTAAGATGCACTTCAGTCTATCTTCCACATGAAGCTTATAGTGTAAAATCTTTCATGCCATGATTTTTGCATCCTCATCAACTTTAGTATTCTAGATTTGAGCACTTAGCCTAATCCAAGAATTGTTCGTAAGTTTACATTTCCACTTTTGATTTAGTCATGGGTTAAGATCCATTCGAGGAAGTAGTGAAAGATATATTTTCTTTAATGAAAATTGTCTAAAATGCCCATATCTAAGTTAATGCCAATCCTTAAAAAAACTGCCTTGAACTGAAGTGCACATTTTTATTTTGAGATTTTCAGAGACTAAAGATTGAACAAATATTATAAACCTTTCAAGCATATTATTAAGCATAAAGCATAACATAATAGAGACCCACAATGACCAACTCAATGAGCTAAAGCCCTAGATATCATTAAATTGATGAACTCCTTTTTTGAATAACAAATAGGCCTACTTAGGAAATACCACAGCCAAAGGCTAGCCACATAACATGATAAAATTCCATTGGGAGCCCATCTGCACCTGGGCTTTTATTTAAAGCCATAAAGAATAGAACATGATCAAAGTCCTCTAAAGATAACATCTAGTCTAAAAACTAGTTGTAACTAGAGTCAATTCAATTAGGAATGCAATCTTTGACAATATCTTCCAAGTGATGCAAATCATCCCAATGATGATCCTCATTAAATAGATTTGCATAGTAATTTTGAAAATGCAAATTTATCTCATTTGAATCTGTATGCAAAGATCCTTGATCATCCTTGATAGCAATAATTTTTTCCTTTTTGTGTTTATAATTCAAGTAATTAAATAAAAAACTAGATCCTTTGTTACCATCTTTAATCCAATGAAGGTGAGATCTAATTTTATCCCTCATACCTCTATAGTTATCAAGATTATGCAACTATGTCTCAATCTCAGCAATAAAATCTTGAATATTAATGTTACTAAGATATACATTTATCTATTTTCTTACATGTTCTAATTTCCCTTTAAGCATTTTTTCTTTGTGCCTACACTTCTAGGCCACTCTCCTACCAAAATCATATAAAAACAAGATACATTGAGGAATCATAGAACACCACCATTCGATCCATGATCCCCCATCTTGAGGCTTCAGGGTAAAATCCCAAATACCCTTCAGAGTAGCTATACAATTAGGATTCTTAAGATCAGATATATTCAATTTATAGTGAAGGGCATGCTTGGTGATACGCATTTGAGAAGAAAAAAAGGTATAGAAGATCATAAAATGATCTAAAAGGTTTATAGAATAATCAACTTAAACTAAATTTCCTAGTGCAGCCTGGACCAAATGCAGGTTAGGGGATAGATAAAACCTATCAAGTATACTTAATTTCCTCTCACCTCCTAATCTATAGTTGGTCCAAGTATACCAAAAATTAACATGGATGGATGATTTTTCAAAAATAGGATCTACAACACCCAAAGAATTGTGGCAAAATAACCATTTATCAAATTCCTCATTGCTGAGTCTAGCCTAGTTAGACCAACTATGATCATTATAATGTTCAACCATATTAAAATAACTACCTAGGACCTAATAAACATTAGGTAAATTCTTGGACATCCATTCCCAAAGGACATTATGATTCTTTTCATTATTGGGTGCATACATAGAACATGAACCTATGGGCAGACCATTAATAAAGATAAGGGCCTAGACACAGTTATGTGAGGGGTCTTCCCATTTATCAATAATATGCATTGATAACCATGGATCTATTCCCATAACAACACCTCCTCTAGCCTCATTATGAGATGTATGTAGAAAAACAACACTTCTCCATACATGAAATAGTGAATCCTCAAGCCGACTACCACTAACTTTGACTTCTTGCAAAAATAAAATATCAGGCTTCCATTTGATAACAACTTCCTTAACTTTAAACTTCTGGTGAAGGAGAGAAATCCCTCTAACATTCCATGATAGAACATTAAATTTCATGGAAAATATGATAGGATAAGATCATCTTCTTGAGGCAACATATCAAACTAATTGGCAAGAGTAACCTAGTGATCTTCATAATGAGTATCTCTAGTAGCTAAAGAGGGGGAGCTTGACCTATGTCGAGGGGAAGATATAGGTTTACAAAACTAATCCTAAGAGGTAAATAATGAAGAATAAGAGATGAGTTTATTTACATTCTAAATTTGAGAAGTAGGGGAGGAAGAAGGAAGTCTCGCATGAGAATAGGAATGAGAAACTAAGGGGATAGAAGGACCATAAGGTTCTTTCCTTTTTCTGACTACTTTCCATTCATCGGACATAACTGCATCTTTCAAGGATGAAACAACATTAGATGGTGACTCAATAGATGGCTGATTTGGATGATTATTAGGGGAAGAAACAAAAGGTTTAATAGGATGATTCTAATCCTTTTGACTAGGTAAAGGCTGAGAAAGTGACAGAGAACCTTGAAGGATTGAGGCAGAAACTGGGGAAGGATGGATATATCTACTTTTCCTAGTAGGGTAATCTCTTATTAAATGTCCTTCCTTCTGATAAAAAAACATGCATTGGATTATTTAAATATACCAATGGTTGTTCTAACTCAAAACTAGGTCCAATAAGCTTGATATTCTTAGGCAACTATTTATCCAAATCTACTTCCTCACAAACACTAAAATGCACTCTTAAGCTAGCGAAATTATTAGAATTAAGTTTGCATCAGATGACTTTACCCAATTGTGACATAATATCCTTCAAAAATGATCTGAATGCTAAATTTAGATAGGGTAGTTCAATCCACATAAGATATCTGGATCTAGATGGCCCTTCAGGATGAATGTCAAAGCTCCAGGCTTGCATATAACAAACTTATCCACAAATAACCCAAGTACCATATTGAAGCACTACTTGAGGATGCTCTGATAGTTTAAAGGTGCATGATACATATCCTTTCCCTAACCCTCTCAAGGATTCAATTTCCCAACCTCTATTTTCCCAATTCATTTAAACCTAATGGTAAAAATCAAATTCAAAAGGAACACCCCTTAAGAACAAAAAAATAATAGAACAATTTTGGCATTCATTAATAACCTCAATAAATTCATCTAGAAGCAAAAATTCTAGGGTTTTACCTACTTCAACATTAGACAGGTCCTCTTTCATACTGATGATTTTGTCTTTTTGAATGCCTGGAGTCACTTCATCGCTGCAGTCCTTGTTGATGGCATCAACAAACTTGGACAAAACCATTTCTTCATCATTCTGCTTACAAGATCCTTTCATGTTCTAAGATTCTTGAACCATTTCCAACCCTCTAAGAAAACCATTTTATAAGAGAAAAATCTTGGATAAAATGGTTGAAAATAGGTATAAATCTACTTCTAGGTTGAATAAGCATGCTTACAAAACTAAAAGAAATGCTTAAGGGAATCTTGGTGTTAGCAAGATAAGGATAAATAATTGATCACATTTAAATGATCTAATTACTTTTAATGTTGTCTAGTGGTAAAGGAGGCAACAAATGAAAATAACTATTACAATATAATAAACCTATTTTTACTCCACATTTCATTTAATTGTAAAAAACAAACTTTAAAATAAAATTGTGCACAATTATTATTATTTCTTAAAAAACATATGATAAAATTGAAATGATATAAAGAAGGTTAACATACCCTTTTAAAGGATGAATCACATTCCAAAATAAAACATTGTAGAGAGTGATGTAATTAACCAAAAGTTAAAAACCAACTTTTCAAGAAAAAAGTATAACATATCTAGTGCAACAAAATATATAGTAACTAGAGTGGGTGGTAGTAACGGAGGATGATCTAAATTATCACTCTAACTATTATTATCAAGAGAATATGTCATATTAGGGATGTGGTCTCTCCCACCATTATCTTTTTATTTGTTTGCATCCTCCTCTGGATCCTAACTCCACAAATAATCGTTTATAACTATTATTTTGAGGTAATGTTGTTTAGACCTATTTTTTTAGGTAATTTTAATCAAAAGGAATTATTGAAAAAGGATGATGTCATAAATAAATTTATTTGTGAAGGTAAGGAGTCTATTAAGATAAAATTGCTTAGATAACAATTGAAATAATAATATACTTATCATTTTTTTTCTTAACTTTTTGAAATAAGCGTAATTATTTTTTATTATTAATTCTTACCATAATAAGTAATTATAAGAATTATTTGAAATAATAACTCTCACTAAACAAACAAACAAAATATTAGAATTGTTATTTAATGTTGAATTTTATAAAATTTGTATTGAATTTTTATTATTTAAAATGCTTTAAAATATCTTAAAATTATTTATTTGTTATTCTATTGATTGGATGAAATTGACATAACAATTTTTTAAAATTTCTAAAACAAAAGATTCAAAACTAATATATGTACATAGATTAATTAGTAACTCACTCATATTATCTATTAATTTATAATATCATTTATAGAAATATATGAAATTTTATTTAATATATAAAAATATAAATTATATTAAACTATTGACACATCTATATACACTTAAATACACCAATCGTGAACATTTTTTAAACTGAGAGGGATAATAAATTTAATAAATTTGAAATACCAGAGTTGAGGTGAAGAAATAAAAAGCCATTAACTATTAATTAATTAATTAATTAATTATCATGCACATAAAATTTTTGTATGACTACCATCTCGAATATGTTTGTGATTTATATCCCAATCATGCAATGCTATTACTCTTCAAGTCAATCCATTATATTTTAAAAAAATTTAACAAAATTTCAATGTCGGTTTATTTAGATTTTTAAAACAAACATATTTACATGTATTTTTAATAAGCATTTTGACATAAATAACACAACCATTTATATTGATTTACATGTAATTATCCATTTATAAATAACAAACATTTATTTAAATACATTTATGTATTTTTAGAAAGCAGTTATTTTTAAATGTAAATATGTTTGTATTATTATTTAATGGTAAAGATGTTTGTATTTATATACAAACATTAATTTAAATACATTTATGTATTTTTAGAAAGTAGGTATTTTTAAATTTAAATATGTTTGTATTATTATTTAATGGTAAATATGTTTGTGTTTATTTACAAATACATGTAAATACATATGTTTTTAAATAGAAGTTTTGAACAAAGGTATGGATGCCTGCTTTTGTGGTGTGAAGTAAACAATTTATGTGGATCAATGAAATTAAAAGTTTGTGTGACAAATCATTATAATTATGATAGTTGTACAGTTCATTTATTTACACTTAATTATAAGACATTTATTATTTTATTATTTTATATGTTAAGAAATAAAAAGTCGTGACACATGGTATTAATAGGAATAAAAGTTATGACACATGATATTAATCAGAATAGAAAAATGTAAATACAATTGTCACTTCAAAAAACATGATGAAATCACTATCTAATAGTGTTTTAATAGTTGTATTGCAGTACAAATGATATTAATAGATTTATATATAAATTTTGTCTTATACACTTGGAAAACTCAGACCTTGATTATCCCTCTCAGTTCTAGACCCTTTCTCACTTTTTGAAGTCTTTCATTTGCTCTATCTTATACCCCTTAGCCTATCTCTTAGTTTGACTAATCTTATGTTGATGAAACATACATGTTATCTTGCTTAGAAGGCTTAAAACTTGATTATCTTCTACTTCTACAAGTTCTAAGAAAATACCTACTTTCATGCTCCCTAGACACTAGCGTTTGGAAAAAAAAACATGTAACGTTGTGGGTGTCCTGACTTGATGCAAGTGCCGAGTGTCCTAAAGTCATCTATTTTGTAAATGAAACATATCCTAATGGTCAACCTAAGTGCTTTAATGAGAGTTAATTCTTCAAAGGGATTGATTTAAATAAAATATCAACCCTCATTCATTCCTCACCTAGAAACTTCTTACCTACTCACTATATTACTTATCAAAGACATTCAATCAAGCATTCATCTAAGCAAAGCTTCCCTATTTTATCCTATTTTCATATCAATAATAGAGATAATACATCTACATGCTTTAAGTATTGAAAGAGTAGTCTAAGAGCTATATTTTCCATGTTACAAGCTAGGTCATTGTTGTACTTCATTTCCACATATTACATGATTCACACACAAGCCAACACATAAGATAAAACTACATAAGTCTAAGGACTTTTTCAAAGTATTAGCTATGTAAACAACTCCCATAAATAGAGGAGTTTTTGGGGCAACTCAACATTGTGTTCCCATTAACCCATTTTTTCTATAGCCATTATGAAGATGAAGAACTAGGTTTTGCCATTTCATGATGAGTGATGGTACATGACCTAGATCTAAATACACTAGAGTGAAGGAGAAGCTAAACCCAAAAGCATCTAAGTGGTGGCATCATTTTTTAGCAAGTATTACACAAAGGACATATGTATCCAAGTAGGATAGTAGCATCAACACAACTATCTTAGGTAGATGCTAGTGTCTGTAGCTTAGACACACTCAATCCATAATTTGGTAACTATTTTAGAATCATCTTCATTTCTAATTTCTGTCTATTTTAGATCTAGAACTTTTTTAGCATTAGAACTAGCTAAGTATATTATTTCTTTGTTATTTCCATATCTAGTATAGTTGTACTTTCTATATTTAGACTATCTCAATTTAATAAATTCAACATATCATATATATGATTTTAACATCTAGTCGACCTAATTTAGATCTAATTATCACCGTTGTGTAGTGTCATGTTTATATTTTAAACCCTATTTACACTAAGTAGGATTATCACATCTAATTTAGGGTTAAACAATTGGTAAACCCAATCTTTGAGCACTAAACCCTTAATAAATTAAGGTTTTATTTTTTTCTATTTTTCCTAATTGTTGTACTTTGTTACAAATTCTAATTTTTTTATTTGTGAAGCAATAGAAATTGTTAATGCAAAAACTCATTTTTAAATTAAATATTATAAATCATTGGTCACTCTTCTCAATAATAGAAAGGGATTTTTGGATGCATTTTTATATGTTACAAGAATTAAAATAAATAAACATGATAATGCTAATATTTATTCACCTAGTGATGGTGTGTCCTTAGGAATTAGTACAATTGATTCCATACCAATCAATCTATCTACATATCATGGAGGCATAGATTATGTCTTCCAATAATTGTTTATAAAAAATACTATTTCCACATCTTCCATGAAAACACAAAATACTTAAATACAAATACCAGTTTCAATGCTTATTACTACTCAAACTATTCTCACTTCACCAATGGTGACTACTAAACTTGTTAAGCTAAACCCCAATGGGTCTACAATTCAAACACTCCTTAAAGTTATAAATATATTGTGGGATAAGGTTACAAACATTGAATAAAATGATTTAAAATCTACTCATACTACTGATTCACAAGATGTATTCATAATCCACTTGCACTTGAGATATATTTTCACCATTTACCAACTAGTTTTGGTGCACCTAAGTTTCCATTTTGTGATGGCAAGGGTGATCCAGAGTAACATCTTCGATCCTTTTATGAAACATGCCTTGACTATGCTTCTAAAAATAAAATTTTGACCAAATTATTATCAAGAATCCTTAAAGACTATACTTTGAGGTGGTTCTATGACTTACCTCTCCAATTCGTGAAATAATTCACACCTCTTGTAGATTAGTTTTTGGCACATTTTTCCATTAATATTTCTAAGAAGATTTTCTATTCTCGAATCAACAAAATAAAATAAGAAACTAATGAACCTATCAATGAATATGTCTTGAGGTATAAGACAATGTTAGTTAAAATGACTAATTGTATGGAAAATAAAGATTTGTAAGACATATTGAAACAATGTTTGGTTGCTTATTTGCATGAGTCCATTATTTTTATGAAGTTCAAATATTTTGATGACTTATTCCATGTTATACGAGATCATTAAATGAAACTTATTTCATTGAATAAGCTCAAGTATGTAGCAAACACACCAGTTGCATCTACATATAATACAAATTTTACAATCAAAGTAAGTTATAAAGTAAAATATCATGATCTTAAAAAGGAAACAACTACCATAGTTAATGTAATTTCATAGTGATCTAATTGACCTGTTTTATCCAATGTACCAAGAAGATAATTTTCACATTTACCTGAGTCTTTAGATTCATTACTCCTAAAATTAATAGAGCATCAACTTATATCTCTCCTCCATCCTATATAGGTTGATATGAGTCATCCTCTACCCAAAGGATATGATGTGAATGCTTATTTTGACTATCATTAATGACTAGGACATTGTAAAAATAAATTATTTACTTTAAAACATAATATCCAAGACCCCATTGATTACCAAAAGCTTACATTTGAGGATCCTCTCAAGGAATTAGTTTCATAACTTAGTGACCACCAGAAATAGAAAATATTTAATAATATTTTGCAAGATCACTCTAAAAAGGAACCAAAAGTGAAAATGGCATATAATGCACATCCTCCCCCATCACATTATGAGCACCCATTGAATGAAATTTTTGGTACCTATATGCGACATACACCTCTTATAGTTTAGATACCTTCTATTGCTTTTGATGATAGTGAGATTAAGGATGATGACTCTGATATTCATTATTTATTCATTTGAAAATTATTTGATCACTAACCTATACATAGTGTTATGATTGATAATGGTTTAAGTGAAAATGTTTTCACCATGACATTAATTATGTATCTAGGTTATACTCATCATGGTTTGCATCCTATTACTTTCTCAATTATACCTTCCATGGGAATATTTGACATGCTATTGTAAAGACCTTGGATCTATACACTTCAATAAATACCTTATATAGTACATGGGTGTGTTAAATCCATTCATGTCACTTGGGTGATTATAATTTCTAAAATTTCATATGAGCATCATCTTGAACTATAAAAACTTATACCCAGATAGTTAACTATCAAATCCATTAAGGTTAATTCACTACAAAAGGGTAAGAAACATGTAATTACCTTTACTAGATGACTAATACTTGAGGGTATAATCACCTAAAAGTGGTAATTGAATGCTAAGAGCGTTGATTGAGTCATCATATCCCTAGCTTAGCCCTAGACCTATCCTAGATCCTTAGACTTACTTTTCCAATCATTGAGCCAATCACAGTCACCTACAGTTAGTAAAAACACAATCCAAAAACTATCCTCTCAGATCTCAATCAAACTTGCTTAGAAGTATATAAAGTGGACATTAGTGCCACATTTGGGACACTACAACCACACAATGCTAGTGTCCCCAACTGGTCACTACTATCCTTAGCCCTAGCTCTTCCCAATAGATAATTTTCTAAATGTTTGCCCCTCCTAAGGTTAGTTTAAGTATATTTTGTTATCTGTAAAAGTAACATAAATCTATAAATATAAGTCTAATTGACCTCTATTGAAAAGATGAAAAATAGATGCAAAAGAACATTTAACCTAAAGACAAGTTGAATAAAATTAAGGTATTTGATCCCTATACTACCATACTTATGCACACTATCATCTATAGTATCCTTAAGCCTAGTTTTCAAATATTTCAAAGATCAAGCACATTCAAAGCATCCAAGTCCACTCTCATTCTAGTATTCACTTTCACATGCATTAAGCACTGGGTAGGAGAACTACATCAAGCTTGATCCTTCTTCATAGTATTGGTATATAGGAAACTCTCTACACAATGAGGTGTTGAGGATGTACAACATATATTAATAACATAAACATAATTATTGATCATGTCATACATTCAAGGAGGATTAAGATTTGTACACTAAATTAGGTTTTCCAGGCACAACATAGAGTTATAGGTTTTATATGTGCATAAACATGACCTAAAAACATAGGCATAGGTGTTCCTAAAAAATAATAAAATTTTTAAAATGGGGGAACTACCACCACCTAAAGGAAACTACACAAGCATAATGCTACTATCCATATGGGGCACTATTGTCCATTGAGTAGATGAACAATAAAATCCTATTGATGACATATAAAACTATGCATAAATCAGTTTTTAAAACCTAGATCATCTATGAGAGATAATTTTTAGATAAGATTCTATTCAAGCCTATTTATTACTAGTTTTAAAGAGTCAAAGAAGGTCAAATGACATAACAAATCAACACTTAATTATTATAATTTATTTAACTAATTTAGACATCTTAGACCTTTAATTAAACATAGGATTTACATAGTTAAATCCTAAAAGGTTAAATCATTTGGTGAACTTGTCTTACTTTGAATATTGCTCAAAACCCTAGATTACATTAATTATTATTTCTATGCAATAAATTTAAGGTTACCTACTTATAATTTTTTGACTTTTTTAGACAACCTAGATAAATTAAATCAATTTTACGTTAGAGTTTTAATTTATTTTACATCTAATTTTAATTATTGAAAATAAATACTAAATTCAAAAACCTAACCCTAGGGTTCACATTTATATTAATTACTAAAGCCTTAATCTATAGCTATCTACCATGATTATCATGACGAAATCCATCTTTCACTTTATGGTATAAAGTTTGATACTTTTCTTATCATGTTTATTCCCAACTATTTGTAGAAAGGTATGTTAGTGCCCAAAATTATGATAGAGAAATTTGGGTCTTTGTATGGTAAATGTCTTGTGCTAGAGCTAAGTGAGATTCAATGTCTTAGTTTCCTACATTCATCATTAGAAGGAAAGGTTGCGGCATGTAATTTGAGAAATCATGTATGTTATCTTAGTTAGATGAGTCCAGATGGACATCTGTCAAAGATGAAAAATACCTAAGGAAGGCTTAGGAAAGATTTAAAAATTAATTGCATGTGGAGCAAGGATTCTATGGCACGAGAGTCTACAGTAAAAAAATGAGGGTGTAACCAAGTCTTTTTCCAAAGCTTAGATCTTTCATGATTGAAAGAGGAAGTATGTCAGTGTCTCAGATAAAAATAACATGCTACACTTATGTGTTTTGGTGATTAAGGTGAGTAGTCCAATGAAATAAATAAAAATATGTATTTGACTTAAGGGACCCCCCTTGAGAGTGAGATTTGGGAGATGGGAGGATTTTTCTCTCCTCCCCTTTTAAAGGAAGTTGGTATAAGTGGAGAAAGTAGTTGTGATACTAGTTTATTTTTGATTTGGACACTTGGAAAAACATCGGGCCTTTGAATGTTTTAGGCCTCTTTAAAAAATTGCCCCACTTACATTTCTATGGACATGGTGCTTAAAATCCCCAAGGCCATGATTTCTATTTTTAATAATAAAAATATTCGTGCCACATAGAGGTGCTTAGGTTCTTGTTAACTTTAGGACCTTTTTGGAAATTGCCTCACTTGATTTTATGGATATTTTCTAAAAGGTCCCCGAAGGCCCAAACACCTATGTTTTTGTAGAAGAAGGATCATTATAGGTTGTGCCCTTGGTTTCATTAGGGACTCCAGAATTTTTGTCTTACAACACCAAAATGTCATAACAATTAAAAAAAAGGTGAGGAAATCCCCGAAGACCCAAACATGAGTTTTTTAAATATATGATTCACTTATATTTCACCATGTATTGTGAAAGATAGGTTACTTAGCACGAAAAGGAAGGCATTGCATTTTCCCTCTATTTTTCAAATGAAGCTCAATAAATTAATGGGGGTAGGTGTTGATTTTCCACCTTATCTTGGAGCATTAATAGTAGTCCTAATTCTAAAATTCAAAGGATTATAATTAAGTGTTATTCTTCATTTGAACTTACCTTTCACATTAAAAACTAAAGATTTGTACTTAAAAGAGACTATATGTGCCAGAGTGAAGAACGATGTGAATATAGTGAATCAAAATGCAAGTTACAAAGGATTTATATTTCCACATATGTATAGCCTCCACTACTACCAATGGTAGCTACTTTAACAACATCCAAGGGAAGCATTGTATGAGTCTTAGATTCAATCAAAGACACTGATGTTATGAATTTGGATTTTGGGGCACTGGTAAATGTTTTGCAAGACCTCAACCCCCTAGAAGTAGTTTCCAATATTATTATGAGCTACATCACACTAGTAATAGTGTTTTTCCTAGCTACTCCATACCTAAATATCATCATAACATGTGCTCAATCATATCAACTAGATACTAGAACCATTATCAATAGTAGTCATTTAGTAGTATGCTCCCTTACTCTATAGGCCCTTAGGACCATGCTTGACATTCCCCCTCAACTAGAAACCATCATACTTGAATGTCGATGAATGCTAACAATACATTGACAATGATGATAAAGCCATTTGGGAGATAGTAAACTCATGTTGGCTAACTAAGAAAAGAACCAAGGTCTCAATAAAGTTGAAAAACTTAAAGTTAGTATAATTTAATGAGTTACCTCAGTATGTTATAGCCATGGATACTATAATTTATGGGCTACCCACTGATAAGAAGTTTGAGACATGGATTTTTTAATCATGCTCTACATATTGGAAGGGAAGAAGAGGTTTGACTAGGCCACCATCCTTAGTGATAATTTACACTCACAGATGATGTACCTCCAAGTAGCTATCACCTCCAAGGAAAAATTTCAATTTATATTTTATATGTCTTCCTACCTAATGTATAGTTTGGTACACACTAGGGTTTTCTAGGGACTTACTAGGAACACCACATGGATGAAGATTTAAGAAATATATCTTGAGATAACCTTGGAAGGGTCTAGGAATAGTTTTTATAAGGTGCGTAACTACTTCTTCCACCCCATGATGAGTGTGTTTTACCCCTTAAGGAGCCTGAATAGAATGTCTAAAATAGCCAAATAGGTAATTAAGAAGCTTGGCACCACCTATATTTAGTTCAAAACATTCACATACATCAAGGTGAGTGGGTATTTTGGATACCCATTAAAATTGCCCAAATACCTAGATAATAGATTGGAAATAATGGAGCTATGTAGGTAGATGCAACCACTATATGAAATGATTGCAATGAAAAAGATAAACAATCCTTTAATGTTTCTTATGGAAGTTGGTTTATATTCATGCACTTTTATGGCCAAGGCAAAGGGGTTGGAATTGGAAATGAGTTTGTATTCACTTGGTAAGATGCTACCCCAACCCAATTATGAGATCAGGTGGTTGATAAATATGGTGACAAATGTGATATTGCATCATTCCCACTATGAAGACTTGTGGTCTGATTGCACCACCAAAGAAGATGTCAAGAAGTGGGAGTACATGAGGTTAATGGTGTAAGAATTCATAGTATATGAAATCATGCCTCTCCCCAAGGATATGGTCGATGACAAGATGATAATCTCCTTCACATACAATAGGATAAATATTGAATCTTAGCCCATCAGTCCACTAGATTTCATTGAGGAAGAAAATGATTCCATATCTAGGCAAGAGAAATGGATAATGAGGAGAACCTTTAGGTGGTTAAAGGAGCATGGGGTTGACCTCGAGGCATAAAACACCCCTACCCTCCAAGAGTTGAGGGAGGTAAAATAATTGAATGTATTCCTCCCTACACATAGTGGTGACCCTCTAGCCCCATCATCATCTACAGTAGGAAGAGGGAAAAGAAAGCTAGGAGACGTTGAATTCACCAAGCTAGTGGACATGAAGAAAATGATTATGTCCCAAACCAAATTTGGGATGTATTTATCAAAGATAATGACCTTGGCCAAAAATTGGGATAAAATTCTCACATGGTAGGTCACACTAGCAAGCACCATCCCTATTTCAATTTTAGAGAGGGAAGCTCTAGGGGTGCCAACCATCTCAATGGCTTCTCCCATGGTCAGTCAAGCACCAGTCCTAACTATCCTATCTTTGTATCAAGTTGTAGTTGACCATCCTTTGAAGATATATTCAAGGAAGAGAGGAGACAAGGAACAAGATGAGCCACCAAAACAAAAAATATCTAAGAAGACCCTCTAACCTCCAGTAAAATCTCTGATCAAGCAAAGGATAGTTCTCATCAAAGACCTAATCATTGAAGAGTGCCCCCTAGAGAAAAAATAAGATCAAGATTCATACATGAAAAGGCTTACGGATATTAGCGAGGGGGTGACTTAGATGAAGAAATATTGACAACTAAGGTAATGAAAAAATAACACACCTTCACTCCCCCTAACGTGAGAACTAGGCAGAGGAACCATAACGAGAAACATCACTCCCCTTCAAAAATATTGATAGAAGGAGCATTTGTAGAAGGGGAACATACAATAAAATAATGTAAAGGTGATGAGGAAGGGGCCAAGACTTTAGATGTTCCTATACTTTTTATGATGTTACAGGAGGAGAAGCCATTATTAACCTCCTTAGCATCTTTATTAGCCTCTATATACCCAACAACATAGGGTGTTATGGAAGGAAAAGCCATTATTCTATCCTCTATCCAACACATAGAAAAATGGAGTTTCATTGACAAATTATGCATGGAGTCTCACTAGCTTGGGTTTGATTTCAAAGTTTTGAAGCAAGTTGAGCTAGTCTTAGAGAAGGAAAAAGAAGAGTAGGGAAGTGATAAAGACACAAAACTTATGTTAAGCCCTCCTCCTAAACTAGTGACTCTCCTAGAAGTTGCTTCCCCACTGGCACCACTCATCATTATTATAAGGCCATCCTTAATATCCACAACTTTTGTGGGTTTCCAAACTGGGCCCCTTCTTTCAATTATAGACAAAGTTAAGGAAAAGAAGGATGTGATGAAAAAAGTTGGGGATATCAATATAGCTCAGATTATTCAAAATCAAAAGGCCAAGCCCTCAAATAAGACTAGGACACCTGTTAGAATGACATTCCTTAACATAAAGGAAAGAAGTTTTGAAGTAGCCATTCCTCTACTAGATGCATTGAAAAAGGATACTCCCATGGAAAATTATTCCATCTACCACTACAATCTTAGGGAGCCATCAAGGAAGGAATTAAAGCATACTTCAGAAGTCTTAGATGACATGGTGATGCATAGAATGGATAAAGATAAAGCTATCATGGATGAATTAAAGTCAAAAAGTTAGGCTATGATCTAGTACTTGTAAAAGTTACTAAGTGAGCCCCAGGTGGTGACTCTAACCACCATCTAGGATCCTAACCTTTCCCATATCACCCTTATAACACTAGACATCACCCATGGAAAAGATTTAAAGATCAAAGGATGGGTGATAAAAGATTGGAAATAGGACTTGATAGCTTGAGATCAAGAAGTAATCCATATAGCTATGGAATGTCTAGATGATGAAATAGATATGTGAGGAGAATGTAGCTCCCTAACATCTATTTTTGATGCTGATATCAAAAGTTGGGAGGCACTTAGGCACAAAATAGATGAAATATGTAAAATGAGCAAGGATATTTTAATCACAAAAAACATTATCTCTCCAGATAATATTAAGATGCCTAGAGAGTACTAATTAGCCATAAAGCACAAGCTCACCATGCTCAAGGATGGTACTTTTTATTTAAAAGGAGAAGTGCAGTCTCTCAAGACTACGAGAATAAATATTAAGGTCACTTTGAGAAGAATTATAAGGTTGGATGGTGTGGTGTACCTGACAAAATAACTATTGGAGGAGGCTCTGAAGGATCTCATCAATGCACCTCATGAAGCTTTCAATGGCCAAAAAATAAAGGACCTGGTATCTCTAAAAAAATATTATGACAAGTTGGAGGAATTGATACAAAAGAAATAGGGAGTGATATAGAGAACTAATAATTAGTTAGAGGAATATGATGCCAATTTCAAGTACAAGATGTGCCTGAATAGAATGATCCTCACTAGTATAGTCAAGAAGTTTGTTACTCACAAAGATAAGTTGGCAAAGGACACAGTCATCGATGTGGATTCTACATCATGATGATATACCCCTAATTTATTTCCAAAAAAGGGAATTATCCCATACCTCTCTTTCTATTCTTGTCTTTTTCTCCTTTCTATCTCTTTCTTTTTAAGGAACTTTTGTATTTTGCCCAATAGTGGTACGTCCCTTCTCGATTTTGTTTTGTTTAAGGAAAGAATGTTTTTATTTCTTTGCACAAGTGGAAAACGTTTTATTTTATCCATTATGGGTTATTTTACATGAATATAACTATAAATATTCTTCTATAGTTGGAAATCATATCCTTTGTCATCATGAGAGCATACCTGCAGGTCTGAGGAATCAAGTTTGTTACAACCAACTCTAGGCCCATGAAGGAGTCTTCCAGCTGGAATATCTTTATAGAATATGTCAAGTATTGTTATGTAATTATATAATTAAAGGGGGTTTGTCCCTTTACAAAGTTTGGCTAAAAATTTGAGTGTAAAAGAGATATCTTGGAGAGTCATCCTTATATACTACCCTGGTGCCAAATTGATTTCATTTGTAAAATCATTAGCAATCTTTGAGACTGTAGACACCTAAATCTAGCCACCAATAACCTATAGCCAAGATTTTTACTAATTTCCACCAAAATGAAAAATTTGAATTAAAACATTAAATAAGTTGAAATTGATATATTCAAGTGCTGATTTTGGCTAGGGTATCATTAAATGGGGTAATGCAATTTATGGGCTAGCTAACTTTAATCAGATTATTTTAAATCAAAATTCTAATTTTGCACCTGGGTGATCTGGATTGATATTTTATATCAAATTTATTGTACAAGATGTGTGTCTTTATTATTTTGTGTTGGCAACATCCTAAATTGGAATATAGTTCCAATGCATCTGACATTGACTTCCAATTCCAATCTAGTCAAATTTTGGACTAATAACAAGGCATTCTGATCAATTTGAGTAATTTGTGCACAAAGTGATTAATCATTATTAAGATATAATAAAACCAAATTAGAGCCTAATTAATAATTCCATGGAAACTTTTTGAATACTTTTTAAAAAAAATGAATACTGAATAACTGCATCATCAAGTGACCTCTTTTCTTAGGAAGACATCCCTAGGCCATAAATGCCACAAATATTAGGATTATGGGTCTCCCATGCCTCATAATGACCCTCCATGCCTCTTCAATGCCCCTTTCTCAATGTCATGATTTGAGATTAATTATATATTTAATTCCAAAAAATTTAATTAATCCTCAACCACACATCTTCATCTCAAGATGGATGGTATTTATAGATTTTTGAGCAATCTCAAAAATCTATAAATAAGAGGCCTTGCCTATTGATTTTTAAGATTAATTTGTGAAAATTTACCATGTCAAATTGATTCCAAGAGCTCTCACATGCCAAAGTTATGATGCTAAAATATTGAGCCAAGCCAAGCCAAAGCCACAAGGTGTTAAGGAGAAGAGGAGATATCCATGCCTCCTTTGATAAAGACTTCATGAGCACAAGTCGAGTAAGCCACTACAATAATAATTTGAAGCATCCAAATAAGGTGAAGGACTATTGTTTTTTTTAAATTTTTAGTTGTATTTTTCATTTATTTCTATTATTAATCTCACCTTAGTAACTAAGCCTAGAGATGTATGCTATTTAGTGTGTTTTTATCAATTTATTTTCATTTTGGGACTAACACAATACTAATAACCTCTCTTGAATAAAATTTTTAGTTCACAAAATGGCATTCTTGGTAGGACCATACCCCACAAATTTTATCAAATAACACCTATAAGTAACATACTAACCATTTTCATGCAGGGTCTTAGAGTGCAGAAGCAAAAAAGATGAAGATTTAAGTAAAAAGTTTATTTATTAGAGCTCATGATTTTGTTCTTAGGATTGTGTAATTCAGATCCCAACTCAGCTTGACTTGACCCAAATCACCTTGACTCAGATCCCAACTCAGCCTGAATTGACCCAAATTACCCTAATTTAGATCCCAACTTAGCTTGACTTGACCCAATTCACCCCGACTCAGATCCTAACTCAACTTAACTTGACCCAACGCACCCTGACTCAAATCCCAAATAAGCTTGACTTGACCTAACTTACCTTGACTTGGATCCCAACTCAGCCTGACTTGACCCAACTTGCCCCGACTCAGATCTTAACTCTACCTAACTTGACCCAACTCACCTTGACTCAAATCCCAACTCAGTTTGACTTGACCTAACTTGCCCCAACTTAGATCCCAACTTAGGCTAAATTGACCCAACTCAACTGTGTGAAACTCAAGAGCTAAAAGGATATTTTAAAATGCTTGGTTTGAGGTCATATGAACTCTGTTTTGGATTTTTTTAAAACCATGTGGTTTTTCCTAAATTTTTAGAATCTAACATTAGTTTAACTTTAATTTTTGTAAAGTTTTTACAAAATTTTAAAAATCTATTTGGATGTTTCTAATTAACACATTTGCTTTTGGGGTGATGCTTTAAGGGTAGATAGGTAACCAACGAATTTAAAATTTGATAAATCATTTTTTAGACTACCTTTTGAATTCTTTTAAAATGAATTAGGAACCTTGTTTTGGTGCTTTATGAAACATTTAGAGTCTTAAGTGAAGGCTTTCAAAGTTACAACTTAAGACCAAGGGGTCAAAAGAATACCACCACATCTTTTATTTTCAATAGTTATTTAATTAGAACTTGTTTAGAAAAAAGAAGGTTTATGCGTGTATGCTCTTCCATTTGTCCCCTTTAGGGAACCCTTGGAATCAAAATCACTTTCTTTATTTGAAAATTGTCTAGTCTAAGGCATATAAAGAATGTCATCTAAAGCACCCCCCAAAAACTTGAAAAAGTATTGGGTGGCCTTGAAAATGACCCTAAAGTCTTTCTATTTTATGCTTTATTTATTTCATATAAACTTGGCTTATGAGGGGGATGTCATTACCTCCCATGAGTTCTTTAGGGAAGCTTTGAACTAGGGTTTAACCTTTTGGCACTAACTTCATTTAGCTCCATATTGGAGTTACACACAGGATGTAGTGACACTTTGAACATCACAATACACTAAGTGAATAGAAGGATGTAGTGGTTGCAAAAAAGGACTAGACCTTTTTTCAACAAGCCAAGTGATATAGACCCAAAATTTGTGATTTTCTTTTGCATTGTTTGATGTGAAATCCTCCATATTGGATTTACACACAGGATGTAGTGACACTTTGAACATCACACTACACTGAGTGAATAGAAGGATGTAGTGGTTACAAACAGGACTAGACCTTTTTTCAACAAGCCAAGTGATATAGACCCAAAATTTGTGCTTTTATTCTGCATTGTTTGATGTGAAATCCATTTTACAATTGATTCCCATAGAATGTTCATGAGCTTATAGATATTAGAGAAATCCCCACTTGCTATGGAAGTATTGTTGGTACAAGGTGTGCCTCAAGGTCCATCTTGTAGTACTGTCATTTGAGAGAAGGGGGGGGGTGTAAAAACCCTACTATATAAATCACATTTAATTTTGGATGAACACTTAAAATTCTCTCAAATGATGTATATTGATCGATTCTAACAATACCAAGCAACCTTATCAGTTTAAGATCTAAGAGCGATTAATTAGTTGGTTTTATCCTAGATTAAAGTCTTATTTAGAGTCAAAACATGGTGTAAACAAATGATACAAACCAAAACACATGGTCCTCATTTTCCTTTGAACAAAGAGGCATTATGCTACCCACGTGAAATCATCAATTTTCCTTGTTCAAAGTTCATTAAAACTTGGAGTCATATCATCCACTTTGGCACGGTTATGATGCCCAATTGAGTCTAGACCTTTGACAAAGTTTTAAAAGTCCTTTATTTATAATCCAAATTCAAAATTGCACCTTTATAAGTTCATAGGGTTGATGTGTTGAGTGGGTTCACCATTTGCATTAAACTTGAGGGAACTTCGGTTCAATTTCCAATTTGGGTTAAAAGCCATTTAAAACTCATTATTATTATCACAACTTGATAGACTTAAGTCATTTTGTGATAAACACTTGCACTTTGAGTCTATTCACCATAACCTTTTGAGTCAAGAAAGGTAGTGTTATGCTGTCAAATTTGTGAGAAATTATCTTTTCCTTAGAGAGTTGTTGAAACAAACATTCTGTCACATCTTTTGGGTAGTCTAGTGTTATTACATTGTCCGAAAAAGTTTTAGATATTATTTCATATGCCCTCTTGCATAGAGTTAAAAAAATTTCTTACATTTTCAAACCAATCTGAGTATAATTTTGTGAACCTTTGTCTAGAACAATTATTCTATTCACTTTTTTTCTAGCTTATTTATCAAAAGAACCAAGTTTTATACCATTATTTGTGAGAAAATAAACTATCTCTAAATTGCCTTTTGTTTCATACCTTATACCTATTTGATCGAGTCCATGTCCAAGAATCAAATGCCTAATGTTTGTTAGAAGTGTTTCAAATCTATTAAATTAAAATTTTCATCTATTTTCAAAGTCTAGCTTTTGACACCATTTGGCCAAGAGTCCTAGCACATGCCTTGTTTGAGCCTAGCTTTTGATGTCACGTTTGGCCAAAAGACTTAGCAACTTTTAATTTCCTAGATTAGATTGATTTGAAACACTTTGACCTTAGCATTTGGCATTTCAATTTTTAGTCATTTACTTAATATTTTTGTGTAAGATGTGTAACATTAAAAACATAACGTTAGCTTGTGTTATCATAAATATTTGCATAAACCTTTTGATGTTTCTGATGAATTTGAACCAAGTTTTAACATTATATTTTTAGAAATTATCCTTTTAGAGTTTGTATAAATCTCTTCCCTTTCTATCACAAAGCATGAACTATGGATCCCAACATGTATTCCTACACTTGTAGTGGACTCATGTATAATCCAGGGATTAGGAATGTGGTTACACAGAAAGAAATGGTTCAAGACCCCTAAATGGATAATATTGCTCATGAGATGCATCTTTATCCCTATTATGATACTCAATTATGGGCACAAATCCAAGATCCATTGGCTAACTATTTTATTAATACACCACCTTATTCAAAACAAGACCAAATATAAATCACATAATACCTAGCTATAATACTCATAGATAACAAACCAGTTCCTCAAAAATCATGCTCTACTAATACCCCTTCCACGTATGATCCATTTTTCATTTGAGCCACATTTGTTGGAGAACAAAGATGAGATTTTGGTTTGATCCATAGTGGTAGGGGCCAAGTTTCCAGTAGACCTCCCCCATGAGAATTTACCAAGCCTAGTAAGAATGCCCCACAACATAATTTATGATCAACATGCTTCTTCTAGAAATATTTTGGCTCTAGTCAAAATAAAATATCAGGACCCTAATATGCCTAATAGAGGAAAAAATAGCATAGAAGATCACTTTAAATAAATTCAAACAACATATTAAACCTACCTAAATCTAGCATGTAGCTTCAATCAGATGACCATGGTGAATAAACCTCTTATTGACTTAGTTCCTTCAATAGGAGTTTTAATAGAGTTAATTTGTCAAGATAATCAAAATTTAAATCCATTTGCACAAAACACTTTGATAGGAAACTTGTTGCATATGATAATTATTGAAGAAGTGTCTTCTACTTCTACACAGAATAATGAGTAAAATATAGTGGACAATGTGTAAGCAATGTCCAATCCAAATCAAAGTGGTACTAATGGAAAAAAAATAGTCAACAATATGTGCCTATAATTAATACCATGAGTGGATCATCATACCAAGGAATAGGAGCTTCTACACCCCAACCTTCACCACCTACTTCTCAACCTCAACCAGCTACTTCATCAAGTGTGCAACCAACAAGATTAGGTAGTCAACCAACAACCAATGTTGTGCCTCAACAGTTGAATGTGATCAATCATACTCTTCCTCAATAAGAGATGAGTAGTGTTTCACAATAGCAAGCACAATATATTCTACCAATGCAATAAAAGCTAAATATATTACAACCTCAATAAGGGTCAACTAATGTTCCACCTCATTAGGTAGTGGCAAATATACCTCCTCAATCACAAACCAATGTACCAATCCAAAACCAAATGATGACTAGCCAACAACATGCAAATATTGGTTACTGACCGATATTGAATCTTCAACATGCTTTCACTTCTCAATAAGGATTCATTCAACAAGGAGGCTCCCATGTTTCTCAAATACCTACTAGACAACAATTAGTTCAAAATGTGCCACAAGTTTAGAGATAGGGTCTTGGTCCACATATTCCCACTCAATAGCAAGGTTTGATTAGTTGATAGCATGTCCCTTTTCAACCATAACAAGCATAGTATAACTATATCCCTCCATCCCAACTAAAAAATCCTCCAAGTCAAACCTTCATAGACAACCCAAACCACAATATCGTACAACCAAATGTGTAATTTCAAGTACACCCTAATCCATGTATGCATATTCCTAGTCTATTTCCCAACCAAACCAATATACCCCAACAAGTATCCCCATCATACCATGGTCAAAGTTTCCCACTTGTGACCTCTCAACCATATGCCTAAACCAATATTCTCCCTCAAACCAATGTTCCTTCTAGTTTCTTATCCTAAGAATTACAATAGATGAAGGATGTAATTGTTGCCATTCAAGCTGAGAAATAGACTAAAAAGTTTAAGTTAGATGACATGTGTTCTTATCCATTCAACATGGAATACTTGTAGATACCATTTCCTCTAGGGTATGAACCACCAAAATTCAATAATACAAAGGGAAAGGTGACCCTAAGGCCCATTTAACTAAGTTCTTTGTCGCATGCCAGCTTGTGGCATATAGTGATATATACCTTTTGTTGTTGTTTCCAAGGAGCTTGGATAGACAAGCCTTAGAGTGGTTTTTAAAGTTGTCTAAGAATTCAGTAACAAATTTTGATGATATTTTTGCTAAGTTTGTGTAACACTTTTCCTATAATCTTGAACATGATATTTCATTGGTTGAGTTAACAAAAGCAAAACAAAAGGCTAGTGAGAGTTTTGTAGGTTATCTACAATAATGGAGAGCCCTTGCAAGCCAATTCACCCATAATTTACTAGATAAATAATTAGCCATTATGTTTACTAAAAATTTGTATAGTGAGATAGCTTATCATCTAGAAATATAATGTGAACATAATTTTAAGGAGATCATCGATAAAGGCTTGTTGATTGAGTGAGCCCTTATTAATAAAGGGATCATCAAGATTATGTCAAGTAATCAGAATCAAGGTACCAATTAGGGAAGTGTCCAGAATGAACATCTAATCCAAGTGCAAGTATCATAACTAACACATGCTAATAATCAAGATAGACCAAAGTAATTTAACCACAATAGGAATGTTGTGGGTAATGGAGTAACCAAGTCATGTCATGTTTAAATAGTGTAAACATCATCTGCAACACCTTTTCAAATTAATCCTATCTAATAACCTCTCCAACCAACATTAAAAGCATAGCAATCAAGACCCACACAACAAATGCAACAATCTTTACCATTACAAATCCATCCTCCAAGGAGAATTGTGCCTATGTGTCATGTCTTTAGTGACCTAGGAGAGCCTATTGAGTTTGTATTTTGTAAAATTACTACTGATAATCTAATTAGTTAGCCTATACCAAATCATTATCCATAAGGCATTCCTTATCCTGATAAATTTAAATAATCCAGAAGAACATTTTGAATAATTTTTTAACCCAATCCATTTTTTTCAGTGACATATCCCCTAATAAATTTAAACCTTTGGTTGGACACCAAGCTCCAACCTAACAAGTCACATTCAACCAAAGTGATATGTCTTCCCTTGGCCCATTCCATAATAATTCATTATACATAGAAGTTTATATAAAGTGACATAAAGTGAAATGTGTCCTTATAGATAATGGGTCATGCCTCAACATAGTTTATCTAAAGCTCATCAAGCTTCTTGGGTACACAATGGTAGATCTCCAACCATAAATGACAACTATCAAAGCCTATGATAATCAGGAAAGAGAATCACAAGGCACCATTAGCTTATCAATTATTATTGGGACTTTGACCCATGATACACTTTGCCATGTGCTTGATATTGATTTATCATATAATATGCTTCTAGGTAGGCCTTGGTTACATGAGATTAGTGTAGTCCTATCAACACTGGACCAATGTATCAAGTTCTCCCACTCAAGGATGGAAGTTAATATTCTAGGATATTTACACCCATATGAACACCACAAACATCTTGAGGCCAAGTTTCAAAGCTACAATTACCAATACAACATGAATCCAAGTTATAAGTAGGATAAAGGAAAGGCCAAACTTATTGATCCTCTATAGGATAATTGCATAGATCATAATACCTTGTATTCTCTTTCCCACATGCCACCTCCTGAAGCTTCTAATCATTTTACCATTTTAGATAATGGCCTAGGGGAGTAGGTGACCCATGATACCTTCCATATTACCAATATTCCTTAGAATCCAAAGACCTTTGGGTGACCTAAAAATACCCCACACATGTATTGGTGACAAAAGAATAAGGATAAGGGACTTATCATGTTTGTACTAACATCTAGCCTAGAAAACCAAGATGATTAGTATAAAAGTGCAAAGTATCCTATTCCTAATAGGATCATGAAACATCAATATTACGAAGGAAGAGGCCTCAGACCAAATAAAAAATGAACCATTGAGCCAATTTCCATGACTAAGTATGAAAGACCCTATGGACTTGGATTTAAACTACCTAAGGGTGACCACACATATCTTATTCGAGTTCCATCACTGGTGGCTAGTGATGATACTAATAGTAAAGCAGAGTCTGATCATAGCCTCACCTTTGATGACCTAGCTGAGACTAACCTATTCAATAATAATACCATATGTACTGTTACCCCAATCATTTGTCACAACCCATTGCATTATACTATCCCCAACTGATAAATTGGGACCAACAAGAATCTAATTTGCTAATTGATGAGTCTTAGAATGATGAGACATTCTGTGACGTTTTAGGCCTTAGAGACAATGCTCTGTTGGGAGATCATAAATCAGGATTCTCAATTACATTGGATCTTGAAGACTATTTTGGAGAGTAGGTGAATACCCTTAGCCAAATAAATAAATAAAACATTGAGGTCCCAAAGTGAAAACCTCTTTGAGGCACTTTTTGACCAGGGAAAAAGTAAAGACAAAGGCCAGTCTAGTGGTGAAAACCTATTTTAGGCACTGTTAGATGAGGGTGTTCATTATTCTTCAAATTTAGACTAGGAGACCACCAATGATGAACTTGCCTATGGATCTGAGTTTAGTTTTACGCAACAACAAGCATTTGAAGCATCCAAGGAAGGTGAAGGATTCTTGTTTTTCTTTACTTTTTAGTTGTGTTTTTCATTTATTTTTGTTATTAAGCTCACCTTAGTAACTAGGCCTATAGATGTATGCTAGTTAGTGTGTTTTTATCAATTTGTTTTCATTTTGGGACTAACACAATACTAATCACCTCTCTTGAGTAAAATTCCTAGTTCAATTTGTTTTCATTTTTATACACCATCACACTTGCATTCTTACTGATTTTGACTACTTTTTCAATATCATTGTGTTTTCATCCCATCATCTTTTCTTTCTTTGGTCCAATCATCTCCATTATTTCTTTTGAGGGACCGCTTGTCGACCTTTCTTTGTACTAACCATTCCCTCAAGGGTGCAACATACAGTTAGTTTATCATCATTATAGTTGTAGGCATATAAGACCTTTTTATTTTTTTTAAATATGTTAATGTGCTTATAGCTTATAATGCCTTCCCAAATAGGGGCAAACTATAGACACTTAAATTTGGCCACCAATAACCTCTAGCCAGGCTTTTGACTAATTTCCACCAAAATGCACAATTTGGCTTAAAAACACTAAAACACATTAAATGAGTTGAAATTGATATATTCAAGTGCTAAAATTGGCTAGGGTATCATTAAATAGGGAAATGTAATTTATGGGCTAGCTAACTTTGATCAAATCATTTCAAATCAAAATGCCAATTTTGTATTTGGGTGCTCTAAATTGATCTTTGATATCAAATTTATTGTATGAGATACATGCATTTGTTATTTTATGTTAGAAACATCCTAAATGGTAATACGGTTCTAATGCATTTGACATTGAATTCCAATTTTAATTCAATTGAATTTTGGACCAATAATAAGGCATTCTGATCAATTTGAGTAATTTTTGCCCAAAGTGACTAGTCATGCTTAACAGCTAATAAAACCAAATTAGAGCCTAATAAAGAATTCCATGAAAACTTGTTGAATACTTGTTTTTAAAAGTGAATATTTAATAATTGCATCATCAGGTGACCTCATTTCTTAGGAAGACATCCCTAGGCATAAATGCCACAAATATCAGGATTATGGGTCTCCCATGCCTCTTCAATTCCCCTTTTTCTAATTTCATGATGAGGATAATTATATATTTAATTAAAAAAAATTGAATTAATCCTCAACCACACATCTTCGTCTCAAGATGGATGGTTTAGGTTGATTCTGAGCAATCTCAAAAATCTATAAATAGGAGGCCTTGCCTATTGAATTTTAAGCTTAATTTGTGCAAAGTTACCATGTCAAATTGATTCCAAGAGCTCTCACATGCCAAAGTTATGATTCCAAAATATTGAGCCAAGCCAAGCCAAAGCCAAAAGGTACCAAGGAGTAGAGGAGATAGCCAAGCATCCTTTGATGAAGACTTCATGAGCACAAGTTGAGCACATCACTACAATAAGCATTTGAAGTATCCAAGGAAGGTGAAGGATTATTGTTTTTATTTAATTTTTAGTTGTGTTTTTCATTTTTTTTGGTATTAAGCTCACCCTAGTAATTAGGCATAGATATGTATGCTATTTAGTGTGTTTTTATCAATTTGTTTTCATTTTGGGACTAACACAATCCTAATCACCTCTCTTGAGTCAAATTCATAGTTCACAGAGATCATATGTGATGTTCCCTTGTTACAGAGTCATTTCTGTAGAGTGTATTAAGATATCTAATTTTAAAGAAATGTGTTGTGATCAATATTTTTCCAGTAAATGAATAAAACATGTTCATCATTTCCATTCTATCTTGTTATTCAAATGTAATGTTTCTTTTCACAAGCTAAATAGATTGGTTGTCTAGTGTATGTTTCTTTATGGTAGTCATTTGGAAGGTGCAACTAGAACATAAAAATCATTTCTATATTAAGTTTTATGTAATGAAGCATTGATAGCCTTTTTAAGGGTAGTCTTGGTCTCATGGATGTAATAAGAAATAATTCTTGAAAGGTAACCTATAGTGTTGCTTGTAATCTTTCAAGGGCCATATGTGCATAGTTTATTCCTTGATGTTTTAAGAATTATGGAAGCATTTGCTGATAAAGGAGATATCATGATTGTGTGAACCCCTCCATATTTAGTTATTATCCCTCCACATCTTTTCATTAAACTTTTCTTGTAAACATTATCCTACCCTGTTCTACCTTGCATACAACATACAACTAGCATACCATAAGTTTTTCTTGCCTAATAAATGCACTATACATTATTCACCTAAAGTGTATTCACTTTATATGCACAAAATCATAGTGCTACCATCCTCACTTACCCATTATAATTCAACAACAATTTCTAAATTGAATATTTTAACCATTTTCCCATCTATCTTAAGTAGCTTTCATATGACTTATGCATTCATGCATTTCATGTGACAACACTTCCAAGGTGGAGTATGTGAGTCTAGTTATGCTTTGGTCATATTTCCTCTTCCCTAATTATAAATCCCTGTGAAGGTTGAAGGTTCAAAATCCCTTCATAAAAACTAGCTATCCCCACCCATATGTCCTCTCACCTTCATTCAGGCAGAGCTAAAAGCAACATGAAACTAACTATCCCCTTTGTCAGCCATCTCTTGGTCATTGTCCTCATTTAGTTCTTTCAAGGTGATGAGCCCTCCCTGGATCTAATGACATATCTTTATGGCTCCTCAAATTTAACTTGCACTCCACTTCTTGATTCTTGATCCTAGGGCATGTGAGGTCAAGCAATAGTGGTACGTTACTAGCAACCAATAGGCCTTTTTTGGTACCATTATCGGGGACTTATCACCCTTGTTATGAGCCTAGTTTTCAAAAAATATCAAGTGTTTCACTATCCTTTCTTCCAATTTGAGTTTCTCATACTTATTATATTGTTGCTCTCGTAAAAATCTTTAGAACATTTACCCTTGGTAGTGGGAATATCTTTAACGTATTTGAAGGGTGTTATTAGGGTGTAAAATCTAGCCTCTCTTTGTGGTTGTGCTTGGTTTTTGTTGGTCTACAAGTCTTATTTCTAGTGCCAACTCCATTCTATCATAGGTTTAAAGTACTAGTGCCTATTATTTTTACTTTCCTTTATTTTTGAACCCTCTCTTTAGCTCTACAAACCTAGAGGGTACTAGATATTTTTTTCAAAGGAATGATTTAAAAGAGCTTGTCCTTGAATTGAAAATCCCTTCTAAAAGGCCCCAAATTTGAAAACCTATTGTGGGTTAGGGCTCAGGATATCAAGTAAGACCTGATCAATTTATTCCTCTTCATACACACCCCTTATGCTCTAACATCCCATTAGTTGAAGGGTACCTAAGTGCTTTGGATATTTATAAGCTCCCTACAAGTCAAACTCCTTCTCCCTGAAGAATCATTTCCCGCATTTATAGTTCTTTGAGTAGTGATCACTCTCAACTTCCTCCTGATTCTCCTTCATCATCTGATTCAAAAATGGGATATCATGACTTAAGGAAGAGGATGTTTAATGTAGATAATGAAAATGATGGAGAGGAAGATCAAGATTTGGGTAACCGGTGCATACTATTCATGATTCCATGGTTGAGACCCATCAATTTTATTGGTATGTTTGGCTTTCCCAATGAGGTCCATATCAAGGTTAAGAGTGTTCTACCTAAATTATATGGAAATAATATAGTATCTGGAGAGAAGCATCTAAAAGCCTTTTTAAATATTATTGAATATTATGAGATTGACTTAGAGGATGTGTGTATAAATCTCTTTATCAACACACTTGAGGAAGAATCTTGGGAGTGGTTCAAATCCCTACCTAATGGATCTATAGATACCTGGCAAGAAATGATTGATGCATTCAAGATGCAGTTTGGTGAGAGTATAGATCCCCAATTCATGCTTTCCAAATTTGAGAACCTCAAAAAGAATCCCAATGAATGTGTAAAGGATTTCAATTCAAGGTTTAGTAAAGTGTTGAGGAGGTTGCCTGAGGATATCAGGCCCAATCATGTTGCTTCCCTAATTAAGTATTATGATGCATTTGACAAAAAAATGGCCTATTATCTCAAAGATAAGGCTCCCACAAATTTGAGAATGGCTTTCAATTTGGCTATATAAATATAAAATAACATCAAAGTTGTAGGTAAGCCTTTGAATAAAAGGGTTGATGTCAAGCTGATGAACCTTGAGAAAATGCAAACCTCCCACAAAAGAGTGGACTTGGAAGAGATAGTGAAGACCTTGGCCATTACCATCAAGGAAATCTCTTACAAGCTAGCTAGAGCTAAGAAGGGATTATCCCAAGGTACCTCCAATCATGATGATAGGACAAAGCATAAGAGAGAGGAGCAACATTATCCCTAAGATCAAGGTCAAGGTAGTCCACCTTTCCAAAATAGAAATAATGACAAAGGAAAGGGGATAGCAAGGGATGATAGGAATCATACTTGGAGGGCTAGAAGGAATGTCCTAGATCCTTTGGCTGAAAAGATTAACATAGTTGATGTTGACATTTGCTAGTATGATAAATGTTTCCTTCCTCATCCACCATGTAGCATAACCTCTGAGGGATGTTTAGAGGTGGCTGGTTTTAAATCTATATTTGATGAAGATGAAATTTACATAGTAGATTTATAGGAGGTGGAGAGTTACATCTTTAGGGAAATAGGGTAGGTATGCTATCAGTCCCAGACTATGAGGACACTCTAGCCTATGATTATTTCACTTTTAGTTTTAATGAACTAGGTGAAATGGTTTTATCTCCATCTATATAATTATTGGGTGCTACCACTACTTGGGGATTTTGGGATACATGGGAGAAGGTAAGAGCTCTATCCATAGATTTTATCTATGAAATTAATATGATGCATGAGTATGAGTTTTTGGTTCATGATTTTGAATTCCTAAGATCAATGATGAAAGAGAAGTATGGGGAGTCTCCGCCATCAATTAAGGACTAGAAATTAATTATTCATGTTTCCATTGCCCAAGAAAAGGAGTATAATCTAAGAAGCAAGGACTAAAATACTCCCCTAAAGGATGAAGGTGTTCTTGCTCCTAGGGTAGAGACTAAAAAGAAAATAACCACCAGAACTAAGGAAGTATGAAATCCTACTAAGCTCGGTCCTACACCCTATCATGCTAAACCAAGAACTATCTAGGCTAATAATTGGACCCCTTTTATATCTAGTATTCTTAAGAGGGATGAGCCTAAGAAGCTTCCTTTGAAGAGTGAAGTCAAAATTCATTCCTCTTATTTATGTGCCCTTAACACTATAAGGATATATTCTAGATGAAAATGTTACAATTTTACCCACTAATACTCCATTTCCCAAATACAATGTTTGTGACATTACCCATAGACTGAGTCAACTAAAGGTCACAATACCTTTTTTGGAGCTACTTAGGATCCCATAACATAAATAGAGATCTTTTGAATACTTAGGGTTCACATAAAAGGTTACTACCAATGAAATTATTGAGGTAGATCCTCCTTTTGTCTCCCCCAAACAAAATAAGAATGCCTTGGAATCCTCCAAGTAACACTTAGAAGTTTACTTGGGGACAACATTGGTAGAGATCCAATGGATGTTGACCCATTCTATACCACTTTAGTAATTAGTGGATTGATCATCCATAATTGTATGTTTGATTCTGGTGTTTCCTATAACATCATGCTGCTAGCTGTGCTAAATGAGCTATGCATAAGAATAACTATAACATATGGATGATGCCTTGAAATGGATTCTAGAGAAGTTATTATAGTTTATGTGGTAGAAGGGTTGGTGGTATAACTTGCACAATACCCTGGAAAGTTCCTAAGTATGGATGTCATTGTTGTAGACTATCCACCTAAGTGGGGTATGTTGCTCTCTTAGAAGTGGGATGATATAATTTAAAGTAGCATTTAAATGGATTTATCTTATGCCACAGTACTTTTGGATGGAAAAATGGTTTGCCTAAATCAGGAACCACAAATGCTTGATATCTTGGAAGACCCCAAGTACCAATTGCATGAAGTGTTACATGTAGACATAGACATCAGGAGCTTCATAAGAAATGTTGAATTTATAAAGATTCCACTTAATGTTAGTATCCAAGATGACAAATCCATTTAGGCTATAGATTTTGATGGAGCATGTTTCAATGTTGTAAACGGGGCTAGATTTGTTTTTATACTCTTAAGGACCAATTTTCTTAGTTCTCATTTCAATTGGCTATTGAGTTCACAAAAAAAATTGAAGAATATGAAGCACTTCTGATATGACTCCAGATCACCCAAGAATATGGATTCAAAAGGTTGTTAGTGAAGGGTGACTCTGAGTTAGTGGTTAAATATGTTCAGGGTATTTACACCACAAGGCCGAAGAGGTTGAAGTAGTACTAAAATGTTATTTGGGATTGTTTGGAATAGTTCGATGCTTTCAACATCTAGTACCATGCTTGAGAGCTAAATCACTTAGTAGATGTGCTTGTCAAGAGAGCTAAAAAATTTAGGATTGAATTTGGAGGTGTCATTTTTGAATATCAAGTTGAAATGTTGGTAAAGCCTTTTGTTCCAAACAATATTGACCATTGGCAAGTCTTTGATGATGATAATCACATAAAAAGATTTGTAAGTTGCATAGAGGAATTTGAGGGAGATATTATAGATTGAGAGTCAATGATCCATGTCTGTGATGGAAAGAAAACCCTTTATAGGAAATAAATAATCCAATTCAAGACTAATACCATCCCTAGAGGATTAGTTAGTCTTGAGGTATCCTTTGATGGAGTGGATCAAATCAAATCAAATCTATAAGTAGTTCTATATCAAAACAAGTGACTAAGATTAACATTAAGAAACCAAAAAACCCAAAGAAGATATGGCTTGGTGTTCACTTAAGTAAAGATGAAAAGAAATCATTCTTCACTCTATTAAAGAAATACCAAGATTACCTGGCATGGTCTTATGTAGAGTTAAAGGCTTATAGAGAGGATCTCTTTCAACATGTTATTCCCCTGTAGCTCAATACAAAGCCATTTCACTAGAAGTAGTGGCCAATCAACCCCATAGTGGTCATCAAAATGTAGGAAGAGCTAACAAATCTAAGGGACGGTAGGATCATTCAGCCTATCAGATATTCATCATGGGTGGCAAACTTTGTCCTTGTTAGAAAGAAAAATAGAGACAACTAATTCTGTGTAAATTTCCAAAATTTAAACAAGTCATCTTTGAAAGATAATTATCCACTACCTAACATGGATAATATGCTTCAATATATCACTATATCAGAGCTATTATGTACTTTGGATGGTTTTTCCATATACAATCAGGTGGTGGTCAAAAGTCAAATAAAGTTAAGACTGCTTTCACCACTCTGTGGGACAACTACATGTAGGTTTGAATGACTTTTAGTTTAATAAATGTAGGTGTCACTTTTTAGATATAAATGGATGTAGCCTTCAATAGATTGATTGGCTGATTCATTACTATCTACCAAGATGATGTCACTATATACTCTAAAAAGAGGAGTGATCACTTGGCACATTTGAAGTAGTTACTTATCACATGTTAGGAGTTTGGGATCTCCCTGAACCCCAAGAAGTTCCTTTTTGGAGTGCAAAAATTAAAGTTATTGGGACACATTTTATCCCAACATGGTGTTATTATAGACCCTAAGAGACTGGAAGCCATTGATGAAGTGCCCATCCCATAGAACAATAAAGGTATTCAATCTTTCTTCAACCAAATTAATTTTGTTAGAAGATTTGTTTTCAATTTTGTAAAGATTAATTTTCTGATCAATTCAATGTTGAAGAAGGATCAAACCATAAAGTAGGAATAAAAGGATACCCATTCATTTAAAAACATCAAGGTAAACTTGAAAATGGCCCTGATGCTTATTAGCCTAAACTACAAAAAAGAGTTTCAAATATTTTCATTTGCATCTACGCATACCATTACTACAATACTCTTCCAAAAGAATGATGAAGGTCATGAGAAACTAATTTAATTTGTTAGCAAGGCACTTCAAAGATCTGAGATTAGATATACCATAATGGAAAGGCAAGTCTTCACTTTTTAAAAGTCTATCAAACAATTCAAGTTCTACATTTTGAGTTCAAAGATTATTGCTTATGTTCCTCACACTATGGTGAAGGGCATATTAACTCAAAATGAAAATAATGATAAGAGGTGTCATTAGGTTAATAAATGACAAGAATATGGCCTAGAGATACAAAATACCAAGCTTTTTAAGGGCATGGGTTTGGCTAAGTTGACGACTGAAGCAAATTTAGAAGATATGGAGGTAAATAATATGAAGATAATGATGGATAACTATGAATCAAAGTATAAAAAATCCCCATGGTATATAAACATAGTGTATTCCCTGAGGACTTTGAGTTATCCTCCTCATATAGAAAGGAATCAAAGAAAGACATTAAATTTGGTATCCTAGAAGTATGTTCTATTGTAGGATGACCTCACATGGAGAAACCCTGATGGTGTTCTATTGAGATATTTAGTAGAGAGTGAGGTCTCTCCAATAATAAAATAAATACATAGTGGTATGTGTGGTATCCATTTCACCCCAAAGGTCACTATAAACAAGATCATGAGGGTTGGATATTGGTGGCCTACACTATTCAAGGATGTAACTACCTAGGTTAGAAAATGTGAAGAATGTCAATGGTTCTCTAAAAGGATCAAGGCATCTAGATCATGTTCCCTACAACCCATCTCTATTGAGGGGCCTTTCAGACAATGGGGGATAGATTTTATGGGTGAAATCTTAGATGCCTTGAGTGCTAGTCATAAATGGATCCTGGTGGTCACTGACTACTTCAAAAAATGGGTTGAGGCAATTCCTACCAAGAGATCAACCCACTAGGTAGTGATTGATTTATTTTTAAATAATATCATTTATAGAATCAGGGTACCAGTCAATATTGTATGTGACAATGATATGTGTTTTAGAGCTAAATAGTTAAATGCATTATGTGAAGATTATGGGACTACTTTGGCTTATGCATCTAACCATAATCCTCAAGGAACTGGACAAGTAGAGTCCAACAATAAAAAATTATTAAAAATTATCAAGAGGAATCTGGTTGACAACAAAATAAAATGGGGTGAGAAATTGAAGTTTGCTATTTGGGTAGATAGATTAAATCCAAAGACATCCAATGGAAAAATCCCATTTGAGCTCATGTATGGGACCTAATTTGTTCTACCTTTAAATCAACAATTGCCTACATATCAATTTATGTGACAAATGATTAAAGTGGGAATAGAAATAAGCCAATATAAAGGGAGAATCAACCAGATCATCAAACTTGATGAATCCAGGAGACAAGCTCACAAAAAGTACATAAAATTTAAGGAATGTCTCAAGAGGGTTTTTGATAGAAAAGTTACTCCATGAATTTTTTAAGTCAGTGAGCTAGTTCTACTCTAGAATAATAGACATGAATACAAAGGGAAACATGGAGAATTTGATTCCCTTTGGATGGGTCCCTGCACCATTTTTAGATAGGAAATCACACCTTTTATCTCAAATACATTGATAGAGATATTTCAGAGTTTCCAGTGAATGAAAAACATCTTAAGTATTTCCTAGATTGAGTTTTTGTTTACCTATATAGATATGTGTATAATTGTCTATCTTATGGTACCCTTATTAATATTATATTTTATCTATCCTTATCTCTTTTCTTTTTGGTTGATTACCTTATTGAAATGGTGATTCACCTATGGTATATTTCTTATTGACTTCCTATCCCAATGGATAGGTGACTGGTCTGTTGTTCTCTATGTACTCATTAAGGGTACCCATCCTTCAACAAGAGCCTATGCTAGTGCCTAAAATTATGCTAAAGCAATTTGGGTCTTTCTATGGTAAATTCCATGTGCTAGAGCTAAGAGAGCTTCAATGTCTAAGTTTCCTACATTCCTCATCAAGAGGAAAGGTTGGGGCATGTAATTTGAGCAATCATGTCTATTATCTTAGTTAGATGAGTATAGAAGGATGTCTATCAAAGATGGAAAATACCTAAGGAAGGCTCAGGAAACATTTAAAAATTAACTCCATGTGGATCAAGGATTCTATGACATGAGAGTCTATAGTAAATAAATGAGGGTGTAACCAAGTCTTTTTCCAAAGCTTGGATCCTTTGTGCTTGAAAGAGGAAGTATGTTTGTGTCTTGAATAAAAATAACATGCTATACTTATGTGTTTTGGTGATTAAGGTGAGGATTAGTTTGATGAACCAAATGAAAAATATGTATTTGATTTAAGGGACCCCCCTTGAGAGTGAGATTCAAGAGTTGGGAGGATTTTACACTCTTTCCCTTTTGAAGAAAGTTGGTATAAGTGGAGAAAGTGGTCATGATCCCAATTTTTTTATTTGGAAACTTGGTATAACATTAGGACCTTAGATATTTTGAGCCTCTTTGAAAAATTTTCCACTTACCTTTTTGTGGAAATGGTGCTAAAAATCCCTAGGGCTCCAATGTCTATTTTTAATATTAAAAATATTCATGCCATGTGGAGGTGCTCGGGTGCTTGTTAACTTCTGGACATTTTTTGAAATTACCTCACTCAATTTTATGGACATTTTCCAAAAGGTTCCCAAAGGCCCAAACACTCAAGTTTTTTCAAAAGAAGTATCATTGCAGGTTGTACCCTTGGTTTCATCGAGGACTTAGGACTTTTTGTCCTAAATTACCAAAATATCATAATAGGTAAAAATGTGATGAAATCCCTAAAGACCTAAACATGAGTTTTTAAAATCTATGATTTACTCATATTTCACCATGTATTGTGAAAGAATGGTTACTTAGCGTATAAGGGAAGGCCTTGTATTTTCCCTCTATTTTTCAAATGAGGCTCAAAAAATTAATGGGGGTAGGTGTTGATTTGCTACCTTATCTTGGAGCATTAATGGTAACCCTAATTCTAAAATGTAATGGATTATAATTAAGTGTTATTTTTCATTTGAACTTACCTTTCACATTCAAAGCTAAATATTTGTGCTTCCAAATGACTAAGTGTGATAGAGAAAAGAATGACATGAATATAGTGAATTAGGGTGCAAGTTATAAAGGATTTCTACTTCCACCTATGTGCAGTCTCTACTACTACCAATGGTAGCTACTTCAATAGCATCCAAGGGAAGCATCGTATTATTCTTAGATTTAGTCAAGGACACTGATGTTATGAATTTGGATTTTAGGGCACTGGTAAAAATTTTTCAAGGCCCAAACATGCCATAAGTAGTTTCCAATGTTAGTATGAGCTATATCACACTAGTAATAGTGTTTCCCTTGGCTGATCCATACCCAGAGTTCATCATAGCATGTGATCGAGCATATCAACTAGCTAATAGAACTATCATCAATGGTAGTCATTTAATAGTATGCTCCTTTACTTCAAAGGCACTCAACACCATGCTTGGCATTTCCCCTCAATCAGAAAGCAACACACTTAGCATCGAGGAATGCCAACAATATGCTGATAATGACAAGAAAGCCATCAGGGAGGTAGTAAACTTATGTTGGTTGACTAAGAAAAGAACCAAGGTCTCAAGAATTCTAAAGAAATTGAAGTTGGTAGAATTTAATAATTTACCTAAGTATGTTATAGCCATGAATACTAGAATTTATGGGTTACCCACTACTAAGAATTTTAAGACATGGATGTGTTTAATCATGCTCTACATACTAGAAAGGAAGAAGAGGATTGATTGGGCCACCATCCCGACTAAAAATTTGCATGAAAAGATGATGTACCTCCAAGGAGAAATTTCAAGGTATATTTTATACATCTTCCTACTTGATGTATAGTTTGGTACACAATAGGGTTTTCTAGGGACTTATCAGGAACCCCATGGGGATGAAGATTTATGAAATATATTTTAAGGTAACCTTGGAAGGGTCTATGAATAGTTTTTTCAAAGTGAATAACTACTTATTCAACCCCATGATGAGTGTGTTTTACCCCTTAAGGAACCTAAATAGAATGTTTGTAATATCCAATTAAGTAATTGAGAAGTTTGGTACCACCTATATTCAGTTCAAAACATTCATGTACATTAGGGTGAGTGGGTATTCTGGATGCCCTTTCAAATTGCCTAGATACCTGGATGATAGATGGTAATAATGGAGGTATGTAGGTAGATTATACCACCACATGAAATTATTGTAGTGAAAAAGATAAATAATCCTTTCAAGTTTCCTATGGTGATTGGTTTCTATTCATGCCCTTCTGTGGCCAAGGCAAAGGGGTTGGAACTAGAAATGAGTTTGTACATAATTGGTAAGATGCCACCTTGATCTAATTACAACATTAGGTGGTTGATAAATATGGTGAAATTTTTTGTATGGGATCATTCCCACTATAAATTTCTATGGTTTTATTTCACCACCAAAGAAGATGTTAGGAAGTGGGAGTACATGAGGTTAATAGTGCAAGAGGTCATATCATATGATATCGCTCCTCTCCCCAAGGATATGGTTGATGACAAGATTACACTCTCCTCCACATAAAATAGGAGCAATATTGAATCCAAACCCATTACTCTATCAGATTTCACCAATAAAGAAAATGATTCCACCCCCAGGTGAGCAACATAGATAATGAGGAGAACCTTCAGGTGGTTGAAGGAGCATGGGGTCAACCTCAAGGAATAAAACAGCCATACCCTCCAAGAGTTGAGGGAGGTGAAATAATTGAATTAATACCTCCTTGCACACAATGATGACCCTCTATCCCCATAATCATCTATAGTAGGAAGAGGGAAAAGAAAGCTAGGAGACACTAACTTTCCCAACCTAGTCGATGTCAAGAAAATGACTATAGCCCAATGTAAAGCTAGGATGTCTTTCTTGAAGATAACAAGCCTGGACAAAAATTTGTATGAAATTATCATAGGGTAGGTCAAACTAGCTACCGCCATCCCTATTTTAATTTTATGGAGGGAAGGTTTGAGGGTGTCAGCCATCTTAGCAGCTTCTCCCATGGCCAGTCAAGCACTAGTCCCAACTGTCCTATCTCTATAGTAGGATATAGTTTAGCCTCATCTAAAGATATATTCAAGGAAGAAAAGAGGTGAGGAATAAGAGGAGCCACCAAAATATAAAAAGGCTAAGAAGACCCTCCAACCTCAAAAAAATTCTCTAATCAAGAAAAGGACAATTATCTTCAAATACCCAATCACCGAGGAGTGCCCTCAGAGAAAAAATAAGATCAAGATTTGTACATGTAGAGGGTTATGGATATGAGTGAGGGGGAGGACTTAGATTAATAAAGGTTGATAGATGAGCTAATGAAAAAATAATTCACCTTCACTCCCTCTAAGGTGAGAACTGGGTAGAGGACCCATAGGGAGAAATGTCACTCCCCTTCAAAAATCTTGATAGAAGGAACATCTATAGAAAGGGAACCTATAATAGAATAAGGTAAAGGTGATGAGGAAGGGGCCAAGACTTCAGATGATCCTCTATATTTTGATGAAGTTATGAAGGTTGGTGTTGATGTGGCCACCTAAGTAGAAGCCCCTATTGAAAAGGAGCCCCACTCCCCAAAAATAGAGGCATTTATCCAAGATGTTATTTCTTAGTCATCTGGGTAGGAAAAATTTGATGAAGTCAAGGACACCCTGAAGCAAGATGATGGGGATCAAGGTGAACCTAGGGATGACATTCAATCCCCCACTAGTAACACACAGGTGGGAGAACAAGAGAAAAATAAAATAAGAGATGAGATATCAAGCCTACAAATGGGCACCCCCAAAACTTTAGAGGTCCATAAATATGTCAAAGAGAGTGCCCCCAAAGATGCTACTTCAATCAAAATCCCCCAAGGGATTCTCCCCACCATTAAGGTGTATGACCTAGAGAAGAATAAAGGTTTTGAGGCCATGATTGGTGAAGAGTCACCTAAACACAACAAAGAAGTCACCATAGCCTTTACAGACCTAGTGGCCTAGGGTGTTATATAAAGATAATCCATTATTCTATCCTCCATCCAACACATAAAAAAGGGAGTTCCATTGACAAATTGTGCATGGAGTCTCTCTAGCTTGGGTTTGATTTCAAATTTTTGGATAAAGTTGAGCTAGTACTAGAGAATGAAAAATAAGAGTAGAGAAGTGATGAAGACACACAATAATTTGTGTTAAGCCCTCCTCCTAAACTAGTGATGCTCCCAGTAGTTACTTCCTCACTAGCACCATTCATCACTACTATAAGGCCATCCTCAACACCTATAACTTTAGTGGGTTTCCAAACTAGGCCCCTTATTTGGATTATAGACCAAGTGAAGGAAAAGAAGGATGTGATGAGAAAAGTAGGGGATATTGATATAGCCTAGATTGTTCAAAAGCAAAAGGCCAAGCCCCCAAAGAAATCCAAGATACATGTTAGAGTGACACTCACTAACATAAGGGAAAGAAGTGTTAAATTAGCCATTCCTCCTTTAGATGCACTAAATAAGGATACTCCCATGGAAAACTATTCCATCTACCAATACAATCTCAAGGATCCATCAAGGAAGGAATTGAAGCATACTTCACAAGTCCTAGCTAACATGGTGACACACAGAATGGATAAAGATAAAGCCACCATGGAGGAATTAAAGGAGGAACATTAGGCTATGAGCCAGTACTTTCAAAAGTTACTGAGTGAGCCCCAGGTGATGACTCCAAATTCCATCTAGGCTCTTAACCTTTTCCATATCCCCCTTAGAACACTAGACATCTCCCATGGCAAAGATTTAAAGATTAGAGTATGGGAGATAAAAGATTGGCAAAAAGACTTGATAGCCTAAGGCAAAGAAGTAATCCATATAGCTATGGAATGTCTAGATGATGAGATAGATAGGTGAGGAGAGTGTATCTCCATAACATCTATTTATGATGTTGATATCAAAATTTGGGAGGAACTTAGGCCCAAAATAGTTAAAATATGTAAAATGGGAAAGGATATTTTAATCACAAAAAACATTATCTCTCTAGATAATATTAAGATACCCAGAGAGTGCCAATTGGCCATATAACACAAGTTCACCATGGTCAAGGATGGAACTTTTGATTTAAAAGGAGAAGAGTAGTCTCTCAAGACTATGAGAATAGAGATTGAGGCCACTCTAAGAGCAATGCTAAGGCTGGATGGTGTGGTGGCCCTGACAAAAGAACTATTAGAGGAGGCTCTGAAGGATTTCATTGATGCACCTTATGAAGCTTTCAATGGCCAAAAATAAAGGACCTAATATCTCTCAAAAAATCTTGTGATAAGTTGGAGGCATTGATATGAAAGAAATAGGGAGTGCTCTAGAGAACCAACAATTGGTTGGAGGAATATGACACCAAACTCAAGTACTAGATGGGCCTAGATAGAATGATCCTCACTAGTATAATTGAGAAGTTTGTTACACACAAAGACAAGCTAGAAAATGACACAGTCATCGATGTGGATTCTACATCATGATGAGATAACCCTAGTTTCTTTCCCAAAAAGAGAATTATCCCATACCTCCCTTTCTCTTCTTGTCATTTTCTCCTTTTTATCTCTTTTATTTTAAGGAACTTTATATTTTTCTTGGTAGGGGCACATCCCTTTCCGAGTTTGTTTTTTTAAAGAAAGGACATTTTTGTTTCTTTGCATAAGTGGACAAAGTTTTGTTTCATCCCTTATGGGTTATTTTACATGTACATAACTATAAATATTATTATTTAGTGGGAAATCATATCCTTCATCATCATGAGAGCACACCTACAGGTCCAAGGAATCAAGTTCATTACAACCAACTCCAAGCCCATGAAGGAGTCTTCCAGCTGGAGTATCTTTATTGAATATGCCAAGTATGGTTATAAAATTGTATAAGTAAAGGGGGTTTGTACCTTTACAAAGGCCAGATAAAAATTTGAGTTTAAAATAGATAACTTAGAGAGTCATCCCTGTATAGTGCCCTGGTGCCAAATCAATTTCATTTGTAAAATCATTGGCAAGATTTGAGATCATCTATGATGTTCCCTTTTTACAGAGTCATTTCTATAGAGTGTCTTATGATATATAATTTTAAATAAATGTGTTGTGATCAATCTTTTCCCTATAAATGAATAAGATATGTTCATGGTTTCCATTCTATCATATTGTTCAAATGCAATGTTTGTTTTCACAAGCTAAATAGATTGGTTATCTGGTGTATGTTTCTTTATGGTAGTCATTTGGAAGGTGAAAACATAACATAAAATCCTTTTTATTTTAAATTTTAGGTAATGAATCATTGATATCCTTTTTAAGGGTAGTCATGGGATCATGGATGTAACAGGAAAGAATTCTTGAAAGGTAACCTATAGTGTTGCTTGTAATCTTTCAAGGGCCATATGTGTGTAGTTTCTTATTGGCCATTTTAAGAATTAAGCAAGAATTTGTTGATGAAGGAGGTGTCATGATTGTGTGAACCCCTCCATATTTAGTTATTATCCCTCTACATCTTTTCATCAAAATTTTATTTTAAACATTGTCCTACCTTGTTCTACCCCACATACAACATACAAATAGCATACCATACGTGTTACCTACCTAACAAATGCACTATACATTATTCACCTAAAGTGTATTTTATTTATATGCTCAAAATACTAGTGATACTTTCCTTGCTTACCCATTCCAATTCAACTAAAATTTCCACATCAAATATTACATCCATTTTACCATCTATCTTAGGTAGATTTCATATGACTTAAACATTCATTCATTTCATGTGACAACCCTTCTAGGGTGGAGTGTGTGAGTTTAATTATGCTTTGGTCATATTCTCTCTTCCTTAATTTTAAATCCCCTTAAAGATTTAAGGTTTAAAATACCTTCATCAAAACTATCTACCCCCACCCGTAGGTCCTCTCACCTTGGTTCAAGTAGAGCCAAAAGCAACAAGGAACTAACCATCCCCTTTGTCAAGCCTCTCTTGATCATTATCCCCATACATTTATTTCAAGGTGATGAGCCCTCCCTAGATCCAATGACATATCTTTATGGATCCTCACCTTTGACTTGTACTCCCCTTCTTGATTCTTGTTCTCAAGGTGTGTGAGGCTAAGTGATAGCGGTGCATTACTAGGAACCAAAAAGGTACACATGTATATTTCTCTAATCATTTATTTGATTTAATCTAAAATAATTATACATATTGGTCCTCCATCATGTTATCCCCATTTTCTTGTGGATCATTTTTATATGGATCACTTTTAATTACCTCCAAATACTACTAGATGATAGAGGGCTCATAGGACTCCTTTTATTCTATGTCCACCTTAACCACTTGATTACTTGTGCTCCCATCTCACCTTTACTACTCACCCTAAGAAAATCACAGATCATGTATTTTGAGTTATCACTAGGTAGAATAGGGTGCCTCCTCAACCTATACAGGAACAACATCACCCTACCATCCCTCTTTGTCCCCAATACACTACAATAAAACCTAGAGATCAATAGATAATATTTGACATAGTGTATTAGTTGAGAAATACACCAACTAAAATACCTATATTAGAATTACTTAAAAAAGTAATACTATTCAAATATATTTTATTTCAAACACTTAATCACACATTTATGCCTTGTGATACTGAGCCATCCTATTTTTCCTCTATCATGAATACTTCAAGGATGTAGAGGATGTGATATCTTTTTTCAATAAAGATTTATCTTCAGAGTTAATTATTGATTAGAACTTGCCACTTTTTATTCAAACTCAAATCAATAACACATATATTAAATAAGTTGTCATTGACAACAGTTTAGGACTCAATATATGTAACCTCACATTTATACAAACCATGGGGGTTGATATAGCATCTATTTAGAAGACATATAAGAATATCCAAGGGTTTGATGACATTCTTAAATAGACATTGAGATCAATCACATTAGATATTATAGTGGGACTAAAGACATTATCTATTGACTTTTAGCTAATGATGAACCATTTAAATTATAGTTTACTATTTGGGAGACCTTAGATACATGTTATGGAGGCTGTGCCTTCCACCCTTCACATATGTGTAAATTTTTTGCATGATGGGTACTTACATACATGTACAATAGATAATCAACCATTTAGATATTACGAGCTCACTAAACCTCCTACACTAAGTACATCAATAGGTGGGACACCTCATGCTCTCATCGAACCCCCATCTCACTATATTCCCATTAAATATATTCATCCTTATGAGCTGGGTGAGTCTAGTAAGACTATTCATATACCACATTTAGAGCTTCTTACAACACATGCACCTTCATTGATGATAGATGACTAGCCTCTCCCAACATAGTTATCTTCACCAAGCATAAAGAAATAACATTTCATATTATAGACATCCTCATCCAAGATAGATGATGAGATTCTCATAGCCCATTTACCACTAGTCAATTTAGAATAAGCTTACATTCATAATTCTGACATAGATTCACAGGCCATTATAGAGGATGATCAACACCCTATAGACATCGATGATTATTTATGTGGATTGAGATTTAAACTACTTGGCCTAGGGTAGTACATATATAATTTAAAGGCACTTATACCTCACCCAACACTAGTATCCTCACTTGTTCAATATTCTACAACTATAAGATCCCATACTCAACCTTAGTCAGCAGTATATCCCATGATCTATTCAGTACATATGGTCAAATCCATGGATACCAATTTAGTCATATAAATTTAGGAAAGAAGCTCATAAGACATACCACACCAAATATTACAACTATTACTTGATAGAGAAATAATGTTATTACCCATAGTCTGACACAAACTAGCTAGTAGATTGTCACCATAAGAAGGACAAACTTTTTTCCTCTTATATAGACTCACTTGACATGATATAGACACATGTCCATCACTACAACATAAAATTAAAAAATTTAAGGCTAAAGGCACTATATATATCATAAAGCCTCCACCTCCATAGGTTCCACCACCACTAGTGATATGAGCTACTGCATATATATGTGTACCATGATAGAGTAATTTCTGACAAAAATATTCATGACATGTGACCAATGGTTGATTCATAATTAGATATACTTATCTTGATAAAAATGAATAAGGAGAGTAACCATGGATCTTTACCTTCTACCTCATTCAAATGTCAACTTAGCGACATAGACCTGATAGGATGATGTCACTGTATGTACACACTCAATCTCTAATTTGACATTTTGCTAATTGTATCTAAGATGATGAAGTGTAGTAAATGAAATGCTTGAATTGAAAAATAAATAAAATATAGTAAAATAAATTCTTATTCATGGGAAACTTCCTAAAATAAATCTTAAACAAGAATGTAACTTACACAAATCAGAAATAAAACATGCAATGCTTAAGGAAATTAAATAACTTAACTAACTAGATGGGTTAGATTGTTGTCATAGCCTTCCAAAGAGGGCCCTTCCTCCTTCCAACTTTAGCTTCAACCATTATTTTTATAGTACTATATTGAACTCAGAATTGATCACTCATATTAATCATAAGTGCAACAACAAATTATTGTATGATGTTACAATTATAATTACTTAACACAATGTACTTTTGAAAATATTTATTTAATAAATATTATTCTCTATCTTCTCAACTTTACTATTACATATTTATATATTGTATAGGATATTGTCTTATACAAAATTATATATACATTTTATTATAAGATACATTCAAATTGGAATAACTAAAATTGGTTCTTTTCGCTGAAGACATCATTCATTTGAATCTTGTGACTATGTTGCTAGACAAATAGGGATGTATCATTCTTTAACTGCTTCCTTATTGAGCTCCATGGTGGTTAGAGTCATTCCTATGATTTGGTTAGAAGAGAATAAAAAAAAATTCATATGTGTCCTTATTCATGTAGTGGCTATAAGATGGTCTATGTAATGAGATTCCTTTTGTAGCAGGATGCTCCATGCTATATACCTATTTTTTCAAAACATCTTCAAAACACATACATAGAAAAAACATCTTAAAGTAATAGACAAACATCATATATTTAATTTTAATACATAATTTCAATTATTTAAAAGAGTTTGAAAACATAATGCTATATGGTTTATGAAATTAGGAAACTATATGGGAAAGTGTTTTAAAAGCATGATAAATAAGTAGGATGAGCACAATAGATAGACACAATAACATGATATTTATGGGGCTCATCACACCCCCAAACTTAAGTTCTTGATTGACCTTGAGCACCATACTTATTCATACCTAGTGCATAAAGAAATCTAAAATCCATGGGTTCTATAACACCTTTGGCAAGGTGAGCATAAAAACCCTGCCTCTCCTCAAATATTTTCCAGCTTTTGGTTTCTCAAGCTTCATCCACTTAGATTTTGTCCTACCAGTCTAGAAAAAGATACCATAATAGGGGTGGTTGGAGCTTTAGGTTTAATAATTTTGATCCCATATCACCTATAATAAGAATGTATTTTATGGTCCTAGTAAATATTGCATTTAAATTAAAAGGGGAATAGGGATCCCTCTTCTTCTATGTACCAGTAGAAGTTATTAACCTTAAATAAAAATATTTAACTTCATCACATTTCTATCCAAACCAAGTTTTAACTTCTTTTTTAAATATTATATTATCCCATTCATCTAATACAACATTAGGTGCCATTGATTCACCCCTAATAAGTAGCTGACTTTCATCTTCCTTTGTCATGTATTTTGATATTTCTCTTCTTATTTTCTATTCATTTAAAAAATATGATGAAAATTATTGCAATTGGAGATATCCAACATATATATTGGGATTCCACTCTCTATCATATGGAACAACATAATTATGCAGGTAAAATTTACACAATTGTGCTTGTTCTTTCAATAACTTCATGGGGTATATCACAATAAATTATCATAAACCTAAACTTGTGACATTATTATTCAAGATAAAATGATTAAACTTTTGCAGGAAGCTTGCAATCAAGGGGTTTTTGTGTTATACTAGACATGTCCTCAAAATTTTGTTTCAATTTGGTGATGCTCTCTTCCTTCAACTTATTTTCCTCTTTCAATTTCCTATTTTCTTTCCTCAATTCCTTTAGAAACTCCATTTGATTATTTATCCAATTCAATAGTTCAAAATATATTCCAAAACATGAGTGATACCTAACCTCAAGGGTAAATTTAGGTTCCTTTTGTTGATTGATCTCTATATAAGGTTGTGAAATTCTAGTTACAGGGTGATCTTTTGCTAAGGGCTGCAGTTGACAAGCTATTATAACAAGTACATCCAAACCTCCACCAGATTGATCTTGTAGCTGATTCCTTAATTTTTCAATTTCTTATAAGGCTTCCTCAAAAGTAAAAAAATCCACTTTCTCTATAGTAGGTTGCTCTAATTATTTAGCTTCTTCTTGCATAGGTTCCTCATGCAACTCTTCAAAACTATGTTTCACTTGTTCTTCTCTCTCATGTATTTCTTCAAGACTATAATCAATTGGCTCCTCATGGAAAAAAATATGATCAAATTATTCTAATTCTTATTGATGGAATACTGGAGAACATTATTATTTGTCTATTTTAGTCTTAATAGATTCATTTTTACTAGTAGTCTTTTCTTCCCCAAATTCTTCATTTATTTAAATAATGAAAGAAGGTTTAGTTCTCATTTTTCTCTTTAATCTATGAGATATATGAGGAGTAGGGGTTACTTTGGTTTTCTTAGAAGAAGATGGGAATTCCTCCTCAGACTCATTTAAATTAGGGTGAATAATGAGTTTTCTCTTTTTATTTCTCTCAGACCTTGTTGCAATTTCTTGTGTTGTTGCAAGAAAACCTTCTTCTATAGGTTCTTGTGTGGTTGTAGGAAGGTTTTTGCTGCAGGTTCTTTTAGTTTTATAGGGAGGGTTTCTTCTAATTTTTGTTCTTCAACCTCTAATTCTTCCTCTAGTTCATTTCATTCTCTTTCACTCTCTTCATTTCTTGGTAATTGGAAAAAATCCTCCCAACTGATGTTGGGTCTAGTTCTTTGCAAATAGTCTTTAATAAGTAACTGAATGAGACAATGGTGAGAAAGAGATTTAGAATTAACTTTTTGAAAATCCTTCAACATTTTGGTGATCATATGAAGAAAAAATATGGGAATAGTTATCTCCACTTTGTGCCATGAATGATTCAATAACTTGAAGTGTATACCATGCAACATCGAATACCTTCCTTCACAAATGAAATATCTAGAGATAAACTTAGTAGCCTTAATCCATCTTCCTAGTAGAGACAACCTTGTGGTGTGCTAATTTAAGGTTTCTAGTCATTCATTTACTCTGCTAAAGCTTCATCTTTTAGCCTTGGCATCATATTTGTCCTGCTATTCCTCCCTTATTCTAGGTAGTCCCATTACTCTATTGATGGTTATTTCCATTAGTTTTAATTCCATCCTTATTACCATGGCCAAAATATTATGCAATATGCCAACAAATTCCTCCATAATTTATTCATCAATGGACTGTATTTTCTCAAAATATTATGCCTATCTTAGATGCTTGAATAAGGCCAATATTTTTTGGGATGTTAGTCAAGGGAGTAATATCTAGTGGTTCATGTTTCAATAAATCGTATCCCATATTATGTGGGTATTTGTAGCAAGGGTTTTGGGCAATGTCAAAAATGATTTGTGATTCATACACTAAGATGTGAAATAATCTTTTTGAATTTATGAGAAATATCCCCCAAACTTAATTTGTCACTTTTCTGCGAGGGACAAATGCTGATGTGCAAAAAACACTCATAAAAAGAGTAAGGGATGGTAGTAGCATTTGTGTCAATGGTCACATCAATAATAATGGAGATATTAAGTGGACATGATAAAGATAAGATATGACAGTACATTAATAACATTAAGCCTCATCATATTTAGAAATAATTAAAATATATGATAGGAAATAAATATAGAATAATTATTGTATTACCTATAGAAATATATTTCATAAATATGTAAATGATGATGTGAAGTGGTGATCATGGCATATGCTAGTGTTTGAGTAGAAGTAAACACTTAATGTAGGATGGAATGTAGGAAGACATCCTATAGTAAGATATGTGTCCTATAACAACAATTTTTATCTCGTAGCAATATTTTTTTCACTTTTAGTGATATTTTTCCATCCTATAGCAAGAAAAAAATGTATTTCTACTCTAAGGGAATGAATCTACAAGAAAAATCAAGGGAAAACAAAACATTTTTATTATAGTAGTGCCTTTTATTTCTCTCTATTTTTTAACAAATGTCAATCAACCAATGACCTAGTTTTTTGAAAAAATCATTCTTTAGTAATGCTCAAAAGATTTCATTGCTAAATTTTCTAATTTTGTTTTTGGTCCACACTCAATTGGAATCATATGAATCTAGAGGGTAGGATTTTATTCAACCTAAACCAAGCCATTGAAAATGAATTATTCTTGGCTATAGGAATCTTTATTACTCTTGGGAAGTATTGAAGAAGGGTTGATATAAATACCCTTCGACTGTAGGAATAGGTTAATTTGCTTCATGAAGAAGAGAGGGATGTTATTATTTAATAAGTTGACAAGTGAGAGTTTTCTTGGAAAATTACTTCTTATACAGCTTAAGCCATGGCCATTAACAAGTAGTTGGAATTGAACAGAGTCAATGGTTGTGATATTTACATCTACATTGTCAAAAACTCATTCAATCTCATAAGCCTCAAGCCATATGGACTATAGTTTTCCTTTATGATCCTTGTATTTAGAGTCAAAATGGAGTGCCCAATCTCCTGGTTTGAATTCTCAGTCTTGATTTTCCTATCATGCCATCCTACGCATTGTCTTTGCACTATTTCAATATGATGAAGTGTTTCCTTTCATAATTCATCAAGTACATTCATCTGCATGATCCTATCTTATTGAGATTGAGAAATATCTAAGCCCAAATCAAGTGCTATCCTTAATGTCTTATGTTTAAACTCAATGGGAAGAATAGGATTTTTACCATAAAGTAGTTCACATGGAGTGAAACCAGTTGTAGTTTTCTAGGTGATTCTATAAGCCCAAATTGATTCTATAAGATGAGTTGACCAATCTTTTCTATGTAAAATGATAGTCATAGTGAGGATATTTTCCAATTCATGGTTTGTCACTTCCATATAACCATTTGATTGAGAATGGTAGGAGGTATATTTATTGTGTTTAATTTTGTATTCTTTTACCAAGGTAGTTGTGAGGTCTGATGTGAATTATGGGCCTTAGTCTATGACTATTTCTCTTGGAACTCCATAATGGGTGAATATTTATTCATATAAGAAATCAACTACCTTCTCATCTTGGGCATGGGTAAAGGATTTGAATTTTGTCCATTTGGTGACATAATCAATGCACACTAGTATATATTCCTTATTGTTGGAATTAAGATCAATTGTACCTATAAAATCCATTCCACATTTGTTAAAGGGTTCCAAAACTGATTGTGGATGTAATGGCATTTCATCAAAGTGAGTGTGATTTCCCATATGATGGCATTGATCACATCTATGTGTGTACATCATGGCATCCTTATGCAAAGAAGACCAATAATATCCAATAGTGAGTACTTTCATGGTAGTCTATTTGGTAGAAAAATGACCCCCATAGGGCTCATCATGGTAGGCTTTGAGAATGTCATAAGCTTCATCTTCTCAGATACATCTTCTCATTACTGAATCTAGTCCAGTGATAAAGAGATATCCTACAATATAGGAATAATGTCTGCTCTTTTGGATTAGGTTTTATTTATCCTTAGGTGATAAATATTATGGTAGTGATCCTACATCAAGATAGTTAGCAATATCCATGAACCAAGGAGGTTGAATTGTTACAACACATAAATGTTCATCAGGAAAAGAATCATCAACAATAGGACTATGTTCATCATTTTGAAATCAAGATAGAAAATTTGATACGATATTATCCTTACCAAGTCTGTTCATAATGGTAATATTATATTCCTACAACAAAAGTAACTAATGAATTATTCTACCTGTTACAATAGGTTTGATCATTAAATACCTTATTGCTACATGATCGATGTGGATGAATACTTGGTAACCTGTAATGTAGTGCCCATAGAAAGTGAAATCATCTATGTAGATTTTAACACAATCATGGAAGAGATTAGAAAATATGTTCAACACAACCCTTGAAAAGTAGTTGGGGCATTGCAAAGACTAAATCAAAATATGACATAAGCATAGGTTCCCCAAGGGCAAGTAAAAGTGGTTTTGTCTTAGTCTAATGGAGTAATTAATATTTGATTATAACCACTATAGCCATCTAAGAAATAAAATTACTTCTTCCCTACTAATGTATCCAATAATTGATCAATAAATGGAAGGGGAAAGTGAGCCTTCCTAGTAGCAACATTCAAATCTTTGTAGTAAACAAAAATATACCATTTACCTCCTATTTTAAGGACAATGCCTATGGGAGAGACCCACTAGATTTTCAAGATAGGATAAACAAATCCTACATATAATATTTTTTACAACTCAGTTTTGACAATGTCTTTAACAACATGATTCATTTGTTTTTGGGGTTGGTTAATAGGTTTGCATTCTTCTTTAATGTAAATGTGATGTGTGCATAAATTTGGGGGTATTCCTCTCATGTCATGATAATCCTAGGAAAATTCTATTTTGTGCCTTCTCAACATTGTAAGTAACTTACTTTATTACTGGGGTGTTAAGGAAGTGCTGATGTTGAGAGGTTTGTTTGGCAGGATGTCTACTTTCTTTGTTAAATAAAGCATGCTTTCTACATTGGAGATTAAAGGAGCATAATTGCATTGATGGGAAAGTAATTTATGGATGCCCAAATGTCTCTTTTATTTTTAGAAAAATCATTCTCAAGAAAGGTATTCTAAAGAGATCATGGTGTATATTCCAATAGGTTAGTTGTTATAGGATCCTATCAATAGGTGTTTTTCAAGATATCAGTAATGACAGTGTCTTCTTCTTATGCCTACAAAGCTGGACTTCAGTCAATTATATAGAGAGTCTACAAAGAGAAAGCTTATTCAAAGTCATCAATCTAAGGAATAGGTCCATCATTTGAGGAAGATTAAGTTGGTGGATACAAAACCAATTTTTTGGTATCATTTCCATTGGAAATTAGCAATTTTCTTGATCTGCAACCAATAAAGGCATCAGTGGTAGCCAACCATGAACAACCAAGGATGAGAGGATAACCTCCCAAATTTATCTTTGACTATAGGACAATAAATTATTATAGATATGGTCAAGAATCCATAGTTATAATAAGGTCCTCCATAATTCTTTTAGGCTTAGCATTGATCTATCATCCATCTAGAGGACAATAGGTGTTAGACAGAGAGTGGGAAGCTTCAATTACTGCATGGCCTCTATGGTCATCACATTAATGGTTGTATCCAAGTCAATTAAATTATTGGAAATGGGTTGGATGTGGATGCTAACATTAACGATATGACTTCCTAGATTAGAATATTTTGGGGGAACTATGTTTTCCAACATAATATTTGCCAACTAGCTAATGACCTAGATTGTTTTAGGATCCTTCTTCTTTCTTCTTGGTTTTTTCAAACATAGCTCTTGAATAGCTTTATTGTATATAGTAGCATCCTTTATTTCTTGAAAGACTAGGATTTTGATGCACACATTCTTGAGTTGTCCTAGGATATCAAATTCATGCTTTTGTTCAGAATGTGATATGCTTAATCTCTCTAAAAAAGGATTGCTAGTTTTTTTTTGATGGACTTGGCTCAGGATTGGCTGAGTGGTTATAGATTAGTATGGAGTGGAGTTGGCTCAATTTTTTTTGTGATTATGGGTGAGGTGGTTTGTGAAATAAAACAACTTGAGTGAAGTTAAATGTGATTAATATCTAAGGTATATGTTGGATATTGCATTATTTCAATGGATTGTGTCAGTTAAATGAAATTATTGGTAGGATTGGGGATGGGTTGGGTGAGTAATTGAGTGGTTTGAATAGACTACTAAGTGTTTGGTATGATGGCTTGTTGTTTTGGTTATTGCATTTGCTAGGGAAAGCCTTGATTTCCTCTCCATTGTTGTTTTTATGGATTAGAGGGATAAAACCATTATTAGTTTTAGAATTATGCCCGTTGAGGTTATTGTCCATTCTGTTGCATCCCTAACTAATTCTAGGGTAGATACCAATTTTTTTGGGATCAATTTGGATTAGGTATATTCATTTAAGAACCATATTGAGGATTTTTTAAGAATTGAAAATTTGTAAACATAGAGTTTTATGGCATACTTGGTCTTTGTGCCCATGATTTTTATTGAGCCACAAAAAATAATTGGTTCTCATCTTCTCTTATGGCATGTAACTCTATTGTCTTAGGATTTTCCTCAGTGATACTGACTACCCAAGCCATTATGGAATGGCATGTGCAATCCACCTTCTTCTTTCTACATTTAGGACAATAGGTGGATAAGGATTTCTTGATTTATTCTTACTTTCTCCATGTATGTAATGTATCAAGTTGAGTAGCTAGGTGACTGATGATGTCTTGCTTCATGTCTTAGAGTAGGTTGCTAACTTCACCTTTAGAAAGTATTATAGTAGATGCTACAAGAAAGGTTCTATCCCTACTTTTGTTCATAGTTTATTTGGAGTGGTTCATACATAGAACCGTTAGTTCATCAAATGGTAGTGTAAAAATATCATCACCAGACATTAAATCTAGTTCCTCAAAACAATCATCTCTAATTCCTTTTAGGAATATTAGCTTGACCAATTTCTTGCTTATTGTGGTCTATTTGGATTTTTTCAAGCTGAGTAAAAATCTTTCCATATACTCCTCCAGTGAATCATCATCAATTTGGGTCATTCATAAAATGTCATCTCTCTTGTAGTTAATGCCCCTACAATAGTCTTGATATTTCATCAAAAACTTATCCTTCATTTATTACCAAGTAGAAATGACATCTTTTCCAAGTCCCATGAACCATCTAAGTGTTTCATCTTTGAGTGTTGCTAGAAATAGTTTGATTTTCTAAATGTCTTGATTATAATCATAGCTACTACATAAGATGTCAAACTCAAAAATAAATGTATCTGGATTCTCAAATGCTTTTTATATTAAGGTAAGGAGGGTAGAATGAGGGATATTTTTCATGGGTGCATTTCCATCAAGAGTAAGTATAGGAAACTCAAAATTAGTAGAATCATTGGTAGTGTTTTCTTATTGGTGATCCCCCATGAATACTCTTTGTGTTGGTATATGGGAGGTTGTTGCTACCCAATGCTCAAAATTCCTATCAATTCTTTGATTTCATGGGGTGTAAAAGATGGAGAATTTATCCCTTTCCTTAGTAATGTATGGTTTCTTATACAATGGGGATGTTATGGAGGTTTCAAAATATTATGCTAGTATCTCAGCAAAGAGTATCTCTAAATTAGAAGATTCTATTGGCTTGGTATTTCTCTTAGGGGCAAGAATAGCTTTGAATGCCTCGTGGAGGGAAGAAAACTTTATATTCTTGAGTATAAGGTGATAATGTGGGAATTATTAGAGGTGGTACATGTGGGTCTCTTCTAGGGGTATGAACCTCTTCAAGATCTACAACTTGTGTTACCAATCTAGCCAAAAATTCTACTTTCTCAACCTCTTCTATTGACAACTATGAATGATCTTCAATAATTTCTTCATGTTCCTTAGTTTCTATAGTATTAATTTATCTTGAAAAAATATTTGATGATATGAGAAAAAATATTCCTATATAGTCCCCTTTTCTTTGCATACATCAACCGCTTTTTTCTTTTAACTTTTTGCCCACCTTGCCTACACAGGGTTGGTAATATGGGTTTTTTTTGAAAATTTACACTAAATTTATTGAAAAAGTGAAATTTTAGACTATGAAATTAGGAAATATTTAATCTATAAAAACAATAAAATTAAAAAAAAAAAAAACATCCATAAACAATTTATATCAAGATTGAAGATTATAAGTGTGTGACACCCTTCCTCAGTAATAGTGCAAAAAATGACCAACAACTAATTCACAATCAGATATAATTATCTTGATCAAAATGAAAAAGGAGAGTAACCATATATCTATACCTTATACCTCATTTAAATGTCAACCTAGGGATGCAGGCTTGATAGGATGATGTCACTTTATAAACAAAATCAATATTTAATTTGACATTTTGCTAATTATATCTAAGATGCTGAAGTGTAGTGAATGAAATGCTTGAATTGAAACATAAAAATAATAGTAAAATAAATGCTTATGCATGGGAATCTTCCTAAAACAAATCTTAAACAAGAATGTAACTTACATAAATTAGAAATGAAACGTGCAATGCTTAAGGAAATCAAATAACATGCTTAACTAACTAGATGGGTTGGATTGTTATTAAAACCTTCCAGAGGGGGTCGTTCCTCCTTAAAAATTTATCTTCAACCCTTCCTTTTAAAATAATATATTTAACTCATAATTGATCACTCATATTAATCAAAAGTAAAGCAATGAATTGTTGCATGAGGTTACAATTACAATTACTTAACACAATGTACTTCTGACAATCTCTAGTTAGTAAATATTATTATCTATCTTCTCAACTCTACTTATATATATTTATATATTGTAGAGGATATTTTTTTATACAAAACAATATATACATTCTATTCTAATATACATTCAAATTGAAGTAACCAAAATTCGTTCTTTTCATTGAAGACATTCTTCATGTGAATCTTGTGACTTTATTGAAAACAAAATAGGGATGTTTCATTCTTCAACCTCTTCCTTATTGAGATCCATGGTGGTTAGAGTCATTCCTATGATTTGGTTAGAAGAGAATCAAAATCTGTTCATTGACGGCTTTAGTCACACAGTGGCTACAAGATGGTATATGTAATGAGATTCCTTTTGCTGTAGGATTCTCCATGTTATAACCTATTTATTCAAAACATATTCAAAACACATACATAGAAAAAAAATCCTAAATTAATATAAAACCATCAAATATTTAATTTCAATACATAATTTCAACTATTGTAAAGAGTTTGAAAACATAATGCTATATGGTTTATGAAAGTATGAAACTATATGGAAAAGTGTTTTGAAAGCATGGTAAATAATTAGGATGAACACAATACATGGAAAAATAACATGAAATTTATGGGGATCATCAACATGATTCGTTGACTATACATATATTTTTTGTAGACTTATATCTTCCCCATATGACCATAGATGAGGATTTTGATCGTAATACTTGAAATTTGAGATTCTTACACCACATTGGTTATCATGAGAGAGAGGTACAACATGTTATACACTATTAGGATTCCATTGGACATATTACATTACCAGTTGTATGTGTCCCCAAGATGTCTAATACATTATTATTCATTTTGAATAGAGACACTCATATATAGGTTAGACTTGGCAGTACATGGTTATAGTTGATGGATGCTAAAGTTGATCAGTCATAGAGATGATTGGCATTCACTTATGATAGACACATGGTTCACATTTTACATAATGAAATATATGAGAACCAAATTTTTCACATAGATATTCCATGGTCTAATGTGGTTTGCCATAGGACCTTGTGAGAAGCATCTTACACAATTGAGTAACACACCATTTAGATGCATAGACTTTATACTTATGCAAAGGATAAGGCCCCACTAATACATACATATTGGTATGAAGATCATGATGATGATGAATTATTTGAGTTAAACCAAGCTCAGTATCTAACACTAGATAGTCTTCCACTAGATCCATCATTTGATTACCCACATCCCATATATGTTATCTAGGTCTATAGAAACATTACCCATTGCTTGTATTTTATTTCATTTACATTTCTAGTATTTTATTCTCTGTTACACCTTGTACATAGTTTATTTTCATTTGATTATACATATATTCTAGTAAAAAAACATAAAAATAATATAACATGTCAAAATACAAAAACATTTAAATATTTCAAAACATAAAATTTTATAGATTATATGCATTGCTATTTTTACATTTTTACTACTTTCTAGATATTGCTTATTTCTAGTTATACTAGTATAGTCAATTTTATCATACACATATTCTTCACTTGATCTTGTTGAGTGATTTAAGATTCTAGATAGGACTTTGGTCCACTACACTAATCTAGACCAGCTATCTTCTACCCATTTATGGAATTTAAACTAATCTAGGTTTATGCATTTGATACATTTGCCCACTTGGGGACATCTCCTACATAATTTATATAACCAAGTTTTATCTTTAAATACTATTATTCTAGTTATGCATTGATTTATCTTGATATTGATTATTTCTCCTCATTGCTCAAATTTTTTATCGACTATCACTAGTTAGACTCAATATATATGCATCCTAGCATTTACATAGGATTGCACTACACAGTTATACATGATTTCATTTATAATTCATATATTAGACATGATTGTGTTTTTTATGCTTCTTCCATTTTTTAGGGAATTTTAATATGCCATTATTAATTTTTTATCTATGCCACTTATCTATTTTTATGCCTTGGACATGTGCCCATGTCCCTTTTGTTTGATTTCTTGCTTCTTTATGTAGGAAATTGATCATGTCTTTCACTTTGGCTCTATGCCAAATTTCTTTTTGATTGCATATGTGGACATTTAAACATGTCCTTATATGTCTTTATTCTTAGATTTAATTACATGTGCCCATGTCCCTTGTTTTATGCCCCCTTTGCCTACCTTTTACATGCCTCATATGTTTGTATGTTTACTTCCTTGTATGATTCTACACCATGGTACTTGTATTTAATTATCACACACACACACACACACACACACACACACACACACACACACACACACACACACACACACACACACACACACACACACACACACACACACACACACAAGTTTTCAATTACATGAGGGATCTCATGCATCTACCCTTCCTACTTGGGTGTCATGATGGACATAATACCCCATCCTCCTTCGTATTTACTCATATTTGATGTTATACACATTGATTACATCTATCTTGACACCCTTTTTCAATGATAGATTACAACATACATCTTACATTACCTACTTATGGTTAGATTCATTTACATTTCAATGTTATGTTTGTAAATTATATTAGAATACCATGAACATGATCTAGATAGCATATTTTGTAGAGATACTTCTTTAAAGGTAAGTTATTACATAGATTTCATAACTACCCTCAAAATATGGGGAATTTATAAGGTTTGGCACAAATATTATGCTCCTACTTTTCTATTCATAGATATATTTCAATGCACATGCTTAGTTTTAGAAATTAGACTCAAAGAAGATACAAAACAAAATAGAGGCTCAAAATTTAGTTTAGATCATTCAAAAATTAGACTAGGTAGACATTAGCACTTAGATTAGGCCACTAGTGTCATAGGGCACTACTGTCTAGTAGCCCTAGGTTTAGGATAGTTCAAATCATTTAGACTAGTACACTAGGTAAAATACATATTTACATAGACATAGTCACATGTTTGATAGTTATGTTCATTTTTAGCTCATATACATTCATTTCAACTTAGATTCATACCAGTTGCTCAGCTTTAGGGGCATCATGTTGATCACTCATATATTTGGATCATATTTAATTATTATATAATCAATTTTGATTTAGTATACTCAGATACCATATTGGGAGCATTTGTATGGCACATAGTTTCTATACACTCAATTACAGATAGGTTGATCACATAAAATGGAAAACTACATATCATTATTTATGTTATATACACTTTATATCACATTCTAGGTTGTCACTAGATTCATTATATACTACATCTATATTAAATGGGATTCTTGAGTGGCCTATAGCCACATAATATACCCAAGTGGCTACAGAGCCAAATACATAGTTAGATGTAATCAGTTAGATAATTTTAACACTTTGCACAATACAATTATAGATGCATCTACTTCACACAACTGAGCAATGATAGAGTCATGGCCTACTTGAGTTCTTGATCCACCTACATGAGAGGGTTGAACACATTTATAGTCTTATCCAAACTATTCAAAACTATCAAGATCCACTGATCAAGGGTGGAAAATGGAGTCATGGACTACTTGAGTTCTTGAGCCACCTACATGAGAGGGTTAGATACATTTACAATATTATCCAGGTTATTCATAGATACCAGGATCCATCAAGTAGGGATGGGAAATGATGGATTTAAAATAAAATTAAGTTCTTAAACCACATATATGAGGACTAAGTATTCCATTAGCTTAGTCCAAGATTTTTAATGATATGATCATTATCCACATTCACACACATAGGTTGTCACTAGGTTTATGCATTGGTTCACGTACCCAATGAGGTGTATTCATTATTTCCTCTCTTTACTAAGATTTCACTTAGTTACTTTATTTTAGCGCAATCTTTTGCTTTTGATCATCTCTTAAGTAAGGACTAATTTTTTGAATGTTTTATTATAGGTCATTGTTTAGAATCATGTTTCACATATGCACACCCAAATTCACATACTCAAACTTAGCTACATGGGCTTCACTTCCAAGGTAATTCTAGGTATGTTTATTTTTATTTTATAATAGTTATTTCACTTTAATATATTAATATTATACGGGGGGGAAAATGTTATCACTTAAAATTGGTAATTGGATGCTACAAGAGTCACTTGAGTCACCCTATTCCTAAATTATCCCTAGAGCTATCTTATATCTTTAGACATAATTTTATAGTTATTGAACATACTTTGTCACCTATAGTAATTCAAAATATAGTCCCAAAACTATCCTCTTAGATCTCAATCCAACTTTATTAATGGCCTACCAAGTGGACATTAGTACCAGATTTGAGACACTACAACCATATGGAACTAGTGTTCCCAACTAGATGATATTGTCCTTCACCCTAGCTCTTCCCAAAAGATAATTTTTTAAATGTGTGTTTATATTAAGGTCAGACTAAGCATATTTTCTTATCCACATAAATAATTAAAGTCTATAAATACAAGTATAATTAAAATCTATTAACAAGATTGAAAATAGATGAAAAACACATTCAAACCAAAGATAAGTTGAGAAAAATTAAGATATTTTATCCCTATTATACCCTAATTCTACATAATAACATTTAAAATAACCCTAATCTTAGTTTAAAAAGATTTAAAAATATCAATCACATTCAAGGCATCCATGTCCACTCTCATTCTAACATTCACTTGCACCTGCATCAAACACTATGTGGGAAAATAACATTGAACTTGATCCCTCTTCAAAGTATTGGTATGTAGGCAAATTTATAAATAGTGGGGTGTTGAAGATGTCTAACTCATCCTACTAAAATAAGCACAATTATTTCTTATGTCATACTTATAAGGAGGATTAGTGTTTGCACACTAAATCAAGTTTTCTAGGCACAACACAAAGTTTTAGGTTTTGTGCATGCATGGACAGGACCTAATAATATAGGTTCAGGTGATCCCAAAAAATAGGAATAGTCCTGCAAAGGTGAAACTAACACCACCTTAAAGACACTACAAAATCATGGTGTTACTATCCATATGGGGCACTAATGTCTAGTGAGTAGATGAACACCTAAATCACGTTGATGACATACAAATTTATCTAGAACTCAGTTCTTAGAACCTAGATCATCTGAATAGTCAATTTTTAAATAATTTTCTATCTAATCCTATTTATTATTATTTTTATATAGTAAAATGCCATAAAAAATTAATGCTTAATTATTTCAAATTATTTAATTGATTTAGACATATTATCCCTTTAATCTAAATATATGATTTAAATAGTTAAACCCCAAAACATTAAACCATAGGAACCATTATATTGGAGACATATAGTGGATTATAGGGAATCTCAACCTATTATGCATCATATCAGATATTTAAAACACCTAAAAATGTTCTTATTTTTGTTATTCTAAAGAAACCACAAAACATTCAATGATGGGTTCCATGAAACCCTACTCCCACTACTCTTACTATTTCTTATAGACCATAGATTCCTATTTTACATATGCAGAGCATTATAGATACTACATTAACATATATTACACTATATAGGTTCTTCAATAACATAAACAACTTATTACATGAGATTCACACTATAGATATGTTTATGATCACCATTTCTATGGGATCAGAGGATGATCTTTCCTCTTTGCATATTCCAAAACTACCAAAAATACAAAAAAAATTCAAAAATCCAAAAATATTTTTGGCACCTACATATTATATTGGATCTTTAGCATTGATGTGTTAGTTCCACATTAATGGATATCATATAATTTATTTATACATATGCATGTGTTTCACATTTCTATTTGAGTGTGATATAGTCATGCAAAAACACATGATCTATGATTTTTTAGATGATGGGCTTTCCCTCTACTCACATCACTAGAACATTGGGGGCATCCACCTTCTATGATCATGATCCTTCAAGGTTATATCATTCTATGGTAAATTTACATTATCACGTTTGAGCTTATATGTACTTAAAAATGCCTTTATCCATGAGCATATATTTCATAGGGTAATATCTATGCTATGCACTTAAAAGTTTTTTTCTAACACATTTGATCCATAGGATACTATGATATGTTTATGTTGGTTGCTTAGGCTTTCCTTTATTTACTTCATTGAGTTTTTTGTTATTGTCTTACTTGTTCGAGCATTTGATTATGCTATATGTTTTTGGTCCTCATGCCTTTGTGTTCTCTCTTTTAAATTTAATTATGTCATAGTTTGTTTTATGGGATCATAAGATGATATTTCCTCTTCATATATTCCAAAACTACCAAAAATACAAAAAAAAAAAATAATCCAAAAATATTTGGAGCACCTACATATTATATTGGATCCTTAACATCTATGTGTTAGTTCCACATTGATGGATAACATATTAGTTATTTATATATACACATGTTTCATGTTTCTATTTGAGTGTGATATAGGCACACGTTAATATATGATATATGAACTTTTAGATGTTAGGATTTCCCTCTAATCACATTACCAGAACATTGGGGGCATCCACCTTCTATGATCATGATCCTTCAAGGTTATATCTTTCTATGGTAACTTTAAATTATCATGTTTGAGTTTATATGTACTTAAACATGCCTTTTATCGGGTACTATATATGTTATACACTTGACAATTTTTTTTAAACACATTTGATCCATGGGCTACTATGATATGTTTAGGTTGGTTGCTTATTCTTTTATTTATATACTTCTTTGAGTTTTTTATATTTATATTATCTTTCTTGTTTTAGTATTTGAATATGATAGATTATTTTTGGTCTTTATGCCATTTTTTCTCTCTTTTACATTTAATTATGTCATCATTTATTGTATGTATATTTAACTAAGTCATGTCCCCTCAACTGTGAGACATTTGAACATGCCCTTGATTTGTGGCCTCCTCAGATCATTATATGTTGACTTGATTTTGAGTGATATTATGTGTGTGCATGTTTTTTTGTTGAGATTTTACTATTACTATATAAAAATTTCCATGATCTTTATCATGCATCTTAGGCCTTCATGTGATCACATTATTCTATGCGCTTTAATGATACATTTACCTAGACATGTTCCTCTATATACTACATGGTTCCATTCATAAATTATATTATTATCTTATCCTTTTGAGATGAGAAAAGTTCCTATATTTTCCTAACCTCAAATAGGGGGAATATCAGTGAGGACATGTCATAAATTCATGTTATTTGCATTTGGCACAATTTTTAGATTAATTGGGGGCATGATTTAGAAGCATGTTATCTGCACTTGTTCATTATTCAAAATACCCAAATTATAGTAGGGAAATGTTTTTTAAACATATTCTCTATATTGAAACTTATATTAGTTTTCAAAATTTATCCATATATAGTGGGGGCATGCTTTGGAAGAATGTTCTCCACACTTAGTTTAAAATTGGCCAAAACACAAAGATATATGATTCAAATACACATTTGTGGAAAATTTATATACATTGGTACCATTGTTATACATAATTTTAACATGATAAATATTTGATGTGCATATACTATGTAATATGTGCCTAATTTTGAAAAATCCAAATTAGTTTTAGATTTTAGAACAGTCTTAGGGACTGTCACTACCCACCAAGTTAAAATTTTACAAACTATATTAAGCCAATATACTATAGTAGTTGGTTCACATTTTGGTATGGTTGAGGTGATTAAATCACTCAATATTGACATGTTTTTATGTTGGACTAGATTGTATCTTCCAACCTCACTAGTTTGATAGTGTGAGTTAACTTGGTTCACTCACACTCACTAGGTTATAAGTATGATTGGATTATGTAATTGAGGCAATCTCAACTTTCAAGTGCTAACTCACCTTTTATCCAAGGTTGGGGTAATGGGATCTTCTCTCTCTATCTATCCAATTAACTATATGTACTTTCTAGTTTTATATATTTGTCCTAATCTTAGTTACAAAGATTTACAATGATACATATTTTCAAATCAACTTGCCAATAGGCAATGCAGTTATATCGATACATAGGTATACTCATAAATCTTGATCTTTTAATTTTAATCATTTAAAGTAATTCAAATTTTAGATTATATATAATAATTATATACTATAACATGCTCTTGGTTATAGGTAAGTCACCAACAAAGCACTCAAGTTAGACTCAAGTAAAGGTAAGGTATGTTATACACACCCAATCAAGTATTTTTTATCCTTTAAATGAACAATTTCATTACTAGCTTAAAGTGGGGAAATGTAGACAATATTTATGGATTTACATAGCACCTTAGTCTTTTACACTTGGAAAATTTAGACCTTAGTTATTACTCTCAGTTCTAGACCCTTTCCTTCTTTTTAGAGTTTCACATATGAACATACTTTATATTTACCCCTTGGCCTATCTCTTAGTCTTAATAGTACTATGTTGATGATATAAAAATGTTATATTGCCTAGAATGCTAAAAACTTGTTTATCTTCCACTTTTGCAATTTTTGAGCCTATACCTACTTAACTGCTACCTAGACACTAACATCTAGGATAAACACTTGCATTGACATAGGTGTCCTAACCTGATGAAAGGTTTTCATTCCCTTAAGTCATTTATTTTACAAAGGAAACATATTTAGTGGTCATCTTAAATGCTTTAATCCAAGTTAATTCTCCAAATGAATTGATATAAATACAAAATCAACCCTCATTCATTTCTCACCTAGAAAATTCTTACCTACTTAGTAGGATAATTATCAAAGGCATTCAATTGAGAAAAGATTCCATATTTTCATATCATTCATATGGATAACATATCTACAGGGCTGAAGTACTAAAGGGGAAACTGAAGAGATATATTTTCCAAGTTACAAGTTAGGTCATTATTGTACTTATTTTCCACATATTGCATGATTCACACATAAGCCAACACATAGGAGAGAAAAACATAAGTTTGAGTCCCTCTTTGGAGAATTATCTATGTAGGCACCACCCATTAATAAAGGAGTCTTTGGGGTACCTCAAGACCATGTTCCTATTAACCCATTTTTTCTTACAACCATTATGAAGATGAAGAACTAGGGTTTTTATATTTGTTTAGGGTACAAACCTCTTAGCATCAACCTAAGTGCTATCATTTTGGACTAATATTCAGTTCTTGAGGAGTCTACCTATGATGAAGAAATGAAAATGGATTATTTTTATAGTCTTTATGATAATTTAGCTATTACCAATCTCTTCCATGAAACCACCATCTCCAATATCAACATCTCCATCTATTATCCCACCCTAATAGATTGGGATTAAAATAATGAGCCTTCTTTTGACATATTCAAAAATTATGAAGCCATTATTGAAAATTTGGGAATGGATGATTTTATGCCATTATGAGACAATAAGAAAGGGTTCTTTATTAGTCTTAATGAGTCTGTATATTTTGGAGAGAGAAAATTCTAGATGATTAAAATATTAAGTCTTTATCATGCATATAAAATAATATGAAATATTATTCAAAAACCTAATTATTTTCTTGCAATCTGAAAGAAAACCCTAGATATAGTGTGGCTCAAGTTGCTGTGTCAAAAAAACCCAGTCATTGATGTCGGGAATACTATCACGGTCAGTTGATATGCTATCGGTGTCAGTCTCAGTGGTCAGTCTACTCTGCTGACATCAGTATACAGTCAATCGATATCGGTCTCTGGGCTACCGATGTCAGTCTCTATGCTCCCTAAAATGCTATCCAGCCTACTACAGAACGGTATGGATTCTGTATAGTAGCAAAAAAACATAGTACAACCTGGTACAGATGTACTCTAGAACCCTAGAAAAGTGTGCCACTCTTATTGATCTTATTCTGTATGATTTTTTGGATCAAACCCTAATGGAATATATACCTATAAATCTCTATGATAACTTTTGTATGAAGTTATCTCTCAAATTGGAAATAGATCAGCTAATATCTCATAGCCTCTGAATTACACACACTAAAGATTGCATATTCTCCAATGCAATTAGAATACTAGAACCCTTAGCTCAGTCTTCTCAAAAATACACTTAGCAAAATTTATCTTCAATATCAATGAATAATCATTATATGAGACTCCTTCCAATGAGAAAGCCTTATATCCTCAAAAAGGTGTGCTTTCCTTGATTAGGGTTTCATAATTAAAAATAGGCCAAATAATTAATATTTAATTAAATCAATCAAATATTAATATCTCCCTCAATACATGTTGAATCCTCAAACCATCTGAAGCTGGTGAACAAAGGAGTGATTTTGCACATGATCATGCATAACAGGGATTCTCTATTGAGTGCCAATATTCCCTATATAATAGGAGCTCAGGCAAATGTGTCTGAAAGAGCCCAAACAAATGCCAACTAGATAAATTTTGCTAGTCGAAGCCAAGCCAAACTCCATCAAGACCCTCTATCCACCCTATCAGCCTACGAGGGTTGCATAATAGGCTAACCACAAACTCTGAAGATGTCAACCAAAAAGGGGACATGACAATCCACCCCTCTAGAAATTGCTTGTCCCCAAGCAATCACTGAATAATAAACCAATCCATCCACCTGGATCCAAAATGTAGTCATGATCTATACTACTGTCAATCAATGCAAGCTTCTATAATATCATATGGAATATAACCAAGAGGAATCCATAATCAAACTGATGAATATAACTCAACCAAACTCCAACATCATAACTACCATAGTTAAGAACCCATGAGAAATGAACTCTCAGAATATCATAACCCAAGTAGAGTGGATGACTCAAATTGCCAAAATCGCAAATACATATACAATTTACACCATGCTATATGAAAGGCACACTCCAGATTTGTAACAACTCCCAAATGGAACTACACCAAGTGCAGAGAATCCATACACTGTACCACTACTATAATCAACATATCTCTGCAGATTACTAGCCACGATCTCATCACCCAAACTCATATGCATCATTGATAATGAAGAGATATCACATGTTAGATAGAAACAACACCAACCAAATTTGCTTGCGATTAACTCCTACTCTAAGTCATGCACGAACAAACTATTAACCCAAACACCTCTCACCATGTCATGTCTATCACAACTCTCATCCCATGACATCAAATCATCCCAAGTACCCAGATATGGATCCCAACATCTAATCCATGAATGGAAATCAACTGGCCACTCAAGTAAACTCCTCACCTGAGTAATGTGAACAATACTAACTGAATTCATGCACCTATTTCCTGTACCCACTACAATCTCTAAATTTGGAGAGTGAATGCTAGACATACTCATATCATCATCAACATGTGACCTGACTGTAAAAGAAAGTCAAAGTCCCCGCCAAATGTGCTAACTCTTGATCTGAACTCATCTCAAGATAAAACTCATCCACATGTCTCTCAGAATCCTATTGAGCCACCTTCATTGTCTCCATGCCCTACTTGATTTTATATAAGTCATCACAAGAAGAACTTGCTATAATTCCTTTCTATCTCTCCATGTTGGAGAGATTGACCTTCTCTCTTATGTTCTGAAGATGTTGTCTCACCTTGACAACCACTAATCTAGCTTCCTTGGCCCTTTATGACCACATATCACATAGATTTTGTGTCCTTTCCACATCCTTCCAAGTCTAATGTTCATGATGTGAAGGTGAAGTAGCAATATGATCATCCAAAGAATCCATACCCTTACTATCCATATCATTAGCATGCTCTATGCTGGCCTCCAATGTAGAAGTCTCAAGTGAAGCTTCTTGTAAAGATGATATAGACAACTCATTCCCCATGGCTGCCCTCATATCCCCCTGTGTATCCTCCTTTTTGTTTTGTGATGTGGACCCTTTAAAAATGGATGTCATATACCATGCTAATCTATCTTCGATTGTAGGGTGTGAAAGCAATTCATTCATCCTCCTCTAGTTTTCAACCAACTTATTCAAACTTTGTTTAAGCTTCTCCATATTATTGTCCCACTATTTCTGAGTACTTGAAGTAATCATGGTTACTTACCTGATTCAATGACCAATCTACCCAATAGGATGGCAAAACAAAATCTCTGATACCACTGTAGAAACCCCTATTTCCCTTGAATTCTAAAACTGTGTGTTTTGGATTGTTTTTCTATATTTTGATTTTTTTGGTGTTTTTGAATTAATAAAGATGTGATTTTGTGAGATAAATTCAGTTGAATAAATAAATAGTAGTATAATCTCTTAACTGGCTAATCAATGATCTTATTATTCTTCTAGATGATTACAATATTAAGTGTTTGTCATGCATATAAAATAATATGAAATATTATTCAAAAACTTGATTATTTTCTAGCAATCTAAAAGAAAACCCTAGATCTGGTGCAGTTTAGGTTGCTATGTCAAAAAAACATAGTCATCGATGTCAGTAATACTTCTACAGTCGATTGATATGATACCAGTGTCAGTCTCAGTGGTCGGTCTACTCTGCCAACATCAGTATATAGTCAGCTGATGTCAGTCTCTGGGATACTGATGTCGGTCTCTATGCTCCTTGTGGCACTATCTAGCCTGTTACAAAATAGTATGGATTTTGTACAATAGTAAAAAAACACAGTACAGCTTGGTATAGATGTACTCCAAAACCCTAAAAAAGTGCACCACTCCTACTGATCTTGTTCTGTATGATTTTTTGGATCAAACCCTAATGAAATAGATACCTATAAATCTCTGTGATAACTTCTATATGAAGTTATCTCTCAAATTGGCAATAGATCAGCTGATATCTCACAGCCTCTGAATTGCACACACTAAAGATTGCATGTTCTCCAATGCAATTAGAATACTAGAACCCTTGGCTCAGTCTTCTCAAAAATACACTTAGCAAAATTTGACTTCAATATCAATGAATAATCATTATATGAGACTCCTTCCAATGAGAAACCCTTATATCCTCAAAAAGGTATGTTTTTCCTAATTAGGGTTTCATAATTAAGAATTAGGGTTTCATAATTAAAAATAGGCCAAATAATTAATATTTAATTAAATCAATCAAATATTAATATCTCCCTCAATACATGTTAGATCCTTGAACCATCTGAAGCTGGTGAACAAAGGAGTGATTCTGCACATGATCATGCCATAACAGGGATGCTCTACTGAGTGCCAACATTCCCTATATAATAGGAGCTTAGGCAAATGTGTCTAAAAGAGCCTGAACAAATGCCAACTAGACAAATTATGCTAGTTGAAGCCAAGCCAAACTCCATCAAGACCCTCTATCCACCCTATCAACCTACGAGGTTTGCATAATAGGCTAACCACCAACTCTGAAGATGTTAGCCAAAAAGGGGACATGACAGCTTTCTAGTATTTTCCTCAAATTTATGTTGTTTTTTTATATTGATTGCATCTTACTCAACTTATGCCTCTAAAGTCTATAATTTCATTATAATTTGGGTACATTATTTCATCTAATTATTCTCTTTTGAAAAAAAATCACAATATATTTTATTGACTATGGATAGATCCTCATTGCAATCATAAAAAACACTTTCATTATAAAAATCCATACATGTGCTCTAAAGATCTCCCTTAGACTATTAGGCCTGCACAAGGGACCTTGATATGATACCAATTATTAAAAGCACAATCAATGAGAGGGTTGGTTTGAATTAGTGTGCAAACTCTTATTTCAATTCCATATATCATTCATTAATCATTCAAATAAATCTAGAGATATGATAATGCATAATCAATCATTCCTATGAGCATGAAACAGAAACATAACACATGAATATAAGATATCTATGGGAAAAAATCAAGGTTAATAAAACCCAATGACACATATCTTAGAATATATTCCTATAATAATTGAATCAAAATTTATTGAGGCACTAACCCCTCACTAGTCAAGCACCAACTCAACTAGTCCTTTAAAAAGCTCCAAATTACAAGGAAGCATCAACACCCTAGGTAAATAGCACCAACTCAGATACCTTGAACCTATTATCACTTTAGACAATTTTTTCTCAATCAAATTATGATTATCCCCTTCTTTTGTTCTTCAAACTCTTCTATCTCCCTCAAACACTCTATTAGGCCTTCTCATTCAACTAGCCCTTTCCTTGGAAAAATTAGGTCTTATGACCTTGATCATCACCTATATAAACACTATTATAATTTATAGACAAATTAAAAAAAACTCTATAATGATCTTCACACCCTATACCTAGTTTCCAAAACTCTAAATCATTCACTCATTTCCTCAATATTCTAACTAGTCAAATTAGGCCTATTAGACCTTCTCTTTATACTTGACTCTTGATCTCACCCATCTTGGTCAGATAAGAACCTATAAATAATTGGATAAACCTTGGAATATATCAAAAAACATGTTTCACAAGCGAAACACACACTACATAGGTTGGTCACCACCCATAAGGACCAAAACCACCATTACACCTAATAGAGACCTAATGTAATTAGGCCTTCTCAAGGCACATGTTTCAAATTGACCATCTTGGAACATCTTGAGTATTCACAGATGAATGAAAAACTTAATAAAAACTTAAATTATACCATTTATATTCTCACCTTAGGTACCCCACACCATTTATCTCATTTCATTCCTTGAACCACATAATTATGTCTACTCTCAATTGGGCCTTCTCACTACCAAAAATTTTATCTTGAAAATATGAAGCACACACTCAAATTTGGAACATAAACAGAAAAAAACACATTTATATTATATAAATGACCAAATTTTAATCACCAATTCAATTATATTTAACAATATAAGTAAAAACACCTCAAACTAATCATCTTCATATGCTCACTCAGAACTGCACACATACCTTAAGAACCCAATCAAGAACCTTTGTATTTTCACACCTTCATAGGAATTTATCATGAAAAAAATATATTTAAATGAAAATATGAGACCAATATAAAAATTTAATGTGAATTTTATTATTAAATATATGCAAAAATACTTAGGAACATCATTCTCACCCATACACAAAAAATAACATGTAGCTCCGAAAACATAGTCATAAAAACTAAGTCTTAGAATACCTGAAATAACACTTTTATGAAATTCCAATGGGTTTAAATTATCCTTAAAAATCCTTATAATATATATATATATATATATATATATATATATATATATATATATATATATTACAAGTTTCAATTTTAATATTGGTCTTACATACCAATCTCATGTCTTTACCCTACATAGACCTCACTATGTTAGATAAGTCAATTTGAAAGCAACATTTTGCTTATATATAAGAATTTAAAAAAATTATAATAAAATTGGATATAATATATATTTTTTAAAAATAACCCCATTCATTTTTATCCATCCCTAATCCATTACAACCCATCCCTAATCTCATTCTCACTTTTGCCTAGTTTTCTCATTGTCTTCCTCATTAGACCTATTTAACAATAGGTCAATTTACATGATAAATTTAGAATAATTAAGTTTTTAAACATGATAATAAAATTAAATGATTTAAAAAAACAAGTATCACACATAATCCTCCAATAATCTTCATGCTTTGACTTGGTCAACCCTACCTACTACATCAAAAATTTGAGAAATAAAGGGTTTTATGTAGTTTCCACTCACTCTTATAAAAAACTAATGCCACATGGATAAAAATGGGAGAGTAATATACATGTTACAATAATAAAAATAGGTCATATCATCCATTATAATTCATTTACATTAATATATTTCTTATTAGGTCATTATGAGGGTTTTAGGAGGGTTTAGACTACCTTCCATTCTTATCAATCATTCATAAAGGATTGCCCCTCAAAACTTAAAAAAATGACAATAAATTTAATATAGGACCCTTTCCTAATCACCATGAGTTTATTGGATCCTCATTCAAATGTTTAATGTTCCAATGAGCATAAGAAAGTCCTTATTGGGTCTGCAACACCTCATTCTGTGCACATAGAAAACTCAACACTAATTTTCATGATTTTTTATTTAGGATATAACCTTAGACTTGGTAAAAAAAACTTGAAGCTACCTATATCACCTATAAAAATTATATCATGAGCTTTGTCACATTATAAACTGATATTGACCCTTGATTAACCCATACTAAGTTCTTTGCATATTAGGCCTTGAACTACCAATCGCACTTAGACCTTGAACACACCTTGAAACTTATTTTAATATTATCAACACAAAATTATTATGTCATATAACCTCATACCTTTGTCACAAACTAGCACACATCATATTACAAGCCTTATACTTCTCATCTCTTCATGCTACCAGGCATATGCCTTCTTAGTAAGGCTCTCAAGTATATGGCTCATGAACTAAACTTCAAGAACAATAAATAACAAAGCTAACTAAGAATAACATAAATGAAACTTTCATGAGATCAATGACAAATTCATGTACACCTTATAATACATTATCAACATAGCCCATAGACAACGTTATACCTCTCTCAAAAGTATTACCTGAATATATTCCCAAATATGGAGAGGTATATTGCCTTTGGCACCAATGTGGTACTCATCACACTAATCATTGTCACATCCTTCAATAGCATCTCAAGGACCACCTCATGAATATTATTTCACCTACCACCATTTCTCCCATAGGTATCCCTTGTAAGAAGTCTCCCCCTTTACCTATGATCCCTTCTTCACTTCTAGTTTCTCCACATGTGATTGCCTCACCTGTGGATCCTCCTTCACCTGTGGCCCTTTCTCCATTAGTGACCCCTTCATCTCCCATATATTCCATTCCAATTCCTTCCCCTAATCATCCTATGCATGACATTTCTCATAAACATGATCCTTAAGGCATTCCTACATTTTTTTTAGGATATTTGATGTGAATTATTTTCAAAAATTTCCCTAAAGATCAATGAGACTTTGGTTACAGTCCAAGTTTAACTTCATAGAGGCTTATCAAATGTGATGGATAATGTGTGTTGATAAATATAATAGTATTTATGAAAAAAATCATGGTGTTATTTCATTTTATTTCTTCATTTTAGATTGGATATGTGCTCCAAATTTATATTTATCTCTCTTATATCATTTAACATTGTGTCAAATTATTTTTTATCTTACATGATGACTTATGTTTCTCACTACATGTTTATTATGATGTCATTTTCTTCCTTATGTTTTTTTGTGGATTCTTTTTCATGATTACATACTCTTTATTCATGAGTTCCTTTTATATGGTTATCTTGTTCTTTATTTCAAGATTGTTTGTTATCTTATTTCTCTAAACATGGATAATTATTATTATGACTTATTTATACCAACCTTGCTCCCTTTAATCATTCCTTATTTACCATGTGATTAGTTAACAAACAATTAATCTCATTATAATCTCCTCTGACCAATCCACTTTAGATCCCCCTTTATTCCCCTTATTTCCTTTTGCAAACTAAGCATACACATGGATGAAACTTGAGATAAAATGCTAATTCATAGGTAAGCCTAAGTGTTTTCATCAATCGTGTCTTTAAATACTTACCTTCATTTAGCCAAAGCCTAAAAATAATTCATGTGTATCACTTTATCTCTCATGATTGGTAATTATAATTCATATGGATGAGTAATCTTAAAATCCCTAAAATTTAAAAAACTAAATCATTTAACAAAAGTTAATGATCTAAAAGGTAACATTCAAAATTTTCAAAATTTAAATCACACTAAAATATGTGATTCTAAGCACATCTCTCTTTTTTTTAATCAAATATCAACTCCACAGTTGGCCTCATGATAGAGTTGAGGTCCATTGGGGTGTGATAGCCTAGTAGATTGGAAAAAGAGAATTAAAAAATCTTTTAGTGCTACCTAATTTATCATGTAAGTACCTAATCTTTGTAGTAGACTGATGAATTTTTAATGGGTCTTGAAGAATAAGGAAGAATTTGTGGGAAGGTAGGTCCATTTTACTTTTCTTGTTCAAAATAACCAGCATTAGTTGATCTTAGTAACAAACTTATCTACCTACATAGATTTATGCCTATCGTGAATAAGTATCCTTTGTATATTAATGGTCTCTAGTCATTTAATGTATTTCTATGTCCTTAGTGTGCCTCATGTTTCCTAAGGTCTTCTCATAAGTGAATTGGAAGATTTTTAATTCATCAGTCTTCATCAATCATTTACAAAAGGCCAGCTATGGAGACCATAGCTAGTGGGATCCACTCTTATTTTGGAAGGGGATCTGAATAACATGGTGAAAGAGTATTTTATGTGGTGATATTTGAGAGGACAACATGGTGGGTCCTCAGGCCACCATATGGCCTACCACCATGACCTTCACATTTTAAAAGTCATAATTTTATGGAAAATTTGAGTTATTTATTAATTCTAGCTCAATTAACCATCTTGAGTTGTTCTAAGTTATACTTAACTAAGCCTGAAGATATATATATTCAACCAACTCATGCTCTTATCCATATGGGTATACCAACTTATTATATGTTAAGTTTAAACTATGGTGAGTTTGAGATCGAGTTTGAGTGTTATCCTGAGATAGCTCAAGTTTTAAGTTAATTTGGTGTAACAACCATTCATCCAATCTCAAGACCAAATATAAACAACTTACGGCTTGTTCAATGCTTCCAATTTGAACCATGTGAACTGGTTTGAGGTGTGGCTGAAGATATGAATTAAAAATAATAATAAAGCATTTTTAAAGGATTGAAACCATTGACCTCTAGCAAATATGGGATTTAATGTCCCATGATATAAATGCAAAAATATTAGATAAGTTTTGAGCCATGAGAATGACAAAAAAAATAATGTATATGTCATTCAGCCTATTAGAGGAGCCAAACATGGTTGGAAAGAGATGTACAAGCATTCAATTTGATAAGATGATGGGGTGCCTCAGGTAGAAGATGGCATGATCATATTGGCTTATTATTTTTCATAGTCCCAATGGGGATTAAAGTGCCATTTGAAAGGCTTTGTTTTAGAGCCTTGGATGAAGATGCAAAGAGAATGACATCACCTATTTGTTAAGGCCTTCAAGCCAAGGGTAAAAGGGTTTTTTGCAAAGTTCTATGTGAGAGTCAAGATTGAGCTTGATCCTCTATATATATATTTTAGCTTGATGAAAATATTGCATTAAAGCCATAAATAGTAAAATTGTAAGGTAATGTGAGCCAACCAATATTCAACTATACATTTATTTAAGATAGAAGCTCTCATTCATGTGCTTCTCAACTTGATGGTATTATGAATGGTTGGTTTGGATCTCATAATGGTGATAGAGATAGGAAAAGAAGGAAATGAAAAGGATGTGTGGTTAATATCCTTGACATTTTTAGATCTATCATCTTTATTGATTCAATAGTCACCCCCTTTGTTCCTTCTACAGGTTTCAATTATGTCTCTCAATCCAATCCTAGGTCATGGTTAATTTATGACTAGACCTTTCTAGTGTGGACAGTTAGTAGTCCAAAAGGTGAGGTATTGCATTTGTTTCATGAAATCGATGCCATGACTACTGATAATTACATATTCTAGAGTTGATATATGGATTGAACCTAGGAAGATTTAAATAATACCAATTTGATGAAGCTTTTAGGCCATGGGTGAGTGTCAATTCTTCTATTGTAGAGTTTGATGAGAGAAAGAGCCAATCCTTAGTGAAAACATGATTGCATATTTACATAAGCATAGACCTGAGTTTATGAAGGTTTTTGAATTATGCCTATATGTTTAAAGACCCTTGAGTCAATGGGAAAATAATGTAGTTGTAGGCACATAGGACTAGAATGTGGAAGGTGAATGTATTCTTTTGGAATAAAAATCCGTTGGCCATAGACACATGGTATGTATAGCTTTACAGACCAAGCCTCTGTTATTTATTTTTTATTCTATTTTGTATGGCCTATGGCCATGAATAAATATGAGTGTTTGTTGTAAGGAGGTAACATGAATAATTTTGAAGGGATTTTTAGCCATAAGTAGATGTTATTTACATTTCAAGATGTTGAAAGACACACAGAGACCCAAGACTATGTTTTTAATATCCTTCTATTTTGTAAAGGATTATAGTAATGGAAGATTTTGATAATGTGGTTGTATGGGTTATTTCAAGAGTTTACAAGTCTATAAATAGAATAAAACACTCCTATTTATTATTGTCATTAATACCCATGTATTAGAGTTTGCATATACTCTAATGGAGAGTTGCCCAAAAACATGGCAAAGAAGAATCAATGTTGCTGACAAAGGAAAGACATTTGTTGAATGTATCAGAGTCTTATTGTAGTCAAGTTTCTATATTATTTTTAGATTCATATTTTATTTGGATGTGAGTTTCATAATTTTAATATTTACATCCTTTTTAATTTATCATTTTGTAATTACGAACCCAAAAATGTAGCCCAAATGGGTGAACTCCATTATCAAGTTTTGGTGTCATTTTTCCTTTTAGTTATTTTTAGTTTTTAGTTTATTTAATTCAGTCACAAATGAATTAATGAGAAATGAAGAATAATTATGGGAATTTAATAATGATATAAAAATAAAGATTTTAGGATCAAGAGATGAGTTATAAAGTTTCTAAGCACTTTTAATTCATTCTTAGATTTTCATAACCAATTATATTTACTTCAAGGAATTGAAAATTTTAGTATCCGACTTAAAAAGTTGTCTAATTTATAAAAGATAATCCCAATTTATGGATCAAATTTGGTATCAAAGTAGGGGAATGCAAGGATTAGATTTAGTTGCTACATATACTTCAAGTTGGAGTTTGTTTTTAGATGTCATATTATTATTGGTATTTTTCTTCTATTGACTTAATTATGCAAGCAGTTAGTGCAAAGGAAAATTTTAATATGTTTCAATTCACTTGTAGAAGACATGATTATAACAACCAAGGTTCTAAAACCACTAGCCCTAGAAGATCAGCATGGATGAAGAACACAACACATTATCATTTGAGATGTGAGATGGTGTTATGAGAGGATCAATATTTATATCTTGGGATACATTTAGATAAAATGCAAGGAATTTTTAGTGATGCACATCCAAGAGGAATCAATTGTAATCTTATTACTATTCTTACATAGAGGGTAGATTGAGGTATGATTTCATATTGGTATTGACACAATATTTTGGTCTTTTATAACTAGTTGTGTAGCCTTTATATTTTTGGATTACTAATCATATTATGGATGCCTATATCCTTGATTATAGGAACAAGTGTAAATACCACTTCCATGGTAAGATATAGAAATGGCAATAAGGTATTGTTTAGAATATTGAATAGGTTTTTTCACTTTATGGATTGAATTGTTAATTGGTTCATAAGCTGGTTTATGTTTTACAACTTTGTTAAGAGTTGCAGGAAGTAAAAATGGAAGTTTTTCAATATACCAACAATAGGTCAACCAATATTCAATAGGTGCAATTCAAAATTTCTTCAGAGGTATAAATTATTTTCATCGTAAATATGTTTCCGCAATTGTTTTGGTTGAATCCTTTGTGTAATGTTTCCTGGGAGTAAAATATGTCTTTATTTGGAATTTTTTTTAAAGCCTTTTGAAATTGGAAATAAAACATGGATCATATAACTCTTATAAGATAAAGTTGATAAGATGAAACCACCTCCTATTTAGCTATGGAAACCATAAAAATGGAACAACCCTTGTTGATCAAATGGTTTACTTGAATAGTTTTCATGAGCATCACTATACTATTGAATAATATACTTATTTTTCACTTCAAAAACTATTTCGAGGAAATTCCTAACTATTTGGATCTAGGAAGAAAAATTGATAACCCTTGTGTTTGGAAGAATGTTATTTCTATCTCTTATTTCATTTTTTCATTGTTGTATATTTTTGGGAATCTAACTCAATTGGATGAGTTGTGAAGGTATGAATCAAGGAGCAATTAGATGGTGAAGGAAACCTTGAGATAGGTTTAAATTTTTTGGTTTTCTCTTGACCTTTATATGATATTTTGCTTACAGATACTTATGAAGTTTGTGAGTTTTTAAAGAAGCTCTTATTTGTGTATATTGTGTAGTTATAACTTTAGGATAGACAAATTCATTGCATGTTTTTATATTTTTCATATACGTTTAAGTCCCACAGTATTATGGGCAATGTTTTTATTACAAAATTTTTGTACTCACATGTATATTTGTTATATACATCATGTATAAGTAATTTCTAAAGACCCATAGATGGGCAACATTTGTAAAAATTAAAGTATATAGGTATGTAATTTATTCAAGTCCCCTATGCATATGCAACACATTTTTATTTCCCTTATGTATTGTTGATAATAAGGAGAATACCTTAGCTTTTATATAGTGTAGGGGTTGAGAGAATCCACTAGAGTTTATGACTATTTTGAGAAACATGTCAAGTTGGTAGAATGGGTAAAGAATTTGTTTTACTCTCCTTAAGTAGGTTAAAAATTCAGATGGAGAGTTGACTTCTTGTAGGGAAGTTTTATAATGTCTTATTTAGATGATGTTTTGTAAATGGAGTTTTATTGCATCTTTGTGATATATTGAATTCATAACTCCTTAATATGTTATTTTTGGCTCCTATATGTTGTAAATAGTGAATGAAGATTGTCAATGGAAAATAAGAGAAATTATAGAGATTTTTTTGGTTCAGTTAGATTATTTGGACTTTTAGAGACCAAAAGACTCTTTATGGGGATGTTTTGTTCTAGAGGAGTTTTAATTCTTTAGTCTTTGTTAGTCATTTGAAAAAGGTTGGCTATAAAAACCATAGCTAGTGGGATCCACTCTTATTTTGGAAGGGGATCTAGCCACCATGGTGAAGGAGTATTTTAAGTGGTGATATTCAAGAGGACCACATGGTGGGTCTTCAAGCCACCACATGGCCTACCACCATGACTTTTAAATTTTACAAGTCATAATGCTATGGAAATTTTGAGTTATTTGTTAATGTTAGCTCAATTAACCAACTCAAGTTGTTATTCAAAGTAATGCTTAACCAAGCCCAAATATAGCTATTCAACCAACTCATGTTCTTATCCACATGGGTATACCAATTCATCATTTGTTGAGTTTGAACTATGGTGAGTTCAAGATTACGTCTGACTACCAACTTGAGATAGCTCAATCTCCAAGTTGAGCTAGTGTAATAACCATTCAACCAAGATTGAAACCAAATACAACCAGCTTGTGTCTAGCTTGAAGATTTTAAACCAAGACATGAAAAATAGTTTGAGATGTGGTTAAATCCATACATTATAAAAAAAATAAAGCCTATTTAAAGGCTTGAAATTTTTGACCTCTAGGGAATATGGGATTTAATGTCCCATGATAGAATTCAAAAACACTAGATAAGGTTCAAGATCATGAGAATGGAAAAAAAGGAAGAATGTAGATGCCATTTGGATTATTGGAGGAGCCATTGAACCATGGATAGGCATAGATGTATAGATATTTGATTTGATAAGATGACAAAGTGCCTTGGGTAGAGGATGACATGATTGTATTGGCTTATTATTTTTACATAGTCCTGATGGGGGTTAAAGTGCCTATTCAAAATTCTTTGTTTTAGAGCCTTGGATGAAGATACAAAGAGGATGACATCACCTATTTGTTAAAGACTTTGGGCTAAGGGCAAAAGGGATTCTTGTAGATATCCATGTAAAAGTCAAGATTGAGCCTCATCCTTGATACATATTTTTGTTTGATGATGAGAATGCATTGGGGCCATAGATAATACAATTGTAAGACAATGTGAGGTAGTCAATATTTAGTTTTAAGTTTAGTTAAAATAGAAACTCTCATTAATTCACTTAAAAACTTGATGGCACTATGAATGGATAGTTTGGATCTCATAATAGTTATAAAGAAAATGAAATAAGTGAATAAAAAAGACGGGTGGTTATGATCCTTGACCTTTTTTGATCTATCATCATTATTTCTTCAATAATCACCCCCTTTGTACCTTCTACAGGTTTTGATTGTGTCTCATGATTCAATCCTAGGTCATGGTTGATTTTGTGACCAAAATATTCTAGTGTAGATAGTTGGTAATTCCAAAGGGGTGGCATTACATCTGATCCATAAAATTGATTACATGACTATTGATAATTACATAGTCCAAAGTTGATGTAGAGGTTGAACCTAAGAAGATCTGAACAACTCCTATTTGATGAAGCTTTCATGCCATAGGTGAGTGGAAATTATTTTGTTTCAGAGTTCAATGAGAAATAAAGCCAAACCTTAGTGAAAATGTGATAGTATATTTACATAAGCATAGGCTTGATTTTATGAAGGTTTTTTCATTATGCCTATATGTTTAAAGACCATTGAGTTAATGGGAGAATAAAGTTCTTAAAGGCATGCAAGACTAGAACATGGAAGGTGAATGCATCTATTTTTTTTTTAAAAGTCATTGGCCATGGACACATGGTATGTATAACTTTAGAGACTAAGCCTCTATTATTTCATTTTTCTTCTAGTTTGTATGGCATGTGACCATGAAGAAATATATGAGTAGTTGTTTTAAGGAGGTAACATTCATATTTTTGAAGGGCCTTTTGGCCATAGGTATATGTTATTTATGTGGTATGATGTTGACAAACACATAGAGACTTGAGACTATGTTTTTAGTATCCTTCTATTTTGTAAAGGCTTATAGTCATGAAATATTTTGATAATGTGGTTGTATGGGTTATTTATGGATTTTATAGGTCTATAAATAAAATAAGTCACTCCTATTTATTATTGTCATCAATAATTATTTTCAATTAGATTTTAAACCATTAATGAAATGTAAATATATCCTCATCTAAGTGGCATAATGGAATCACCTCTAAGCTTGTGGGTAGCCTAGGGAATGAGGTGAATCTCTAGATAGGGCTAGCTCCCTTAATGTACCACATAGGATTGAACCTAATAATAAATTTAGGGGCTGAAAAGGGATAATGATAAGTTAAACCAAACTATCTAATGGAGGTGATACACCAAATATGTTGATGACATCCAACCATATGTATCTCAGACTTGAAATCAAAAGACAACTAAAACATATACTCTCCAATCAATGTCTTCTTGCATCAATGTTATATTATGGAGTTATAGATGAATTCAAAAAGATAGGAGGAATAGAAAAGATTACTATGAGGGAAATAATTAAACTAATAACTCACTTATACCTTGACATCTCTTGGAACACATCACATGTCATGCAAGAAGAAGATGCAAATAGGTGAATAAAATGAGCAACATGCTAAGGAATCCTTAGTCTTCACTTATGAAAGATTAAAAATTAAATTAAAAAAACTAAGTATAGTAATGGAAGAGGTAACACAATCATTTTATTGATCAAAAGGTGTATAATTGAGTAGGTCTTCTCCATACTCAGGTGGAGCATACATACAATGCCAAAATGGCCAACTCTTATAGAGTTGAGAGAGAGAGAAAGATAAGTACAAGGGTCATAAGGAAACATTTTAATATAATTAAACGAGTTACTTATGCATGCAAAAATACATGGGATGAACCATTCAAGGTTTGTAATTCTAAGTGTCCATACAAGTCATCAAAGTTATGCAAAGTGGTATAAAACTCCTTGTGCAAAAAATGACTACCTCCATGATTAGGAATATTTAAACGTATTTAAACTGATTTAGATAAACTATAATTATTTTAATTAAATTTAGGGACATAATTCATTCCTTTACATGCATTGGTTGCATGCCTGGTCTTCTGGAATCAACTGAAAAGGAGCCATCATCATTTGTTGTCCTAAACATTGCCCTTCCATATACCTTGCACACTTGGCTTCAAAATTGAAATATTTTTCCCATGAAAATTCATGGGAGGTACTTAATTATAATTTTAAATACCCTCCATGTACTTTTAAGCATCAGGGGTACCTTAAAATTAATTTAATTGAAAATTTCTTCCCTTCTCTCTAGCTTGCCCAATATGCCAGATTTGACTAGCTGAAAGTAAGGGCCTAGTTGAAATAATTATAATATTTTTCATGGAATTAAATTATTATTTGAAGTTATACTAAGTTTAAATTTTTCATCCAAACTTTATTTCATCTCCTAATTCTTTTTGTAGCCTGTACAACACATAAAATAGTGAGAAAAAAACATGTTTCTACCTCCATCTGTACAAGTCCATATGGATAGATGGAATGGGAATGATCATGGGTGAGTCCTCTTCAACCTCAAAAAATTTTCATGAGAAAAATATTCCATTTTATCATCTAACTCCATCTTCTAAGATTGGTCCTTAGCAAGGATTTAGTAGGGTTTTAGGCATATTTTTGGTCTAACGATTGTTCATAAATTTGGTATGTCCAACTTGAGAAAATTTTATAAAAATATGTCATATAAGACCCCTGATAACACACCATAACTTCTTTGGTTTCCATTCAATACCTCATGAAATATATGAGTGTTATAACTTGCCCTATTGTGTTTATTTTCCTCATTTTTCACAAGTCTAAGTTGGTTTTGGAAAAAAAATGGTTTCTAATTGACTTCCTTTTAACTATAAGAGTTTAAATAACTCTATATTGGTCCTATGGACATGATACAATATTTTTTAAATCATTTTTCATGGTGGAAATGAAAACAATTCCTCATTTGGGCCTTAGGCATAACCTTGCTTCATGAATCTGATTACAACCTTGGTGGGTTAGACCTTTCAATTGAGAATAATTTAACCCCAAAAGATCAAAAAACTTTAACATGATACAATATTAATTATTTTTTCCATTATAAAGTTTATTCAGGTCCACAATTAAAAGTGACTCCTTGTTTGAGCCTCTAGGCATGCCCTTGTCTAATAAAGTTAACTATACTTTAGGGATTAGATTTACCTTTGGTAACCTTCCATATCCTAAAATGGATAAAACACACCATATTACATTCCAAAAACCTGATTCAAAAATTTTCAAATAATATAAAAATCTAGAAGAGAAGATGACCCCCTCTTTGGACATTAGGCCTCAACTTTCCCTTTAGGTTTGATTGTAACTTGAGGTGTCTAATGCATCATGTTGGGTTAAATTAATTTGTGATGTGTTTTAAATGATTCCTTAGGTTAAATTAAACCTTAAAATCATCATTAAGTCTCTATTTACCTTATAGTTCCATCTTTTATCCATTTCCATCAAAAAATGTGAGTTTATGCACAAGATGAGTACCCTTGTTCTAAGATAGAATAAGGGGTATTTACCATATTTAATTGAGAAATATGATTATTTAATGTGTTTTTAAAAGTATTTTATGTTCTCCATGCCAGTTTTTATCTTTTAAAACTATGATTTACCCCTTAAAAAACACAAAATTCAAAACCGGTTCCTTCACAAGCTGGACTGTGTAGGGTTTCACAACGAGACTGTGTATGTTTGTTTGAAAGCTTATTTATTTACATTATGGAATAATATGATATAATAATTATATCCAAATTTTAATGATTAATACTTTTTGAATTTTTAATCTCATTTTAAATTCTATCTTCTTCCCTAATACCCTTTGGCTTCATGATTGTGTTTCTTCCTCTTATGATTGAGACATTGTTTTCTAAGCTCTACCTATAGGTGTAATGTTTGAATATACATTTTAGGTGATTTATAAGAGTAATTAATAACTTATATTTCCTTGAATTAATTTTTTATATTCATTAGTTCAATTTTAATGACCTAAACCCTCACCTAAGATCCCTTTCTCATCTTATTGTTTGTCATGATTAACATAGTTGTATGTGTGTATGGTAGGTGATAATGAAATGTAATTAATATTAATGGAGATGTTTTAAGATTATTCATATATTTTTAATTCCATTTTTTTAAAACATTTTAATCTTCCTTGGAGGAACTAATCACCACTCAAACACCAAGCGAACAACTTTGTCTCCATACCTAGTTGATTGAGGTACTTTGTCCTTAAGAAATTGCTTGTACGTTACCATGATCTCATTTATATCTTGTGTTAGATATAGGTAGTATTAAATTTAATATTGGTGGTAAAATAGTACCTTCATTCACCTTGGATCCATCTAAATGATCTCAAATACCATCAAACTCCAATGCCAACCCACTATTTGTATACCTTGTTATAGGTGCACTTTTAGGCCACCTGTATGGATAGAGAGTGTGTAAAAGAGGCCATGAAAACACATGGATAATCCTTTAGGTTATTTTAATGTAAATTAACTCACCTATCCACCTATTCAATTTTTAATTCTCCATATTGTTCCTCAAAGAAACAAATGGGCCATTATCTCCTTTAGACCTGTAGATATCACTGAGGCTTTTTAGTGTGTTTTGAGGCATATATGAGAGTACAAAACTCTCACTTCTCAAATATTTAAAAAAAACCATCTTTGGAATGGTTTTTTTATGTTATAGGGGATATAAACTTCACCTATTTTTATGCCTTGTAATTACCTTCAAGCATGTTGGAAGAGGTCTATGAAAACCCTCTGGACCTCTATTTTAACAGTTTAGGGAATTGAGTTCCAAACTCAGTCAAGACCTTTAGATGGTAATTATAAACCTAATATAATTAATATATATATATTCTCAAAATGGATTTTAAAGGTCCAAAAATCATACTAAGAGATAAATAAGCTTTCAATATCATGCCTCAACCCTCCTAAATGGATATTTGCATCCCTTTTAACACCTATAGGTGATTATTTGTAGGTCTACAGGAAGTAGTACAAGATAGTAAGTATAAAACATGAATTATGATAATATTGATCTCTTTCAATGACCTCAAATATATTATTTCATTTCCAAGACATTTATAAGCTCAAAATGTCCCTTTAAACATGGTTGACCTTTCCTTCAAGACAACTAATTGACTGTATATGATAGTCATAACACAAATTGGATGAAAGTGCTTTGTGAATGTAACTCATTAGACATCTACCTAAAGATTGGAGTTGGAAAGTGAAATTATGTTAATATAACCTAGGAAATAATATAATGAACCTATCATAACCATGTAAAGTCATGAAAAACATGGAATTCTTGAAAATGGAGGGGAAAATGCCAATAAATTAGAAAGCTACTCCTCTTGCAACCTTGATGTACTTGACCCATAAAAAAACTCCAATTATGAAAATAGGAATGGAATACATTATAATACATATCCAACATCATCTAAAAATAAACTCATCAAGTAGTTTCTATGTATTATCTCAAACAAGACCCAAAACTGAAGGGTGCATAGATTGATGGTCAATTTTAGAAGGTCAACTTCAAATCAATGGTTAATGAAGCATGGGCCACAATGATTTAGACTTATTATATGTATTTGAACGTATCTTAGTGTATAATATTCCCCTAGGATCATTTTTCTTGAAATTTCTTATGTTGGTTGTACCAAGAAAGAACCTATAAGTCACTTAAGTCTGCCAAAAAGAGAAAGAAGAGAGATGAACGGTTTTAGATTCAAATTGGAATTTATAGATTAAAAAAATCATGGAGATGAACTTTATGAAGATGGAGAGATGTTCCATGGCCTCCTCACATGTGGCATGCTTCCCAAGGATCCATACATGTGTCATTTTCTTCCTCTTATTTAGGAAAGTTGACTTTCTTTTGATTAACTTACAACTTTTTAGTTTTTTTAGTTACTTGAGACCTTTTTGGACATATGGGGAATGACATCACCCATTTAAACTTGCACATTTCCCAATAAATCTGTACAAAGCATTAAATATACCTATTTGACCCATTAAAATGACTTAAAATGATAAATGGACCTAGAAAACAAATGATCAAAGTTATTATAATATCAATTTGCATTAATTGGCCTATGAAACACCTTATAAAAATATATTATACCCCATTTTATGCCTAAAAATGAAGTTTTTAACTAGGGATTCCCTATTTTGACTTAAAAGTCAAAATTGGTCAATAAATTTGTGACTCATAAGGGCAGTATGCCTGCTATACTAACTAGACTAGTAGCCTTATTATTCCATTGGGATAATGGATTCATCTAAGGACTGAGATGAATAAGGAGACATTGAGCATTGACTCAAATTTGATCAATACAAGACAACTAGTGACTACCTCAACCACACAAAGGAAAAGGACACACATAACTAAGAAAGCAAACACATAAGACACACACATGTGCATAAACACTTAGAGGAAAAGGAAACAACCTATTATGCAAAAAAAACACCTAAAAAAACCTCTTATCTAGGATAAAAATGAAAACCTCTTGAATCATCTCCATGGCGAGATGAGATAAAGTGCCAAGCATGCTTCTCTTTGGATTGAGTTTTGTGGATCATACCTCTTCTTTGGCACTTCACTTGATCTGATATCAAGTAGAATATCCTTAAAAATATCTCTAATGAAAACATATTCCTCTTAAACTTGTTCACATACTTCATATTTCTGCCCACTCTTCTCTTCATGATCAACTTGTATCTCCTTAATAGGCATGTCCCCAAGAGGATTGATTTCTTATTCCCTAGAAGATTGAGGCCAATAAGAGCTTGTCCAATCCTTCAATAGTTGATGTGTTTCTCCCAACTGATTGAGAGTATGCTATACCATCTTTATGAATTTAAACATGTAATCATCAAATGCATATTCTTCTTGAAAGGGTAGATTTAAAGAATGTTTTCCCTTTGCATACTTACTTGTATACCAATGTTTCCTTCTCTATCTTTGACCAGCTAATACCCTCATTTTGGAATAGTATATCCTTCCTCAATGAATTCAAAAAATTGATATAAATATTGATTAATAACTTGTCCATGTTCATCTATAGTGTCTTGCAAAGTGAGGAAGGAGTTAATGATCATTTCTTCTTCTTTGGAAAAAAGGAAACATCGTTCCTCAAAAGCTTGTAAATTGTCCTATTGTTCACCAAGGGGAGTGCCTATGGTTATCTCCTCCTAATAAAAACTCATGAATTATTATTTATTATCCATGAATTGAGCATATTATTCTTCATTTGCCTCTCTCAAGATAAACTCTTCAACATAAAGAAAACATTCTTCATCAACCAAGCAAAGAGATTCAACACAAGGACTTACCTCCTCTTCATCACCCAAAATCTCTTGAGGGATTTAAAATTGAACTTTATCTATCATAATCTGATTTATTTGGTCAAGGGATACAAGATATTCAACCTCCTTTATGGTGATGCCAAGACTAGACATTTTTAAATCATGTGACTTAGCCCAATGAGGCTGCCAAAGAGGTATGTTTTCTTCAAGTAAGAGATTTCTTTATTCATAAACAAACTGATCTAATTTTGGTTACCACACCATAGGTACATCAAGGAAAATGGTAATAGGATTGGGGAAATAATAAATATTTGGTGGAGGTGGCACACAAAACTCAAATTAGATTGGGAATGGACTATAAGGGGTTTTTATGAAAGCTCATGAGAAAGAGGAGGCAGACCTTGGGCCAAAATCACTTGATTCTCTTCCTTCCACTTAACCACCATTTAATTAACATCAAAATTATATTTAAGACTCTCTTGATGAAGGGTAGATGAGGTGTGTTTAGCCATATGATATTCTTTTGGGTCTAAACCTTCCATCTCACCTTGACTAAGCAACTTCATCTTTGCCTCTAATTCATCAATTTGTTTAGCTAGGCTATCTTCGAAAATATTATCTTGAAGTTGATAAGAATCATCATGGGAATAATGATTGAATGAAGGATACCATGGAATAGAAGAAGTTTCTTGAATAAGGTTGGGAAGGACTTGAAAAGGATCGAATCCATTCTCCATTTCACACTCTTGGACAATGTTTCCATATTCTTTCTTACCCCATGACTCTACTATCTTTCTCAAACTTAGGATTGTAGGATTAAATGTATTCTCAATTTCACACTCTTGGTCAATACTTTTTGCCTCATTCTTAGAACATTAGGATTATGAGTCTCTTTTTTAGGTGGTGGGGATGGTATGTGAGAGAGAAAATTAGGCTTGAACTCTACTTCCTTTACTACCAACATAGACTAATACATATGCATGCTAGCTAACTAAATTTGCCTATCAAAATTGGCCTCAAACACAAGACATTTTGTTTCAATACTCCCCTTCAACTGATTAGGAAGATGACCTTGATAGGCTTGGTTTGGATCATGAGTAGGGGTCATGTATAGTTGGTAAGACATTTGAGAAAGTGAATATGTAGGTTGATAGACTTGGTAAGGCTACCTCTCATGAATGTTTAACTTTTTTTCCAAATATGCAATCAAACCACTCACATCTAGAATCTCATTAGTAAGCCTTTGCCAATTAGCTCTTTCAATATGATCCCACTCTCTTTTGACTAATTCCAATGCATAATTCACATTTTTAATGACATGATTAGGAATCACATGACCACATCCCCTTTGAGTATCAATATATAACACATACTTCTCATATCCCAAAAGAGTTTGTTTGAGGGTGGAAATGGATTGAGTTGAGAAGTGACTAGGTAGAGTAAGAGAAATAAAGCATTGGGAAGGCTGACTATAGGACTAATAATAATCATGGTAGGGATAAATATGATCATATTAGGATTGATAATTATTGTAACAAGCTTGACCAAGGACCTATTCATATTAATAGGGAATGGGACAAGATAGATATGTTTCACCAACTTGTAGAGAATAAAACTCAAATCCAAGGTCAGCCATGAAAATTCATTAAATATAAGAACACAAAGAAATATGTTACCATGAATTTTGAAAATACAACTTGGGTTTCTTAAACAGCTAATATATCTTTAGATTCACCATTGGTGATTGCATATATGCCTACAAAGGCTGATTATTGAGAGAGAACAACAAAAATCTTTCAATATCTTATAACAAGAGTCCCACCAAGCATGCCAAAAATTGTTATCACTTGGATTTTCACCCTTTGAGAAGATGAAAATCTCTCCGCATCCAAGTGTCATAATGGAATCACCTCTAGGATTGTGGGTAGCTTAAGGAAGAGGTAAATCTATAGATAGGGCTAGCTCCCTTGATGTACCACTTAGGATTAAACCAACTACTAAATTTTGGGGGTGAAAAGAGAGAAGGATAACTAAAATAAAACTAATCTAATGGAGGTGATGTAATAGATATGTTGATGACATCCAACCATATATAACTCACACTTGAAATCAAAAGACAACTAAAACATACACTCTTCAATCAATGTCTTCTTGCATCAATGTTACATTGTGGGGTTATAAATGAATTCAAAAAGCTATAAGGACTAGACAATAGGCCTATGAGAACACTAATGAAAATAATAAATAACTTAAACCTTGACATGTCTTGGAACACATCACATGCCCTACAAGAAGAATATGTAAATAGGTGAAGAAAATGAGCAACATGCTAAGGAATCCTTAGTCTTCATTTATTAAAGATCACACATTCAAGTAAACACACTAAAATAATGGAAGAGGTAATACTTATTAATTTTATTGATCAAAATCTATACAATTTAGCAGGGCTTCACCATACTCAAGTGGAGCATACATACAATGCCAAAATGGCCAACTCTTATAAAGTTGAGAGAGAGAAAAAAAGAGAAGTCCAAGGGTCACAAGGAAAATTTTCAAGTTGATCCAAAAATTTACTTGTGAATTTTAGAAGTAGATGATATGAACGATGCAAGGTATGGAAGTCCAAGTGTCCATACAAGTCATCAAAGTTATGCAAAGTGGTATAAAACTCCTTCATGTGCATAAAATGACTGCCTTCATGATTAGTCCTATTTAAACATATTTTAACTAATTTGGAGGAAGTATAATGATTATAATTCAAGTTAGGGACATCATTCATGCCTTTCCATGCATTGGTTTCATGCCTGGTCTTCTAGAATCAACTAAAAAGGAGCCATCATCATGTGTTGTCTTGAAAACTACCCTTCCATATACCTTGCACACTTGCATTCAAAATTGGAATATTTTTCCCATGAAAATTCATGGGATGGATTTAATTATAATTTTAAATAACCTCCAAGGACTTGTAAGCATCAGGGGTACCTTAAAATTACTTTATTTGAAGATTTCCTGCCTTCTCTCTAGCTTTCCCAATATGCCAAATTTGACTAGCTAGAAGTAAGGGCCTATTTGAAGCAATTATAATAGTTTTAATGGAATGAAATGAATATTTTAATTTATCTTAAGTTTTAATCTTCCATCAAAACGTTTTTGATCTCCTTATTCCTTTTGTATCCTACACAACACACAAAATAGTGAGAAAACCCTATTTTTACCTCCATCCATACGAGTCTGTATATACAGCTAGCATGGGAAGGATATTGGGTGAGTATTATTCAAATTCCAAAAATTTTCATAAGAATAATATTCTATTTTATCAGCTAACCAACTCCATCTTCCAAGATTGATCCCTAATAAGGGTTTAGTAGGGTTTTAGGCCTATTTTTGGTTTTAAAGATTATTCATAAAGTTTGGGCATCCAACTTGAGAAAAATTTCCACAAATATGGACTATAATACCCCTAATAACACCCCATAGCTTTTTATGTTCCCATGCAATACCTAAAGAAAGATATGAGTGTTGGAACTTGCCCTATTGTGCTTGTTTTCCTCATTTTGCACAAGTTTGAGTTGGTTTGGACCAAAATGGTTTCTCCTTGACTTAATTTTCAATTTAAGAGTTTAAAAAACTATTTATTTTTCCTATTTACATGATCCAATATGTTTTAAATCATTTTTCATGGTGGAAATTAAAAATACTCCTCATTTGGGCCCTAGGCATATCCTTGCTTCATGAGTCTGAGTGTAACCGTGGTGGGTTAGACCATTAAATTGAGACTAATTGATATCCAAAATATAAAAAAAAAATTAACATGATCACATAGTCATTATTTTGTCCATTATAAATTTCATTTATGTCCATAATTTAAAGTGACTCCTTGTTTGAGCCTCTAGGCATGCCCTTATCTAATAGGCTTAGCTACATTTTAAGGATTAGATTGACCTTTGGTGACCTTACCTATCCTAAAACAGATAAAAAAAGCTATATTCCATCCCATAAATCTTATTCAACAAGATTAAAATTATATCCAAATCTAGAAGATAAGATTACCCCCTCTTTGGATGTTAAGCCTCAACTTTCCCTTTAGGTTTGACTGCAACTTGAGATGTCTAAAGAATCCTATTGGGTTTCATTAATTTTTGATGTGTTTTTTGTGATCAATTAGGTTTAATTAAGCCTTATAAATCATCCTTAAGTCTCTCTTTACCTTCTAGCTCCATCTTTTATCCATTTCCATAAAAAACTGGCAGTCTATGCACAAGGAGAGTACCCCTATTCTGAGATAGAACATGGGGTATTTACCCTATTTAATTGATAAATTTAAGTATTTTAGTGTTTTTCAAAGAATAATAGGTGATCCAAGCCAATTTTTATATTCTAAAACTATGATTTTCCCCTTAAAAAACATAAAATTCAAAATTGGTTCCTTAACAAGATGGATTGTGTAGGGTTTCATAAGGAGACTGTGTATGTTTATTTTAAAGCTTATCTTTTTCCTTATGGATTAATGTGATATAATAATGAGATAAATATGGTCATGATTAATAATTTTTGACTTTTTAATCTCACTTTAACTTCTATCTTCTTCCTTAATACCCTTTGGCTTCATGACTGTCTCTTCCTCCTATGACTGAGACACTATTTGCTAAGCTCTACTCATAGGTGTAATGTTTTAATATACCTTTTAGTGATGTATAATAGTATTTAATAAACTATATATCCTTTAATTAATGTTTGAGATTATTAATTTTATCAATTTAAATGACCTATACCCTCACCTAAGACCCCTTTCTCATCTTACTATTTGTCATGATCAACACAGTTATAAGTGTGCATGGTAGTTGTCAATGAAATGTTATTGAGCTCAATGGAGATGTTTTAAGATTATTAATGTAGTTTTAAATCCATTTTGTGTTTTATTAACATCTGGATCTTAATTTGAGGAACTAAGTACCACTCAAACACCAAGCAAACAACTCTATCTCCATACCCAATTGACTAAGGTACTTTATCCTTAAAAACCTACCTATAGGTTACCATGAGCTCATTTGGATATTTTTTTAGATATAGGTAGTCTTATATTTAATCTTGGTATTCAAATATTACTTTAATTTACCTTGGATCCGCCTAGATGATCTCAAATACCATCAAACTCCAATGCCAACCCATTATTTGTATACCTTGTTATAGGTGCACTTTTAGGCCACCTGTATGGATGAGTGTGTAAAAGAGGCCATGAAACCTCATGGATAATAATTTAGGTTATTTTAATGTCACTCAAATCACATAGCCACCTATTCAAGTGTGAATGATCCATATTATTCCTCAAAACAACAAATGGGCCATTATCTCCTTTAGACCTATAGATATAACTGAGTCTTTTCAGTGTGTTTTGAGGCATATATGAGTGTACAAAACTCTCACTTCCCTAAAATTAAAAAACCCCATATTTGGCATGGTTTTTTATGTGATATGGGATATAAACTTCACATAGTTTGATGCCTTGGAATAACCTTAAATCATGTTGGAAGAGTTTTATAAAAACCCTCTAGACCTCTATTTTAATAGTTTAGGGAATTGAGTTCTAAACTCATTCAATACCTTTAGATGGTAATTTCCAACCTCATATAATCAATATATCTTATCTAAAGGGACTATAAAGGTATACAAATCATACTAAGAGATCAATAAACTTTCCATCTCATGCCTCAACCCTCTTAAATGGATATTTGGATCCCTGTTAACACCTATAGGTGATTATTTGCAGGTCTGTAGGTAGTAGTACAAGATAGTGAGTAGAAACATAAATTATTAATATATTGATCTCTTTAAATGACTTCAAATATATTATTTCATTACCAAGAAATTTATAATCTCAAAATATCCCTTTCAACATGATTGACCTTGCCTTCATGATAGTTGGTTGACTGTATATGGCAGACACAAGACAAACTGGTTGAAAGTGCTTTGTGGATGTAACTCATGAGACATACTCTTGGAGATTAAAGTTATAAAGTTAAATTAGGTTAATATCACCTATAAAAAATATAATTAATCTATAACAACAATGTAAAATAATTAAATACATGGAATTCCTAGAAATGGAGGAAAAAATGCCAATAACCTAGAAAACTACTCCTCTTGCAACCTTGATGTACTTGACCCATAAAACAACTCCAATTATGCAACTAAGCATGTAAGACATTAGAGGACATAGCTATAATCATTTGGAAACAAACTCAATAGGTTATTTTTATGGATTTTGTCAAACAAGATGCTAAATTGAAGGGTGTACAAATTGATGGGAAATTTTAGAAGGTCAACTTCAAATGAATGGTTGATGAAGCACAGGACACCATTCCTCAGAATTCATGTATATATTTGAAGTATCTTAGTTTATAATATTCCCTTAGGATAATTTTTCTTGAAACAACCTGTGTTGCCTATACCAAGTAAGAACCTATAAGTCACTTGAGTCTACCAAAAAGAGCAAGAAGAGAGTTGAATGGTTTTAGCTTCAAATTGGAATTTAAAAATCAACCAAAGCATGGAGATTAACTTTAAGAATATGGAGGGATTTTTTATGGCCTCATAACATGTGGAATGCTTCATAAATATCCATACATGTGTCATTTTCTTCCTCTTCTTTAGGAAAACTAACTTTCTTCTGATTAACCTACAACTTTTTAGTTTTATTAGTTACTTAAGACCTTTGTGGATACATGGGGCATGACATCACCCATTAAAACTTGCACATTTCCCAATAAATCTATACAAAACATTAAATCCACCTATTTGACCCATTAAAATGACTTAAAATGCTAAATGAACCTAGAAAACAAATGACCAAAGTTATTATACCATCACTTGACATTAATTGGCCTATGAAACATATTATAGCAAGATATTAGACCCCTTTATATGCCTAAAAATGATTTTTTTACTAGGGGTTCCCTATTTTGACTTCAAATTTAAAATTGGTCAACAATACCCATGTATTAGAGTTTGCATATACTCTAATGGAGGGTTTCCCAAAAAAATGAAGAAGAACTAATGTTGATGACAAAGGAAAGACATTTTTTGAATGGATCAAAGTTTTATTATAGTTAGGTATTTTCATTATTTTCAAGTTCATATTTCATTTGGATGTGGGTTTTAAAATTATAAGATTTGCATCCTTTTTAATGGATTAGTTCATAATTACAAACCTAGAGATGTAGCCCAAATGGGTGAACTTTGTTATCAAGTTTTTGTGTCAGTTTTCCTTTCAATTATTTTTAGGTTTTAATTTAGTGACAAATGAAATAATGAGACATAAAGATTAATTATGAGAATTTAATAATGACACAAAACTTATGAGTTTAAAATCAAGAAACGAGTTACAAAGTTTCTAAGCACTTTTATTTCATTCCTGGATTTTTGTAACTAATTCTTTTTACTTTAGGGAATTGAGAATTTCAGTATCTGATTTCAAAATTTGTTTAATTTATCAAAGATAAACCTATTTTATGGATCAATAAGACACCTACATTATCATTATTACATTCCTTCTTTCATTCCCTAAAACCATCATATTTCCCCTTGAGAAATATTTTTTTGTTCACTGGTCACTGTTCTTAGGGATCTCATTTATGAGTTGTAATGTAATACCTTGGATAGGACTAGGACTTCCTCACAAATTACCAAATTTTCACATTATCATTCCAAACATCCCTTTCAATATATTTTTTATTCACTTTATGAGTTAAAATGTAAGATCATGGATAAGACTTGGCCTTCCTCACAAAATGTTTCAATACCCAAGTCAAAATGAAATTACATGTGTCCAATTTGAGATAATTCATAAGTGATTATGAGTTACACATCATTGACATGATTCCCATCTTGATTTATTATGTTTTATGCTTCATTAATCTTTCACTTTTATCTTCTTATTTTTTGATTGCATGTAAGAATACAACCATTTCTATTAAGTTTTTAATACTTCCCAACTTGAATTAGTATGATTAATTTAATTCCATTTCACCAATTTTATTTCTCTTTAATACTTCCCAACATGATTTAGTATGACTGATTGACTTAATTGTTTTAATTTTATACCATTTGTATTTCACATGTTTTCCATTTTATTGCATTATTTTCATACTTCCCAACATGATATAGTGTGATTTTACTTGTTTTAATTTGGTGTCAATATTTTTCATGGTTTAAAAACATTTTTTCCTCTTGTTTACCACTTTTTTGTTTAATACACTTAGTCATATATTTTTATTGCACATTTCCCTTCATGATATAGTGTGTAGTGCATTTATTTTTTTATTAATTATACTTTTTCAATTCCTTTTTCCCTATTTATTTTTAACCATGCATGTGTACTACATAATTCTATAAAATAAAACACTCAACATATATTTCCCATAACATATACCAAAAAATCAAAATACATGTGTTAGAAATAAATATATCAATGCATCAACAACCACAACCAAAATATAACTCATGAGATAAAATTCCAACTGTTAAAACAATATCTCTTTATATATCATGTATTTTATAAAATGGTATAAAATACAAAAATATATAGCTCTAGGTCTATGGATGGGCTCCATCATGCCTATCTCATGGCCTAGCTATGATATCCATCGATGCCTTAGATTATTCCCTCTACATACTGGAATGTAATGAGGACATCTATTATCTCAATTATACTACCTATCCCTATAGGTTGGACACCTAAGTATGTACCTATCCCAACTAGATCATGGTAGCCATATATGTGGCTCTCTCTTAAGCCAAATCCTACTAGGTCTATAGCTCTCCTGATCCCACCCATACCATTGGTTACAATCCATCCCCATGTGTTCATAAATACCTCACAACTTCCCCCACCATTCTAAACCATCTCACCTGAGATGGGGTAGATGGTACCACAAGATCATCAAATGTAATGGGGTCATATGGTACCAACACCCCATTCAAAATTTCAAGGTGTACTACCATGACTAGGGATCAGCATTTGACCTCCTCTATCACAATGTTTGAAAAAACATAAAACCAAATAGATATTAGATCACATATACATCTCAAAATATATCAATTTAAAATCATATATAGCTATTATTCTATCTCAAAGACTAAAAATTACAATATTTATTACCTATATCAATGTCACCAATTACCATCTCCCCATTTGTTCATTTGTTGATCATGATATCTCCATCTATCCATCCCCTAAGCACCTTATTCATGGGTCACATCCCTATCAAATCAAATCCTAGAGACACCACCTATGCTTTCTATAGGAATCTCCTTCGAGGTGCCTCTATTAACCAACTCTACTCTAGGTCAACTATTAGATCATCCTGCATGATCACCCTTATCTATGTTTGATCATGCCAATCACATCTTCATTAGTGGTGCATTTGAGGTGATCACTTCTCTTCCTAATTTTATTTTTGATGTGGTAAATTATATACCCTTGCATCCATATCCATTCCTTCTCCTCCTTCAATTATCAGATGTCATTCTTAACTAGTCCATAATATCACATGTCATGGACTGATCATTGGTCTCTCAATTGGCACTCCTCTTCTCACCCTCATATCTCTAGCATTCCATGCCCAAAAATTAGGAAATACTAGAGGATCCACTAGGTACAAGTATCTAAACTACTTTGGTAAGTGTACCATTAATTTTAGCTCTATCCACTAGGTATAATGGCCTATGATCTATACTTGATCTAGTCTTGATGCCATGATCACCCAATTGTACCAATTAATATAAATATGTGTATAAGTATACCATACGATCTCTCCTCATGTGACTATCTACAAGGTTGGCATATGAAGCACAAATGCATATCTATTAATTCAAGGTAACCTATCATCAACCATATAGGGTAACCCAACTTGTTGATATAACAAGAACCTCTCATATATCCATGTGTTCAATAACACCACTAGTCCCATGGTATTTTACACTTTGGACAACATCCCATACATATCATGGATGAGTTAGACCTAGATGATAGACCCAAAATAATAGAGTAACTCCTGATCTAAAATGGATTGACACAAGGCTATCACATACAACGGTACCTTATCATCTAACTTTGACATAACACTCATGCTATTATAAGTCTAATCATATCCTTCTATATGTCTAGAATATATGTAATATACACATCAAATAAGTACACCCTCAAAATTGGTTAGATCCTATCTAAGCATGTTTCCCAGCAATATAGTGCTCATATCTTATCAAAATCATCTGGTGTCCCTGTGATCATCGATGTCCCTCTTATAGGTAGCCCAAGTAATACATGGACATCCTCCAATGTAATACCTACCTATATGGTATCCCCATATACCACCCATAAAAATGTGTTGTTAATCCATTCCCATGCTATGAGGAACAAGAAAATGAGCTCAACACTCAGTGGGATGCATCTCATTTCCATGATACCTCACAAACCCAATTTAACCAATCTCACTCTATCCATATCTATAAAGTGTTTTAGAAATTATAGTAACTATAATGCATTGATCAATCACCAATATCTATGATTCCTTTGTAAAATATCAAACAAAAAAGGATATATTAGATATCCATGTCATTTATAATCAAAGTACATTCTTAAAAATTTCAAAAAACTAAGCTAGTTTGATTTAGTTTCTTCATTTTCTATTGAATTGACCTATTACAAACTAGATTAGCCCTATCCTTTATCAAGGATACTAGATTATCCATATAAAAATTCAAATAGATCAACCTTTATAGTACTAATTCGACCACCCTTTGGCCTACCAGTACTAAGTTAACCCCATTCATACCTTATAGTAATAAGTCAACCACTTTATAAACAACTAAGTCAACCTACTAGTACTAAGTCATCCCCCTTAACCAACTAAGTCGGCCAAATGATACTAAGTTGGCCTATTGGTTTTCTTGTCTTCTATATACTAATTTGACCTAGTCAAATATGTTCATCACCTATGATGAATTTTGTACTAATTACCATAAATGCCTTAGGTATTAATTGGTCTGAATCCTTCCTACCCAATACCCCATTTACCCCTAGTGTCCCTATAAATTCCTTAGGATTCATTCTGGTGCGTAAATTTTTCTTAATGGTTAATTTTATATAATTCACTCAATTTAAAATAAAAATACTCAATAATTTTAAATTTTCAATTGCTTACCTATGATGCACTCACTATAGCCACTATGCATCCACTCCATCTTAGTTGTCATCTCTTAACCATTCTAGATATTTGGGCTCTCACTAGGTCTATCAAAGATCTATTTTATTATAATAGAAAAAATACCAAATGAACTATTTTTCACCCTATTTATATTTACTATTCAAAATTATATACCCTATAAATATTTATCACCAAATTTATTATTTTTTTATCATATCTTTGTCTCTACTATTTATTTTTCCAAATATTAAAATGTTTTGGAATCTTGACATCGTAGAGAAAATTTATAAATATTACATGTCCATGTTGTAAATTTTTTTATTTTTTCATATTTTTTGCTAATCTCTATATGTTTGCCTAATGTTCCTCACATTAGAAATCTTCACATTTTTCTCATTTTCTTCTTTATCTACATCACTAAGGTAAGTAAAGGTATGGGTTTTATAATTATATCATTTCATTTATCTTTTTTCTCCTTACTGTTCTTTTTTCAACTTCAACATTATGTGTCATTATGTTCTTTTCTTGAAGCACCATCTTATGTTACACATACGTGACACATGACAAGCTTCAAGTGGGGAATATGTATACACATAATATTTTAAAACTTTATCAATTATTGATGATCTTTACCTTGTTGGAACCCATCGATTCTTAATCTCTTTGAGTACACACCTTAAGGGGTACACTAATAAATGGGTGGGCATACCATTGATACTTCATAGGATTATTGTCCCTTTTTGCCACTTACTATCTACACATATATCTCCTAAAACCATTTCCCTAAGATTTGCATCATATTTTGTACCCTCCTCTAGTCATTTACCACCTTCATTGACCCTTCCCTAACTTAAACCCCCTTTGGATGGTTTATATTACATAGTCAAACCCATCATCCTTGTACTGTTATTGATAAAAATTATTAGGTTATAGGTCCACCCATAATTGACCTAGTCTATGGCCTAATCTATTTTTGTTAATAATGATACTAGGTCAACTGGGTTAACCTTGTCATCCTAAAATTTTGGAAAGGATTAGGGTTAGATCTACCTATATAAACACATTCATTTTTTCATTTCTATGAGAAGATAAGAATAAGAATAATATATTGTGCATCTTATTATCCACCATTCTACTTGAAGAGCAAGCTCAAGGTTGCATACTTTCTTTGGAGAAACAAATCTTGTCTTGTAGAAATTTTTTTTAGATGCATTAATAGGTTATATATCCCAGAGCTAATTTATCCTTATCATTCTTACATACCATAACAACCTCTTACAAATCACCTTTCTCAAAGGAGATATTTAGGCTTGGTGAGTTCATCTTCGAAGGTAAATATTCCTAACTTTGTTCCTCCTTTTTAAGAGTAGATAGATATTCATTTGCACTTCTCTTTCATGCATTAGGATTACATATACATTGATGTGAGTATATGTCTTCTATGAATGCTTACTTTTCATGTTTATTACCCCCACTTTATGACACAAGCTTTGGTGATCACTAGATTAGATTTTGATTTACTTGTTATTAATTTAGTGAATATGAAAATATAGGACCTATTTCATAATTTCGATTGACTATAGACCTTAGAACCCTACCTAATGATATTATTATGGTAATATATCTCTTTATTAGGTTTAAAGGATCCATCTTAGTCATGACCTTGGTTATATAATGTATCCCTAATTGGAATTGTAAGTAGGATTTATCTTCTTTGATCTATGATTGATTTATAGATATGTTGTATTTCCCATTACTTACACATGTAAGCCATAAATATAGTAGATATGAGCCATCTTATCTAATATGCATATATATATATATTAAATACATTTATGAAAATTAGTTGATCACAATTGAGGATATTTCATATAAGTATCCTATACCTATCCCATAAGAAGATACACCATGGTTACCAGTCACAACTTAGTTCCTAGTTATAGTTTCAACCATAGTTCCTATCATTACACCATAGATTTTAGTTAGGACATGAGTATAGGTGATGTATACTCCTATAGAATTACCACATATGTATATTCCCCCATAGAGACCATTATTAGAGATACCTCTATGCTAGAGATATGTTATAGATTCTAGAGGGCCTCCCTCTACTCCTTTTCTCCTAAGATTAGTACTAATAAGTTCTCAGCATAGGGCGCCTATTCTAGTTATAACATATTTTACCAGATGGGTCCTTAGGACACCTATAATTCATAGGACACAAAAATCAGTTTCACATATTCTTAACACTAATTCACAAGTAGTGATAACTATAGACCACTTAGTATAATAGGATCTATGATGAAAATTACATCTTCATACAAAATGCATGATCATGTTTTTCTTTATTAGACACATGCCACATTGATAGTGAGTATCCCTGAGACTCATTGATTAGTATTATTCCTCCCTTCTTGTACATACTTTCCTTCTTTCTTGATCCTTGTACATATTTTCATTTTCATATTGCTTGTACATAGATTATATCTAGAAAATAAAAATAATAATACAATATTTCCTAAACACAAAAAAAGTCAAATATTTACTATGAAAATATAAAATTATAAATTGTATGCATTTCCATGTTTACACTTCTTATATTTTTTTAAACACTACATATGTTAGCTATCTTAGTATAGTTAGTTTTATCATACATACATGTTTGACTTATTCTTATCGAGTGCTTGTAGATTGATTACATGACTAAAGTCCATTATAGTGATCTAAATTTACTACTATTTACCCTATGAGGGCCATATACATAGATACACAAGTTATTCATTTGACATATTGGCTCATTTTGGGGTACCCTATACATAGTTTTGATTACAAATTTACATCTTTCAAAAATTTAAATTAGATATTTAGCATTGCTATATCTTGATATTGATCATGCTACACCTAAGTTTTTTTGTTAACTATTACTACTTTAGATTTAGCATATGTACCTCTTACCTCTTACATAGATTTGTATTATACGTTGATGTATACTTTCATTTCTAGATTTTCTAGTTTAGACTCCATTGTATCTCTATGCTTCTTCTAGTTGAGGGAATTTGAAAATCCCATTACTCTATGGATTTAAGCCCCTTCTTTTCAATGCAGTATACTTTGGACATGTGCCCATGTCCTTGTGTGTTCTTTGCTAATTATGCATGTGGAAATTTGAATGTCCTTCAATGTGGCTCTAATCCAACTTGCTTGATGCTTGTGTATGTGGAAATTTGAACATGTATTTGTATGAATTATTTTCTTAGATTTAGTGACATGTGCCCATGTCCCTTATTTTATGTCCCCTTACCCTACTTTGCATGCCTTATGTGTGTTGTATATATGCTTTATTTTATGCATGATGGCCATGAAACTTGTCTCTTTATTATTACACACTCTAATTTTGGATTCCATGAGGGACCTCATGCACCTACCCTTCTTACTTAGGTGTTGTGATGGGCATCCTGCTCCATCCCCTAGGTAGATACTCAGTCATTACTCAGACTTTTTGTTACATACATTGTCATATCTATATTGATAACTTTGTGAATTCTAGACATAATATACATAACACATTACAAATTTATGCTCAAATTATCTTACATTCTGATGTTATGTATGCACATTATATTGTATTATTGAAAATATATCATATATACTCCAACTAACACACATTTTGTAGAGAATTTTATTTTAATAACAATTCTTACATAGGTTTAAAAAATCCCCTCAAAAGAAGGTCCATTCATAGGGGTTTGTCATAGAGATAAGGCTCTCATAATGCACTGAGAGTATAATTTTCACCACACATGATCAAATTATATAAATTAGACTTAGTTAAACATAGTGGGAAATAGTGGCATAAAAATCACTTATAATTTCATAAAAATTAGAACAGTTAAACATTAGCACCCAAATTGGGACACTAGCACCACATGACATTATTATCCAAGATATGGTGTTATTATCCAGTAACCTCCATTTTATAAAAATCTAGATTAGATAGAAAATTACAATAGATAGGTCTAGGTTTACATAATTTTAGTTATATATTACCAATTTTAGCTCATTTTAGTTCAGATTCATACCATTTGGCTTAGAATGGGGGCATCATGTGCAACATGATCATTCTTGTTTTAGTTAAAATACTCAAATACAAAGTATTATAACTCATTCTAGAATCCATATACTCAAATATCAGATTTGGGGGCATGTGCATGGTACATTATTTCTATATGCTCACTTATACACTAGTTGATCAAATGGAATGATAAACTCCATGTAATTATCTATATTGTACAATTAGACACCATGTTCTAGGTTACATATCAAATTCATGCCTTACTCCATTTATAGTAGCTGGCATTTCTTAGTGGCCCAGAGCTAGCTAATATACCCAAGTGGCCATAGAGCCAACATCTCTACTTACACATCTCCAGTTACACATCTTTAGTTACATTATGTAGTCTTAGTTTAAAATTCATTTACTACACATGGGTAGGCAATGATGGAATCATAGTCTACTTGTGTTATGATCCACTTATATGAGAGGGTTGGACACACCATTAGTCTTATCCAAGATTTTCATAGGTCATGATTCACCAATCAAGGGTGGTAAATGATGGAGTCAAAACTAGATTGAGTTCTTGAGCCACCCACACATGGGGATTGAGTAAGCCATCAACTCAGTCTAAGATATTCATCAATTAATCACTATACACATAGAGGTTGTCACTAGGTTTATACACTAGTTCACATATCCAGTGAGGTGTATTCATTATTTTCCTCTCTCTTATTCCTTTACTAAATTTTATCTCTTTACTTAGTTTTAATTCTTTTCTTAATTTTGTCTTTGCTTATGATATCTCTTAAGGATAGATCTATGCACATTTCACTTGTAGGACATGAAAGGGAGCATGCTTCACATACACATATCTAGATTCATGAGCTTCACCTCTTAGGTAAGTCTAGGTACACTTCGTTTTCCTTTATCCTAGTCATTTTGCTTTGATACTTTTTAAAAATAAATGGGGGGGATGTAATCACCTAAAAATGACAATTAAGTGTTGAGAGTGCTACACAAGACCACCCATACCTAACCTATCCCTATACCTATATTAGGGCTTATTTTTACACTTATCTAGACTTCATGTAGGCCATATGTATCCCTAGACATCCCTAAAGTAGTCCCAAACCCTTGTTTTGATATCTTGGCCCTTTGTGCCTCAGGTTTTGCCACCTAGACACTAGTGCCGTAATAGGGATAATAGAACCATATCATGCTAGTGTCTCAATTTTGGCATTACTTTAATTTGCCTCACTTTTACACTAGTAGATATATTTTTAAATCTAAGACCACCTAGGGTCATCCTAGGCCTATTTTAACACCTGCACAAGCATGACAACATTAATATACATGAATTTTAGGTGTCTAACTACTAGATGTAAATTAGATGCAAATTACACATATAAAATTAGAATAATTTATGCATAATTAAGGTTATCAATCCCTATTCTACCCTACTTTTGAATACAATCATCTACAACATTCCTAAGCTCAAATTACATAGATTTATAGACTCAAGCACATTTAAAGCTCTCAAGTCTATAATCATACTAGCTTCACTTACACTAGTACTTAGGTAGAGATAACTACATTGAGATTTATCCTCTTTAGAGTAATTGTATGTAGGAAAATCTCAACATAGTGGAGTGTTGAGCATGTCCAACGTACCCCATTAACAAATAAGCTTAATTGCTTGTATCAACTAGATGCCCTAGAAACATGGAATATTAGGGTTTGAACATAAAACAAATCAAAATAGGTCATTTATAGGGTTACAAAAATCATGAATTTAGGAACATGCTTAATAGACCCAGACATAGGTGCACCTAGAAGCCCAAAATAATATTGTAAAAAATATTCTACTACCAAAACTAAGACACAAATGCCACATGGTATTACTATCCATTTAGGTAACTACTATTTGGAAGGGGTTTTGATACTAGAATCATGTTTTTGACACTCATACCAGCCTTTGCCTTAATTTTTATCCTCTAAATCATCCATTTCATTCATTTTCCAACTAAGTTCTCATTTACATTATTTGTTGTTATTTTTAGAAAGGTAAAATTTAGTCAATTCTATAACAAATTAGTGATTTTATTTATTACATATTTATATAAACCTTGATTTACTATACTCATCCCTTTAACAACACAATATTTACATTAATCTAAGTCTTAAAAAGTTAAAACACATACCATATGTGTAGGGAAAATAATTCTACCTAAACCATCATGTTAGGGAATGAATATGGGACCAAGTGGTCAAGAATTTGCAAAAATATAAGTGTGTTATGAAAGATAGAAAAGTCAAAATGTTAATCTAAAATAATGAGTCATATGAGTTTATCAAAATAAAATTATTTAAATATGAAAATATGTATAAAAATGTGAATATGTGTCTAAATTGAAAAGTTTTTAAACTAAAATGGATAGTTTAGGAACCAATATATTCAAAAGCTTGCCAAAAATTAATTCATTTGTTTTAACTTCTTGTGATATTTATTGAACTCTAGATTGATTGTGACCATTTTGAGAAAGAAGGCAATAAATGGGAAGAGGAAGATGAGAGGATGGTTAATATATTAGTAGGAGGAGCTGTAGTGTAGGATCAAGTAAGTTTTTCCCCTTTTCCCTTTGTCTCATTTTTACAATTTTTGATCAAATCTTACTATAAATCCAATGAATTTAGAAAATTTTAGTTTTAAAATGTTCATGGGGAAGGGTAGATTATGAAAAAGTAAACATTTTGTCTTTATTATTAGAATTTAGGGTTTATTGGAGGGGGTTTGGAGGGCATGCAATTAATGGATAAAACCATCTTTTAGGGATGAAACCATATACCTTTACAAGGTAATGGATATGTAACTGCTATTGTCCATAGGGGTGATTACATAACTACCACAAAAGTTGAATACACAATCACTTTGAAAAGTTAATAACCACTAGTCTTGGCTACATAACCTATGCCTAAGGTAATTATTTAACCACCATGGTTGTTGTGTAATTTTTTCCTATAAATATGGGTAATTTTGATTTCTAGAAATAGACTCCAAAACATGAAATTGTTCTTGTTTTGACTAGTGAAATTGGTATTTGATCAGACTCAAAGTCTTTCTTATATTATAGGGATATTACATATAGTGGAACAAAGCTCAAGAATAGTATTGGCTCCCTTGATTATTGATACTTTTGATGGCCAATAAGTTAGACACTCTTGATTGAACTAGGATTATATGGATTACATAGACAGGGATCATTTCAACCTCTAACTAACTACTTTATGACATTTTGACCTATTGGGACCCTAATCAAAACAAACCTATGGTCCTCCAAGCCTAGGTAAGTGGACAATCACTCTCATTGGCATTTATTGGATCATAGGCCTTCTCATGATTAGTTGATTAATATATATCCAAGTAGTTGATAGCACCTGTGGACCTCAAATTTGGATAGAAAATGGAAAAGATGCTAACTCACTTGATGTGGGTGATAAGTGTAACATGAGAATTTTTAGGTTGAGGGATCAATGATCCATAAAATTTAGAATGCCATTATTGGTATCCTTACCTCTTAAATAGTGGGAGATAAGGACTCTAATAGGTTGTTATTTAGTTGTTTACTAATTTTATGACATATTAATGAGATAGGAATGCATTATTTTTAGAGATAATTTATTAGCATAGACCTATAAGGATCTATACCATGTGACCTTTTTAAGGGCCCTTTTGATTAGGCACCTAATGGTTGTCATGGGTTGGATTTATGAACAAATCATTTCTTACTAGAGGGGAGTACCAATTGGGGCACCCAAGGACATTAGGGTTAATAGATGGACATATGTGGTGCCCTTCCATGCTTTGCCTTGAGTAGTGTAGACTTTGATAACAACCTTTTCCTATCATGACAAGGTTTGGAAATGGGATGATAAGGGGACATATCTTATAGTATTCATTGGGTTCAACTAAGTTTATGATAATATTTCATAGGTTGAGGTACAACCTATGGATAAGGTGTCATAGTAATTTGGTATTCCCTATGAAGGTAACCTTACCTTCTCTGGGGTTGTCGATAAAGGCATACAAGAGGTGATATTAGTGAGACTGAGATGATTAACATGGAATATACTTATGAGATGAGTGACCATCACTTGACTAGTTTAGCTAGGATTGGCATAAGGACCTATCCTATAGGTATATAGGTACAGAGGAAAGGGCACATCAAGGTAGCAGTAGATGGGCCCACCACCATAACCACTACCACTATAGCATGACCTTATTCAAGAGGACCATGAATAATAGTAACACTTATGAGGTGGAGACATTGAGGCTCCAAAATATGTTTATCTAGATGATGATCTAGACATAACTAAGGAGTAATCTAGGGATGATAATTTTAACTCTAATTAGCATGAGAGAGACCTAGGTAAAATGTTAATTTACACATTTCTAATTATAACTTATACTTTGATTTTTAGTTGTTCCACTAATTTTACATTCTTGGATTTTAATATCAATTGTATCTAATGTTTATTTTATATTTTATGATTGAAAATACTATGAAATTATGTAGGTGGATGATAAGGGACACCTATATCAACCTTTTCAAGCTAAGCACTAGACTGACTAGAGACCAACTCTTGGCAGATCTTAGACTCCCTATAGGGATTATCCAACACATAAATGTATTTTCTCTAACATATCATGCTTCCATGATGGTGAAAATACTAAAGATGGATAAAAATACCTTGTTTTTCAAAGCAAGAGAGTAGAGGCCATGGTATATATGATGGTGGGTGGAGGAGGTAGAGCCTATGACCATAGGATAGGAAGGACAACTTCAGAGGGTAGTTCTAGTAGGGCTTAGCATATTGGCCTTTAGATTGGAGAGGTAAGGTAGCCTCTAAGGGAGGTACTATTAGGAGATGTCACCAGAGTGATAATCCCCAATACTCCTTTGCATTGATACCTTCTCATAGGAGGAGGACAAGTTCTTAAGAATTGATACATATATTTTTTTCATACCATTGTATATGTTGATTAATTTTGAGATGCCTTAGGCACATTGGCCCTCCATAGAGGTTTTTGTATTAGACATTCTTTTTGTACAAACTTGGAAGTTATTTTATATGTGTGTGTAGATGTTTTAAGATTATATTAGTGACTTGTAAATAATGTGTTTTCAATTTAACTTCCATGTTTTGCATTTAAATTTTATGCACTCTATATAACTAGGCATGTGATGATGTACTTGTGTCTCTTTTCTTTTGTTATGATGCTATGGAAAATGACTAGATGCATGTGAATAAAATGTATTAAGATAATGTGCGGTGATGTATAAATATATTAAACTATAAAAATGTTAATATTTTTTAACTAGATGATTGTAGACACCTAAATCTGGGCACCGATAACCTCCAACCAGGCTTTTGGCCAATTTCCACTTAAAATGCACAATTTGGCCTAAAAACATTAAAACATGCTAAATGATATGAAACTAACATATTCAAATGCCAATTTTAGTCAAAGTATCCCTAAATGGGGAAATTTAATTTATGGGCCAACTAAATTTGATCAGATCATTTTGAGTCAAAATTCTAATTTTGTACTTAGTTGCTCTGGATTGATCTTTCCTATCAAATCTCTTGCACAAGACATGGTCCTTCATTATTTGTTGTTGGTAACATTCTAAATGGGATAACAGATCTAACGCATTTGACATCAGCTTTCAAATTCCAATTTAGTTGAATTTTGGACCAATAACAAGGCATTTTGATCAATTTAAGTAATTTATGCACAAAGTGCTTAATCATGCTTAAGAGATAATTAACCCAAATCAATGCCTAATTAAGAATTCCATGAAAACTTGTTGAATAATTTTTTTTGGAAATGAATATTGAATATTTTCATCATTAGGTGACCTCATTTCTTGGGAAGACATTCCTAGGATATAAATACCATAAATATTAGGATTCATGCCCTCCATGCCTCATCACTGCCTTACATGATGCCCTTCATGCCTCTTAATTGCCTCTTCTTCTAATGTCATGATGAGGACAATTATAAAATTAATTAAAAAAAATGAATTGATCTTCCACCACACATCTCAATCTCAGTATGGATGGTTTAATTTAAATCTAGACATTCTCAAAAATCTATAAATAGATAGGCCATGCACATCATTTAAAACAAATGATTATTGAAAGTTATAATGCAAAATTGATTACAAACCTTTATGCAATTAGTGCTACCATGCCAAATTTATTCCAAGCCAAGCCAAAGCTAAAAGGTGCCAAGGAGACATGGAGGTAGCCAAGTTTCCATTTCTAAGGACTTCATGAGCACAAGCCAAGCAAACCACTACAACAAGCATTTTGGAGCATCCAAGGGAGGTAAAATAAGGTTTATTTTTCATTTTAGTTGTGTGTTTTATTCATTTTTATTAACTAATATCTCCCTAGTGTCTAGGCATATAAATGTTATGCTACTTAGTGTGTTTCTTTCATTTTATTTTCATTTTGAAACTAATCCCATACTAACCACCCTCTCTTGAGTCAAATTCCTAGATTCACATATGGCCCACCTGATGGGACTAGACACATCCCAAACATGAAGAAGATCATTTTCTAGCTTTAAAATATTCATTTGGATCATTAAAAATATTGAAAATTTATTTTCTAACTTTGTTTTTCCATTTTTTGTTTACCATGAGTTTACACAGTAACTAACGTTGGTTAGTGAATTTGACATTGATTGGATAGTTGTCATTAGTCACATTAGTATAACTGATGTTGATTAGATAACCATCATCAGCTATATAAATAACATCAATAACTATTTTTTTCTTAAAACACTTACCCAAGAGCTCTTTTCTAAAGTTCATTATTTCAAACCTAAAAGAGCTTCAAGACTAAAGGACATGCTAACATTTTTATTGCAAAAGCAAGCTTGAAATTTACTAAAAACATGTTTATATGACCTTTTTCATGCTTAAAATTAATTAGGAACATTATTTTGGGTGCTTAAAGTAATATTTAAGTTCTTAAGTGAGTTTTTAGCATTAGTTTTCAAAGTTACAACTAAGACAAAGGGATAAAATGTACACCACCTCATTTTACATCTAGGTTTAAAAATGAACTCACTTTTTCATGTTTTTGTATTTACTTAGTTGTTTGAGTTAAATCTTTGTTTGGCAAAAAGTGGGGTGTTATGTGTATGCTCTTCCATTTTTCCCCTTTAGGGAACCCTTGGAATCAAAAGCACCATTCCTATTGTAAGTAGCTTGATCTAAGGCTTAGAAAGAAAGTCATCTAAAGCACTCCACAAAAAACTCATCAAAGTTTAGGTGACCTTGAAAACAAACCTAAATTCTTTCTACTTTCATGTTTTCTTTTTTTTTGAGGGGGACTTCATTACCTCCCACAAGTTCTTTAGGGAAGCCTTGACCTAGGGTTTCATCTCCTAGCATTGACTTCAATTAATCCTTTGGAGTTAGACATGTGATGTAGTGGCACTTTGGACATCACACTACACTAAGTGAACAATAAGATGTAGTGGTTATAAAAAATATTAGACCTTTTTCAAACAAGCCAAGTGATACGGACTCAAAATCTATGATTTTATTTTGCATTTTTTGGCATGAAAGTCATTGTGCAATTAATTCCCCTAGAATGTTTAGAAACTTATTAGATCTTAGACAAATCCCAACTTGCCATGGAAGTATTGTTGGTGCAAGGTGTGCCTCAAAGTCCATGTCATAGTATTGTCATTTGAGAGAAGGGGGTGTATAAAACCTACTATATAATGAATATTTACTTTTGGGTAAACACTTAAAATCCTCTCAAATGATGTATATAGATAGATTCCAATAATACCAAGCAACCTTTTCAGTTTAGATTCTAAGAGTGATTAATCAGTTAAGTTTTATCTTAGATTAAAGTCTTATTTAAAGTCAAAACATGGTGTAAAAAACAATTCAAACCAAAACACATGGTCCTCATTTTCCTTTGAACAAAGAGGCATTATGCTACCCATGTGAGGTCATCAATTTTCCTTTTTCAAAGTTCATCAAAATCTTGGGAGTCATATCATCCACTTTGGCATAGTTATGCTACCCAATTGAGTCTAGACCTTTAACAAAGTTGTTTAAATCCTTCACTTATAACTAAATCTGAAATTTCACCTTTATAAGTTCATAGGATTGATGTGTTAAGTGGGTTTTCCATTTACACTAGACATGAGGGAACTTAGGTGCAATTTCCAATTTACGTTGAAGGTCGTTTTAGACTCAAGATCATTATCACCACTGGATAGACTTAAGCCATTTTTTGCTTAAAAACTTGCACTTTGAGTCTATGCACCACAACATTTTGAGTCAAGAAAATTAGTATTATGTTATCAAAATTGTGGGAAACTATCTTTGATTTAAAGAGTTTTTGAAACAAACTTTCTTATCACACCTTTTGGGTAGTGCAGTATCATTACGCTACTCAAAACATTTCAAATATTGTTTCATATAACCTCTTGCATAGAATTCAAAATTTTTCCTACATTTTCAAACCAATCCAATTGTAATTTTGTGATATTTTGTCTAGCACAGTTATACTGTTCACTTTTATCTAGATTATTTGTCAAAAGAACCAAGTTTTATACCATTATTTATGAGAAAATAAACTATCTCTAAAGTGCCTTTTGTTTCATACCTTATACCTAGTTGATCAAGTTCATGTCCAAAAATCAAAAGCCTAGTGTTTGTTAGAAGTGTTTTAAATATATTAAATTAAAAATTTCATCTATTTCAAAGTCTAAATTTTGACTCCATTTGGCCAAGAGTCATAGCACATGCCTTGTTTGAGCCTATATTTTGATGTTACATTTGGCCAAAAAACCTAGAAACTTTTAAATTCCTAGATTAAACTGATTTGAAACACTTCAACCTTAGAGTTTGACATTTTGATTTTTTATCCATTTACTTTCTTATCTTTATGTGAATAGTGAAACATTAGATACTTCACACTAGCTTATTTCCTCACAAATATTTACATAAATATTTTGATCCTTTTAGCAAATCTAGACCAAATTAGAACATCATCTATTTTAGATTTTATCCTTTTTAGAATTTATAGAACTCATTGACCTTTTATTGTAAAGCATTGACTATGGATCCCAACATGTATTCCTACACTCATAGTGGACTCATGTACAATCTAAGGATTAGTAATGTAGTTACATAGGAAGAAATGGTGCAAGACCCCTACATGGATAATGTTTCTTATGAGATGGATTCTTATCCCTCTTATAATACTTAATCAGGGGCACAAAACCAAGATCCCTTAGCTAACTATTTGGTTAACATACCACCTTATTCAGAACAAGACCAAGAATAAACCACATAATACCTAGCTACAGTACCCATAGTGGATGATTTAGTTCTTCAACAATCATATTCTACCAATATGGCTTACATGTATGATCCATTTTTATTTGATTGACATTTTTTAGAGAATTAAAAAAAAAATTAGTTAGAACCATAGAGGTAGGGGCCGAGTTTCCAGTGGACTTCCCCCATGAAAATTTATCAAGTCTAGTAAGAGTGCCTCATAATACCATTTATGATCAAAAAGATTCTTCTAGAAATCTTATGGTTATAGTCCAAACAATGTATCAAGACCCTAATATATCTAATCAAGGAAAAAACATCATGGAAGATCACTTTAACTAAATGCAGATAGTATATCAAACCTTCTTGAATCTATCACATAATTTTAATCAGATGAACATGGTGAGTAAGCCTCTTATTGACCTATTTCCTTCAATAGGAGTGTTGATAGAGTTAACTGGACAAGATAATCCAAGTTTTAACCCATTTGTACAAACCAATTCGATAGATAACTTGATGCATATGCCCATTATTGAAGAAGTGTCTTTAGCCTCTATACATAATAGTGAGCTAAATGTAGTGGATAATGTGAAAACAACATCCAATCCTAATCAAAGTAGTACTAATGCACAACCAACTAGCCAAAAACATGTGCTTATAGTTAATCCCACGAGTAGATCATCATACAAGAGAATAGGAATTTCTACATCCCATCCTCAATTGGTTGCTTCCTCAAGTGTATAACCTATGAGATTAGGTAATCGAATAATGGCCAATGTCATGCCTCAATGATAGAATGTGATGAATCCTACTCTTCCTCAATAAATAATGAGTAGTATTCCACAACAACAAGCACAATCTAGTGTATCAATGCAACATAGGACAAATACATTGCCACCTCAATTAGGGGCAACTAATGTTCCACCTCACCAAGTAATGACAACCATACCTCTTTAGTTGTAGATTAATATGCTACTCTAAAACTAAGTAATGACTTGTCAAAAATGTGAAAATATTGGTCAATGATAGATACCAAATCTGTAACCTATTTTCACTTCCCCATAGGGATTCATGTAACAAGGAGGTCCCCATATTTCTCAAGTACCTACTAGACAATCATTGGTTCAAAATGTACCACAAATTTAGAGACATGATCTTGGTCTAAAAGTTTCCACTCAATAGCAAGGTTTGATTAGTCAGAAACATGTCCCTTTTCAACTACAAAAAGCACAATATAGTTATATCCCTCCATCCCAACCACAAAATCCTCCAAGTCAAACCTTTATCACCAACCTAAACTAGAATATTGTATAACTAAATGTGTAATTTCAAATACATCCTAATCCACATATGCATATTCTTGGTCCATTCCCCAACCAAACCAATATACCCCAATATGTATCTCCATCATACCTTGGTCAAAGTGTCCCACTTGTGACCTCTCAACCATCTACCCAAACCAATATTATCACTCAAACCAATGTTATTTCTAGTTTTCTATCCTAAGAATTGCAATAAATGAAGGATGCAATTGTTGCCATTCAAGTTGGGAAATAGACTAAAAAGTTCAAATTAGATGATGTGTGTTCTTATCTATTCAACTTGGATTATTTACAGATACCATTTCCTTCATGATATGAATAATTGAAATTGAACAAATATAAAGGGAAAGGTGACCTTAAGGCCCATTTAAATGAATTCTTTATTGGATGTCAACTAGTGGAATATAATGACATATACCTTTTGATGTTGTTTCCAAGGAGCTTGGTTGGACAAGCCTTGGAGTGGTTTTTAAAGTTACCCATAAATTTAGTATTGAATTTTGATGATCTTTTTGATAAGTTTGTGTAGCACTTTTCCTATAATCTAGAGCATGAGATTCCATTAGTGGACTTAATGTAAGCAAAAGAAAAACCTGGTGAGAGTTTTTCACATTATCTATAGTGATGGATACCCCTTGTAATTTGTTTCACCCATAGTTTACCAGATAAACAATTAATTGTTGTATTTACCAAAAATTTGCATAGTGAGATAGCTTATCATCTAGAACTATAATGTGGACATACTTTTAAAGAGATCATTGATAAAGGTATTTTGATTGAGTGGGCACTCATCAATAAATGAGTCATTAAACTTAATTTAGCTAATCAAAATCAGGGTACCGATCAAGGAAATGGCCAACATTAACATCCCATTCAAGTGCAAGCATCACAACTGGCACAAGTTAATAACTAAGAAATATCAAAGTAATTTAACTGCAATAGGAATGTTGTGGGAAATGGAGTAACCAAATCCTATCATGTCTAAATGGTGAAAACATCATCTGCACCACCTTTTTAGGTTACTCCTACCCAGAAACCTCTCCAACCAATGCTAAAAGCACAACAACCAAGACCTACACAACAAATATAAAAACCTTTACCATTGTAAACCCCTCCTCCTAGGGGAACTGTGCCTACACATCATGTCTTTAGTGACCTAAGAGAACCTATTAAGTCTATGTTTTGTAAGATTGCTACTGCTAATCTGATTAGTTAGCCTATACCAAATCAGATCTATAAGGCATTCCTTATCCTGATTGGTACCATGAAAATGAATTATGTGACTATCATCGAGTCAATAGGCATAATCTATGAAGATGTGTCCAAATCAAGAATTTAATTTAGAATATGTTGGATATTAGGGAGATAACATTGGATAATGGTGCTTACACTTTTAATCAAAATCTTGGGATTTATAAAAACCACTTTCCCTAAAATCATAATCAATAATAGAAAAATAATCAACAACAACAACACCAATGACCAGTGCAATAATAAAATCAAAGGCCAAACCAATAAAATTAAAAAAATCAGCAGTAGAACCCACAATGACAAAAAAAAGGACAAAACCGAGGTTAGAATAATAACAAAAAAAAACCTACCATGCAGTTACACATGACTATAATAGGGTTGTAGGTCATATTATAGGGGGTAGGGTTAATACCAGCTCCATTAATCCTAGAACAAGTACTAATCATCCTAGACCATTGCTAAACAACAACATTCAGCCAAATTACATGGATAATCATTCTTCAACCTAAGAGTGTATATAGGGAAACTAGTAAACTAGGACTTCCCCCTTTAGACTTTATATTAATAACTTGTCCTTGCCACATGACCACATATTTGCACTAGCAATCGAGACTTGTCCCATCTAGTCCCACATGATTCCCAACATTGGTTAGCAATAATGGTATAGTATTTAATCCTAATTGTGTAAAAAAAATTGAAGGTAAAATATTGCTATCCCAAGCCCATAACCATTTGCCACTTTGCATGTCATCCAACCAACCATTCAACCTTAGAATAAACCATTCACTCTTGACCAAGATAAGAAGTTTGATATTGTGGAACAATTATAGAAGACACCAGTAGAAATTTCTATTTTATATTTTATATGAACATCAATAATACACAAGAACATATTGAATGATTTTTTGACCCAATCCACTATTGTTAGTGACATATCCCCTGATAAATTTCAAGCTTTGATTGACACCTAGCTCCAACTCAACAAGTCACATTCAACCAAAGTAATATGTCTTCCCTTGGCCTGTTGCTTAATAACCCATTGTACATAGAAGTTTATATAAAGTGAAATAAAGTGAAATGTGTCCTTATAGACAATGGATCAAGCCTCAACATAGTGTCCCTAAATCTCATCAAGCTTTTTGGGTACATAATGGCAGATCTCCAACCAAAAATGATAACCATCAAAGCCTATGATAATCAAGAAAGAAAATCATAAGGCACCATTAGTTTGCCAATTATCATTGGGCCTTTAACCCATGATACACTTTTCCATGTTCTTGATCTTGAGTTATCATACAATATGCTTCTAAGAAGTCCTTGGTTTCCTAGATTCATGCAGTCCTATCAATGCTACATCAATGTATCAAATTTTCCTACTCAGGGATGGAAGTGAATATTTAAGGATATTTACACCCATATGAACACTACAAATATATAGAGGCCAAATTTTAAATCTATAATTATTAGTATGGCATGAATCTAAGTTTCAAGTAGGATAAAGGAAAGGTTATACTTATTGATCCTTCACCAGATAATTGCATAGATCTTAATACCTTGGATTCCTTTTCCCACATGCCACCTCCTGAAGCTTCTAATCATTTCACCATTTTAGATAATAAACTGAGAGAGTATGTGACCCATGATACATTTCATATTTCCAATCTTATTCAAATTTTGAAAACCTTTAGGTGACCTAAAGTCACTCCATATATGTATTGGAAACAAAATAACAAAGATAAGGGACATGCCACATTTGTACCAGCATCTGGCCTAGAATCTGACCCTCTTAAAAGGGATGAATCATGGTTATATAATGATAAACAAGTTGATTGTTATAAAATTGCAAAGTATCCTATTCCTAATAGGATCATGGAGTGTCACAATTATGAAGAAGGAGGCCTCAGAATGAATCAACAAGGAACTATCAAGCCAATTTCCATGACTGGGTATGAATTACCTTATGGACTTGGATTTAAACCACCTGGGGCTGACCCCACATATCTTATTGAAACTCCATCACCAGTGACTAGTGATGATAATGTCAGTAGTGAAGTAGAGTCTAATCATAGCCTCACGTTTGATGACCTAAATAAAACCAACTTGTTTGATATTAATGCCATTTGTACTCTTACCGTAGCTATTCATCACAACCCATTACCATTATATTATCCTCAATTGATAGATTGGGACTAACAAGAATCCAGTCTATCAATTAATGAGTTCTAGAATGATGAGGCATTATGTGACTTCTTAGGCCTTAGCAACAACATTCTATTAGGAGATCATAAGTCAAGATTCTCAATTACATTAGATTATACAACCTATTTTGGAGAGTGAGTGAACACCCTTAGCCAAAAACAAATAAGAAAAACATTGAGGCCCCAAAGTGAAAACCTCTTTGAGGCACTTTTTGACCAATGAAAAAGTAAAGATAAAGGATTTTCTAGTGGTGAAAACCTATTTTAGGCACCATTAGATGGGGGTGTTCATTCTTACTTTAATTTAGACTAGGAAACCACCAATGATGAACTTTCTTGTGGATCCAAGTTCAGCTTTGAGCTATAATAAGTATTTGATCAAATTATTCAATAATTTCTAACTATTTTTGTCACATGGCTAGATCTCCCATTAGGGGATATATATTCATCATGCCTTGGAGAAGTTGAAGAGCAAGTCCCAATAGAGGACCTTGACATAGTCCAATAGTTCAAATCATTGCATACTATCTTAGAAAATGGTTTGACCTTTCTAGTCAAAGATATAATAGAGGTAAATATTAAGATTCCATCAAACCTAAAATGGATAAAATTAGGCATGTCCCTCACTGAGGAGGAACATAACATCTTTACAGCTCTATTCAATCTGATGTTTTATCTCTTAGTTATTAGACAAGTGCCATCTAATTACACATCTTTTGGAAAAGGGAGTTACATTTCACTGAGATGATCATTTCTAAACAACTTTTCAACAACACTATCTTGTTAATCCACATGTTTTATTACCTCCTATGTTAAGAAAGCCATTCTTGTTATACCTATGAGCTACCGACCATGCTCTAGGGGCACTCTTGGGTCAACATGATGACAATGAAAAAGAGTGTACTGTATACTACCTAAGCCATACCTTGGTTACATATGAACATAAATATGCACCTATTGAAAAACTTTGTCTTGCCATGGTCTTCAAAGCTTAGAAATTGTGCCATTACATGTTGAATAATAATACCATGGTCATTTCAAAAGTAGATCCACTCAAATATCTGCTATCTAAAATATATTTTCAAGGTAGAATGGCTAAATGTATCATGCTTCTCAGTGAGTTTGATATAGAATATGTCAATTAAAAGGCAATCAACAGACAAGTTCTTCTAGATCAACTTGTTGAATCACCTCTCATAGACACACAACCACTCATGTTTCAATTTTTTTATGAATCCATAATGACTATCATTGACACACCCCTTGAGAAGTAACATTAGAAAATGTATTTTTATGGTTTATTTACTACACATAGATTAGGGGTATGCCTATTGTTTATTACACCATAGGGATATTTAATCCCTAAATCATTTAGAATCAACTTTTCTTATACAAACAACATGGCTGAGTATGAAACACTTGTTGTAGGACATTAATAGGCAGTGCATTGGAACATATCTCATCTCCAAGTTTATGGTGATTCTTATTTAATCATCAATCAAGTCACAAATTATTTTAAAACCAAATATGATAAGTTGGTTCCATATAAAACCATGGTCAACACTCTTAAGAAACAAATTACCAGTATTCAGTTTGAGCACATACCAAGGGCTAGTAATAAAACTATAGATGCCATGGCTACTATTGGCTATCTAATTTGATAAATAGATAAATCTAGAGAGTATTAGTTCTTCATTGAAAATTTGTCAGCACCAGATCATGAACCTTCTATAGACATCCAATTCCTAACACCTTTTGTGTTTAAATTATCAATCTTACTTGAATTACACTCAAATGCACATTTTAGGTTAAAATCCATAAAATGCCCTAAATGGTTTGAAATCTCACTTATAAGTGCTAGTTTAGGTCAAATTATCCCTAAATAGGGCAATCCATTTTATGGGCTAGCTAACTTTGATCAGATCGTTTTGAGTTAAAATGACAATTTTGCCATTTAGTGCTCTAGATCACTCCTTTTTTCTAATTCATTGGTACACATCATGTACCTTTGTTATTTGGTTTTGGAAACATCCTAAATGGGAATACAACTCCAATTCATCTAACATCACCTTCCATTTACTCTCCAATCAAATTATAACTTGTTAATATGACTTTCTAACTATTTTGATTAATTGAGGGCCAATTTTCAAATAATTACAAAATTTTGATTAACCTTGTTTAAGGCTAATTAATTCAAATCAAGAGCTTAAGTGGATTTTCCATGAAATTTTTTAAATATTTATTTTTAAAAATTTATTCATATTAATTACATCATTAGGTGACATCATTCCTTAGGAAGACATCCTTAGGCCATAAATGCCACAAATATCAAGAATACGGGTCACCCATACCTAGTTAATGCCTCCCATGCCTCCTCAATGCCCCATCTTCTAAGGTCATGATGAAGATAATTATGGATTTAATTACAAATATTAATATTATCCATGTCCACATATCTCAATCTTAATATGGACGGTCATAGTTGATCCTAACCAATCTCAAAAACCTATAAATAGAGAGGCCATGGAAATGAATTTTAAGCTTAAGTTATGTAAAGTTATTATTAATAATTGTCTCCACAATCCTTTGTAATAGACCATTAAAATTAGTTACAAGCTTCATTGATAGGCTATTTTAGTGATTCCAAATCATGAGCCTAGGTTTTATGGAGTGTTCTTAAAGCATTAGAGGAGATTACCACCATTGTTGACAAAGACAAAGATGCTTGATCAAGGGAGAACATGTTTTTGAGCCACATGAGTATGGTGAATCTATTTGGGAAGGTAATATGGAGTTGCTTTCTTTAATTTTTTTCTTTTTATCCTTTGTAATTCCCATAAGAATAGATATGATTAGTTAGTTTAGTTTTTTATACATTTTTCATGATTTCTTGACTAATGCTTGACTAACTTGCTTTGTAATCCTCTCTACATCTTGGCATGCTCGGTGGGACAAGGTGCATCTCACACCTGAAGTAGATCATTTTGAAACCTTGAAATATTCATTTGAACTCTTATAACTCTTGTAAATTGATTTTCTAATTTTATTTTGCCATTTTTGTTTGCCATGGATTTACATAGTAACTGATGTTAGCAAGCATAATTGACATCAATTTCATAGCTTAACTGATGTCGATTATCAAGACTAACATTGGTTAGGTACCTATCAAGATGACCAACATCAGTTAGCCAAATTTCACTTTCATTGGTTATATAAATTGATGTTGATCACTATGTTTTTCTAAAAACACAAACTTGAGAGCTATTTTTCCAAAGTTTCTTGTTTCAAACTAAAAAGGGCCTTAAAGCTGAAGGACATGCTAACATTGTTTTTTACAAGATCAAGATTTAAATTTGCCAAATACATGTTTAAATCAATTTTTTTTCATTCTTAAAATAAATTAGGAACATTATTTTGGGTACTTAAATTAATATTTAGGTGCTTAAGTGAGTTTCTATAATTATTTTCAAAGTTATGACTAAGACCAAGGGGTAAAATGAACACCACCAAATATTTCACTTTGGGCTTAAAATTGAACACACTTATGAATATTTGTTTGTAATAGTTGTTTAATTAGATTTTGTTTGGAAAAAAGAGAAATGTTGCATGTATGCTCTTATATTTGTCCCCTTTAGGGAACCCTTGGATTCAAAAGTGCCATTCCTATTGAAAGCTAACCTAGTCCAAGGCTTACAAAGAATGTTGTCTAGAGCACTCCCCAAAAACTCATCAAAGTTTGGGTGACCTTGAAAATAGCCCTAAAGTATTTCTACTTTCATGATTTCTTTATTTTTATGCAAAATTATCTTTTGAGGGGGAATTCATTACCTCTCACAAGTTCTTTAGGGAAGCTTTGTCCTAGGGTTTCATCTCCTAGCATTGAATTCATTTGGCTCCTTTGGAGTTACACATGGGACATATCTACATTTGGACATTGTACTACATTGAACAAAAAGTAGGATGTAGTGGTTGTAAAAAGGATTAGACATTTTTACAATTAGCCAATGTCATAGTCAACAAATGTTTATGCTTGTCTTTTGCATCATTTGACATGAAAGTCATTGTTTAATTGATTCCCCATAATGATCAAAACCTTGCTAGTTTAGTAGACCTCACTTTACCATACCTTATTAGTTTAGACTTAAGACATTTATTTTTTATCATTAGCTTACTTGGTCTTGATTTGTGTCTAAAATTTCTTGTTAACTCAATGAAATTGAGCAAAACACATTGTCCTCAATTTTCTTGAGCAAGGGAGGTGTTACGCTACCTAAATGGAAAATTCACATTTTTCCTTGTTTAAATTATTATCAAAAGCCTTGTGTCATATCATCCACTTTGGTGTAGTCATGCTACCCAATTGAGTCTAGATATTTTACACAATTTATTTAAATCCTTCATTTATAATCCACATTCAAAATTAAACCTTTCTAAGTTTTACGGGTTGGTGTGTCAAAGTGGGTTCACCATTTGCACACTAATCATGTTCTAACTTGGGTTCAATTTTCCATTTGGATTGAAGGTAATTTATTAAGACTCAAAATCATATTGGTGGACTCAAGTCATCTTGAATATCACTCATGCTTTGAGTCTTAGAACATATTTTATCCTACTAGAACCATATGGTGACGTTGTGCTGCCTGTTTAGTTCTAGATTTATACTTAGTGATTTGTGTATGTTTTTACATCTTGAGTTGCTTAGTTTATTTTTTCTTCTTCATAATTCAGAGAAATTTCCTATAAAATTTTATGGTCGACTTGTCAAAGTTGAAAATAACTTTTATAGTACATGTGTATCACAAAGATCTAGGCTTTGGTGTACTAATTTTCACCTTGGGTCTTTGAGTTACCTTACCCTCTTCTAATATATACAATTTCAACTTTACCAAAGGTTGAGTAAACTCATGAACCAAATTTTCTAAAATTGTGCATGGTTTCAAACGACCCTCCCTTATAGTCTCATTGGTACCTTGGTTATTTGTTTAAAAGAGAACCAAAGCATACTTTGTTTAGTTGTCAAGTATTGGTCCAAAGTTAGTCAAACACAGAATAAATATTTTAAACATGACTCAAAGGTTCACTCATAGTGGGGCCTCTTATGTCCTTAGTTATGAAGGTGATAATTTTATGATGGTCGAGATAACCCCATTGTTTGTGATAACATCAATGCAATAATAGAATCTAAAGATGATTACAATGAATATCAACCCCAAGAAGACCAAAATGAAGCCCTTTTTAGATTTATAGAATCAAGTGTTAGACCACCTTTTGAATTTCCTATAGAATAATTACATACCTTAGTTAGGAAAGGAGAACAATGATGGAAAGATCAAGCTTTTGCATGAATAAACAAACCTTCTTCCTCTAATAAAGGAAAAGAAATACAAATAAAGTCAAAACCCATAAATCTAGATCTTCTAGCTAAGATCAAGATAATAAGTCAATGATATGTAGATCAACTTGTCGTAGACTTAACTGACTCCCTATTTGCCACTTCAATTCATAATGATGCTTTGAAAGAATAAGGAAATGTGGTTGAAATTACACAACAAATATTGGATGAAGACATTACCATATTGGATCAAGGTGATCTAAATAAAAATTTAAAAACACAAGAGACCTTACAAAGTGTTCCATTTGACATGAAACATACATTTTTAAATCACTAAGAACCTCTTGTCACTTTACAAATTCAAAAACCCAAACATTCAGTTTGAATTGAGAAAATCCCTCAAGACAATTTGGCTAGTTATTTTCAACCAACCCAAAAATTGGAAAATAAATATAGAAATTTTCAACATTAGCAAAGTACAAAAAAACCCAATTTTAAGGAATGTTTTACAATCCAAGAATCAATGACATGTGTTCTCAACTCAAGGAGAAAATTAGAACTGAGTCATGGATCAAAAATTATACACCCTATAGATCTGCATAAAATCATGGGTACATTCCACCCCAATAACAACAAAATCAGGGTTACATTCCACCCCAATAGCAATAAAACTAGGGGCACATTACACTCCAATAGAAACAAAAATAGGATTACATTCCACCCCAATAGTAAAAAAACTAGGGTCACATCCCACCCCAATAAAAACAAAACTAGGGGCACATCCCACCCCAATAGCAACAAAACTAGGGGCACATCGCACCCTAACAACAACAAAACCAGGGGCACATTCCACTCCAACAATAGCTTATTTGATCCATAAATACACCAAACATACAAGAATCCAATTCTGTGAAGGAAATTTTTCAAATATTAGAGATGAATAATAGAGTAAAAAGTACAAATTTGATAAGATATGCCCATATCCATTTGATTTATCTATTCTCCAAAACCCCTTTCCACCTCATTTTGAGGCACCCAAATTTTATAAGTACAAAAGAAATGGAGATCCACATGAGCACATACATGTATTCTTTGTCTTCTATCAATAGGTTTATTAGTAGTGAGTACTTACTATGATTATTTCCATAAAGTTTAGTGGGATAAGCTCTTGATTGGCTACTTAAACTACCCAAGGGATTGGTTGTGGATTGGAACGACTTATTAGAAAATTTTGTTAACCATTTCTCATACAACATAGAACATGAATTAACCATTGTTGACTTATTTGAAGCCAAGTATCATGATGGTGAAAGTTTTGTTGCATATCTACAAAGATGGAGAGCATTGGCAGGCCACTTTCAACATAAATTTCCAAATAAATAGTTGGTTGATATCTTTGCATAAAACTTGCATCCTAAAGTTATGCATAATCTATGATTATCTTGTGCTAACTCATTTAAATAAATTATTGATAAAGGAGTATAGATTGAGAAGGATCTTCTTACTAAGGGCCTTGTTAAGATATTTGCACAAGGCTAAGCATTTAATAGGACTAAATCACTAGTTTAAATAGATATGCAAGATAAACATAAAGGCTTTAGTAAAAATAAGAATATGGTTGGAAATGAGGTGACTAAAACAAGACATGTAAAAATGGTGCAGGCTATGCCTCATCCAAATGTATAAATAACTCCCCCAAATCCACTACCTACTTTATAGAGACAACCTCCATGAAGGACATTTCATAACAATTTTAGAGTCTTTAGTAAGTTAGGAGAATTGGTTGAAATAGTGTTACAAAATCTCATGGTAACTAATTTAATTATATGTCCAGTATCAAGGCCATTTCCTCAAGATCAACCAAAACTAGATTGATACAAAGAGAATGAATGGTGTAACTTTCATCATGTTATTGGTCATAGTGCATATCATTTTATTCAATTGTGACATATTATTGAGGACTTTATTAAAAGTGATGAACTAGAAATTAAGTTGGCCCCTAATTAGGACACAAATTAGGATATGGGAATCTACAAACACCCCTTTCCTTGACATGATCTACCACCACCAAGAAACAATCAAAATGGTCAGAATCACAGATAGAGGTAGAATAAAATCCAAAAACAAGGTTAGAATCATAATGAGCATAATCAAGATCATAATGCCCACACTAATAATGTGGCTTATAATAATGTACCTTACAACTATAATAATACTATGGGACACATTTTTATAACTCATATTTCCACTGTTACTATGAAATTGCATAGTCAATCTTGTGTTCCTTGCAACAAGGGACCCATCACTATAGGGTCATCACCCTCTCCCCCTAGTAATACTATGTCAGGTTTGCATCATCATGTTGCTACTCCATTTGTATGAGTTACTAATTCTAAAAAATGACATTTTTATTCTAATTATAAAGTCTCCTCATTGACCTAAAATTATATAAATATAGTTAATCACCCATGAGTCACCATCCAAGGCCCTTTGCCTTCCTCTTCTAATTATAATAACTCCTTACCACCTCTACATTATGAAATCACAACTAGATGCCCATGAGTTACCATCTAGGGCCATTGTCCCACTTCTTTCATAAAACCTAATGAGAACATTGTGCTAACAATTCCAAAGCTGAATACTATCCCAATAAAGACTAAAATAGTTCAATCTAAAATTCAAAGGCCTTATAGTCTAATAGATCAATTAGATAAAACCCTTGCACAAATTTCCATATTATAACTCTTGCAGACATCTGATGTCTATAGAAATATCTTCAGCAAGATTTTGCAAGAGTCTATTGTGCTTAATAATATAAACTTTGATCAGTTTTAGAACTAGTTAGACACTTATCTTCATTTTGGCAAATCACATTTGATCAAAAAGACATGTCCACCCTCAGCCCAAACCATAATAACCCACTATACATTGAGATAATCATTATGGATCACAATATCAAGTGAGTTCTTATAGATAATAGTTTAGGAATGAACATTATATCTCTTAAATTGGTGTGATGATTGGGCTACATGGATAAAGACATTCAGCTAGAAACTATTACGATCAAGGCTTATGACAATGTCAAGAGGGAGTTATCTAGTACAATTTGGTTACCAGTTATGGTTGGGTCTATTTCCCATCACACATTATTTCATATTGTGGATATTGAGCTTCCTTATAACACATTTCTTAGTCATCCTTGGATCCATGAAGTATAGGTAGATCCATCTACTATTCACTAGTGCCTTAATTTTCTTCATGATGGGATTAAGGTTACTATTCCTATTGATCAGCAACCATATCAATATTGCAAACATATTGAAGTAGAGTTTTGTAATTATAACTATTGCCTAAGTTCTAAAGTCATTACAAAGAAGAAAAAAATCATAATTTCTCATCCATCTCCATTTAATTATATAGACCCTAGTGATCTAGCCTCCACTTCAGTTGATCCATTTCCTACAGCTCTAGCTAAGCAGGTTATTATTAAAGACATAGGAATTTCCATGTACCATTTGAAGGACATCCTCTATATTAAAAAATTACTAAAATCTCCTAAAACATTTGGTAAGCCTAAAACTTCTTAGACTCCTAATAGACCCAACCACATTTGGCAACCAAAGAAGAAACAACCAAAACCTCATGTGGTTTTTGTACCTAAAATTGCACCAAAGAAGGATTAAGAGGCTTTTACCGAGGGAGATTGGTTATATTATGAAAGCCTTGCTATTTTTTTTCAAAATTCAAAGTATCATATTCCTAATAGGATAATGGATCATCTTGACTATACAGGGAAAAGCCTCAGCCCCCAGGCCCAAGGAATTTTAGAACCCTTATCAACTAGAGTTGTCAATTGGAATCATGGTCTTGGATTTAAACCACCATAGGATGACCTCATGATGTTTGATAATGACTCTTCCAAAGTGACTAGTAATGAGACTCCTAGTAGTGATGCAACATCCCATTATAGTATTTTCAATGAGCTTGTTAACTAAGATTTTTTTTAATTCAAATGTCATATTAACCATAATGCCTATTGGAGCTTCTCATATCGAATCAAAAAACTTGTCCTATTGGAGCTTCCAATCTTGAAGTAAAATCCCATCTTAGTGGTGCTTCCCTTCCTAAAGTAGGACATTATATCTATACCATTGGTGCTTCTCATCTTGAAACAAACCCTCACTATAACCTATGCCTTTGACATCTAGAACTCATAGATTAGGATCATCAAAATTTGATCATATGCCTTGATGAGTTTCAAAAGGAAGAATCTATTTCATAATACATGGGCCTATGAAATGCATTTCCCATTGATGATCATAAGCAGGGTTTTGATTTTTCATTGAATTCTTTTGGCTACTTTGGAGAGTAGGCAAACTTTCTTGGTCATAATAAAGGAAAAACATTGAGATATTTAATAGAAAACCTCTTTGAGGCACTTATCGATCAGGGAAAAAGTAAAGAAAAAGACAAGCCTTTGAGTGAAAACCTATTTCAGGCACTCTAAGGTAAAAAATCTTGCTCATCCCCTTAGGACATAAAAAGTCCATCTAGACCAAGTTCCATAACTAATAAAAGCAACTCTTCAGAACAACATCAAATATTTGAGCATCTTGATCTTGAGTTTCTATAGGTTTTTGCTAATTGGCCTTTACCTAATAAGGTAGATTTAGATTCTTCATATAATCTAGATCTTTGAGAGGAAAAACAAGAAGATATAGTAGAGGAAAATGATCATGACTATAGATTGCCTATAATTCTAGAAGATGGATCCATACTCCTTGTGGATAACATAATAGAATTAAATTTGGGAACCCATGAGGATCCAAAAATGGTTTATCATGGATCTTCCCTTACTAAATTATAACATGAACATATTATGTCCATTATTAAGGATTATATAGACATCTTTGCATGGGCATACTCTAACATGCCAGGCTTTGACCTAGATTTAGTTGTGCATTATCTTGTTGTTCACCCTGATGCTAAACCACTCAAGAAAAAATTAAGAAAGATGCATCCACGCATCACCCTTTGGGTTAAGGCCCAGTTAGAAAAGTTATTGGGAGCCAATATTATCAGACCACTAGACTACTATAAATGGGTTTCTAACATAGTACTAGTGAGTAAAAAGACACCAAGGATACGTATTTGTACTGATTTCTATGATATCAATAAAGCATGCCCCAAAGATGATTTTCCTCTGCCCAACATCGACATGATTATCAACTCAATTGACAGATATGAGATGTTATCTTTAATGGATGGATTTTATGGTTACAATCAGATCAAGATAACCCTTAAAGATCAGCATAAGATCATGTTCACCACTCTATGGGAAACATTCTACTACCAAGTCATGCCATTTGGATTGAAGAATGCTAGATCCACCTATCAACGTGCAATGACTTTTATTTTTCATGACATGATGCATGAAATTGTTGAGAACTATGTTGATGATATATTATCAAAATAAAAAATAAGAGCTAGACATCCTAACATTCTATGAAGAATATTTGAGAGGCTTCATGAATATAAAGTCTGCTTGAACCCTAAAAAATGTGTCTTTAGAGTCACATCAGGAAAATTGCTAGGGTTCATTATATCACAATGATGGATCAAATTAGACCTTGTAAAGGTCAATGCTATTGTGGAAATGCCTCCACCAAACAATCTTAAATAGCTATGAGGTCTACAAGGAAAGATCTAGTCTATACACAGGTTTATTTCTCAATTGGCAGATAAGTGCCACCCATTTACCCATCTCTTAAAGAAAGGGGTAACATTTCAGTGGGATGAAGATTGTCAGATAGAATTTGTAAAGCTTAAAATATACTTGGCCAATCCACCAATCTTAAAACCTCCAACACAAGGAAAGCCACTACTTCTTTATATATCAGCCACAAAACATGCATTGGGGGTACTTTTGGCTCATCGTGATGATCATGGTAAGGAACACGTTGTTTATTATTTAAACCACACATTGGTAGCCTATGAACATAATTATATGCATATTGAGAAGGCATGTTTAGCTATGGTATTTTCCACTTAAAAATTGTGACATTATATGCTAAATAACAAAACTATTGCTATCTCCAAAGTAGATCCTTTCAAGTTCCTCTTATCTAAAGTAGCTCTTCAACGATGCACTACTAAATAGATTATGATCCGTAGTGAATTTGATATTAAGTACCAAAATCAAAAGACAATCAAAGGACAAGTTCTTGATAACCAACTTGTAAAAGCTCCTATTAAGGCCACTCAAGCTCTTAACTTTGATTTTCTAGATGATTCTATCATTATGATAGAATAAGCATCATAAGAACTTGAATAGTGGATGCTCTATTTTGATTGATCCTTCACATCCTAAGGGTCTAGGGATGGCATATTTTTTATCACACCATAGGGAGATATGATCCTCAAAGAATTTGATATATAATTTAATTATACAAATAATATGGCCGAATATGAGGCATTAGTTGTAGTGCTCCATCTTTCTATACAGTGGGATATTCAAAGCTTAAATATCTATGGAGATTCACAACTAATCATAAATTAGACAACTGACCAACATCAAACAAAATTTGTTAAGCTTGTTCCTTACAAACAAATTATTTATAACCTCAAAACACATTTTAAATCTCTATAGTTTGATCAAGTTCTATGAGTCAACAACATATTTGTCAATGCCATGGCAACAGTTGGTTCCATGATTCAAATGCATGATAGTGCTAAAGAGTATCAGTTCTTGACTAAAAATATTCTTTAGTTGGCAAATATTATATTAGATTCAAAGAGGATATGCACCAAACTTATCCTAATCCCTCACCTGAGCTACCATAGTACCAAGATTTTTATAACTATTTCCATAGTCATGTATTTCTTGCTGACCTTTCCAACTACTAATAAAACATATTCCTTCATCACTTAACATGTTATACCCTTGTTGGAAACACACTTTATCATAAAGGCTATGATGGAATGCTTCTTCATTATTTATCTTTGGGAGAAGCCAAGATGACACTAAAGGAAGTTCATGAAGGAATGTGTGGGGCCCATATCAATGGTGTAGTCATAGCAAAGAAACTCCTTAGAATAGGCTACCATTATTCCAAAATGAAGATAGATGCTTGTAACTATGTAAAGAAGTGCGTTCCTTGTCAATAACATGGAAACTTGATACATGTATCTTCTTTACCATTGTAGCCAATCATAATACCATGGCCATTCTCAACATGGGGTCTCGATCTCATTTGGAAAATTAACCTAACATCTTCAGATGGTCATAAGAACAATTTGACCATGATCAAGTACTTTACCAAGTAGATTGAGGCCATTCCTCTCACTTATGCTATCAAAAAATAAATAGACAAATTCATTCATTACCATATCATCTATCGATATGGCATCCTAGCTCATATTATATTTGATAATGGTGGACCTTTTGTAAACCAAGATGTGAAATATCTCTATGCAAAATTCAAGATCAAGCATAAAAAATCCACTCCATATAACCCACAAGGCAATGGACAAACTGAGGCATCAAATAAAACCATTCTAGCCATCTTAAAGAAGATTTTTAATTATTATGGTCGTAATTGGCACTTGAAACTCTTTCTTGCCCTTTGGGCTTATAGAACCAATCATCACACCCCAAATGGAGCTACTCCATACTCCCTTGTTTTTGGCTCTAAAGCTATCATTTTAGTCGAGATTGAGATCCCATCATTAAGAGTATCACTGGAACACATTAAAAAATATTAAGACTATAGAGCCTCACAAATGTATGAACTAGAGCTTCTTGATGGTAAGCATTTAGCTACTCTAACAAATTTGTAGGCCTATCAGAACAAATTGTAGAGAAGATACAACAAATGCATTTTCCATAAATAATTTGAGATTGGTGACTTAGTTTTGAAAGAGAACCAGAGGAATAAAAATATTGAACCCAACAAGAAAAACAAGTTTTAGCCTAATTAGTTAGGATTATATATTGTCACAACAAACTATGAATCAAGAGCATATCGATTAGCTAAACCTAATGGAGAATAAATTTAAGAGCCCATGAACATCATATATCTTATGAGGTTCTACTCATGAACAACCTTAAACCATTATCTATAAGACCCTTGACTTGGGGGTAACTTGTGCTAACATAATTTTATCCCACCTTTATATCTTACCTTGAACACATTTTACACTACTCTGTTCCATTTTTATGATTCTCGAAAGTAAAGGCTTTGAATTCTTAGCACTATAAACACATTCTTCATCCCATTCTAGATTTCTCTCTTCTAGAAGCATATTCTTTGTCTAAGGCATGTTATAAGCTTGAAGAATATTTATCCATTGACCAATTATGATCTTGATTATGTCTCATAAACATTATGAACATCCTTAATAATAGTTTTATAAATTAGTTCGCTAGGAAAATATTGTGTAGCTTCACACAAGTGAAAAAAAAAATCTTAGTTCTAGACCATTTAAACTACATTAACTTGAGGTCCTTCAAGACTATGTAGGTAGCACTTCATTTTTATTGAGATCATCTCAGTCAACCCTTTCCCACACTCTCACCATTTTGTGAGCAATTTTTAAGTTTGAATGCCTCACCACTTTGCAAGCAACCTAAGCCTTCGCTCTCACTGATTTGAAATCATAGGGCATTGTAGCTAGATTAGCTATCTTATTGGAACCTCTACTCTCAAGATGTGCATCTCCTTGACTAGATGGTCCCACCTTGTGCATATTTTATTCCAAAAACACCACAAATATTATAAATACTTTGAAAATACCAAAAAAATTAGAATGTGATCCAAAAAATAATAAAAATATTATCTCACACTTTTATACATTTGTACATTCTTTTTCCACCATGCTACACTCTTGCCATCTTGCAAGCTCAGAAACACTACATCATTTCATCTTATCCCATACACTTTCCATTTTGTAAGATCATTATTTCTCATCCCATTAGCTTCTTGTTTTCCAGACCATTCTCATTTGTTTGTCATATCTTATATTTCTTTTATAACATTAATCATGCTAATTTGATCATCATTTTTCTTCTATCTCATTTCTTGAGAGAACTACATTTGGCCTAAATTTTATGTTAGAACATGCATCCATGAAACTATGTAGGTAGCGTCCACTTATCTTATACATATGGAGTCAACTTGACTAACCCCTTCCTTTTTTTCTCTTCTCCCATTTCTTCTATCATTATTCCTCTTTAATTAGGGAATAATTTTTGTGTCATTATTCTTTGTTATGATGTGGTGGAAAGTAATGCCTCTATTGCACATGTATGAACATTTGTATATAAACCACACTAACTTAGTTTTTGTTTATTTGTGTTTATTTGAGTTTTCTTGGTATTTTCTTGTGTTTTCACACCTCTCCTTTTATTTCTTCTCCTTTTCTATTTTTATTTCTTCTTGTCTAATCTTGGTCTTGTGTTTTTCTATTTGTTTTTTGCTTATCTCTTTTATGTTTTAGAACATCTTGATGATTCACATAGATCTTGATTGTTTATATCTTGATCCTAGGTTATTACATTGTTATTGGACCATTTTGTTTATTTGATTATTGTTGGTGTCTTGTTTTTCTATGTAATTTTTCTTTTCTCTTTTGTGTTCAAGAATGCCTTGATGGTCCACATGGATCTTGATTATTCATATCTTAGTCTCATGTCGTTAAGATGTTCTTTCCTTCTATTTTTAAAATATTTTTGTTCCTACTAAAGATCATATCTTGATTTCAAGCTAGTTTCATTTATGTTTATCTTTTTCTTTGTTTTTTCTTTTTTGTTTAAATGTATATCACTGTAGCTCTAGTTTTGGTCATTGTTTTACCATTATCCTTAGTTATAGGTATTCAAATTTAAATTGACTCATTGTAATTAGAATCTTACATAATTATAAGTTATTCATACTTATGATTCCTAATTTCTTTTTATATATCAATAACTTTATACTTAGGTCTCAAAGTCTTAACATCAACATCAGCTCTGATAAATGATTCTCAAGAACACTTTGCAAAACCTAGGCTCATGATATAGAATTAGGCATCTAGGTAGCATGCATTTTAGGCTTCTCAACTCTATGCTTAGATGTAAATATCTTCACATACATTATGAATTTAATCACTTATTGATCCATTTTTCATCATTCCTCATTCCATTCTCTCCCAAACTTGGGTGAACTACATTGGCCTGAAGTTCATATTGGAACATGAGTCCATGGAACTATGTAGGCAGTGCTTAATTTTTATTGAGGTTAGCTCAAATATCTAAATTATTCTTTTCATCTATCTCATAGCTTTATGCATTTTCATATGCTTGGTTTTATATGGCTTTCTAGGCCATTACACCATCGCATTTATGTTTACACCCACTCACTTTAACCTATCTTTTTAGTTATATCCTTAAGCTATTTTTGATTGATAATTACCCATGTTAGGGCACAACATCTGAACCACATCCAAATCAAATCAGCTCTACTAGGGAAAAATCATTACTTATTATTTATCAATGATCTAAATTTGCCCTACTAGGGAAAAACTATTTTATCATGATTAAATATGCTCTACTAGAGTACTTATTATATTCTCTTTGGAGACCCCTTTCTAGTGGTGCTTCCCTTATTGAAGTAAAATGTTCTATTTTTCCTCTAATTACAAGCTCTCCACATTAAATCCCATGATGTAAATATTTTAGTGTGTAACTTTTCTCAAGATTGATCAATGTCATAAGCGCACTGCTTGTACTCTAAAATTAGGTATATTTACAATGTGCCCCTTAAATTTATGGATTATATATTTCTCATTCTCCCTATCTCTAGGGATTATTATAATTGTAATTATATTTTGATCATTGATGGTAATCACATGTGAAAGCATTAGATTGTCTATATGTGATCTATTCCATGGGTTAAGCTCTCACTTTCTCTCTCTTTTCAAGAGTCCATCCTTCTCTTTCATCCTAGTATGTCCTTTTGATAGGGCATCATGGGTCTATTCCAATTTCTTATTGACAACTATTTTATTTGAAAATGTGTTGCTTCACTTTAATGTATCATGGGTCTATTCCATTTTATGGGCTAGCTAACTTTGATCAAATCATTTCAAGTCAAAATGACAATTTTGCCATTTAGTGCTCTGGATCACTCTTTTCTTCTAATTCATTGGTACATTTCACGTACCTTTGTTATTTGGTGTTAGCAACATCATAAATGGGAATACAACTCCAACACATCTAACATTGCCTTCCATTTCCTCTCCAATAAAATTACAACTCAGTATTATGACTTTTTGACTATTTTAATTAATTTAGTGCCAATTTTCAAATAATTGCAAAATGTTGATTAACCTTGTTTAAGGTTAATTAATTCAAATCAAGAGCTTAAATACATTTTCCATGAAAGTTGTTGAATATTTTTTTCTAAAAATTGATTCCTATTAACCACATCATCAGGTGACATCATTTCTTGGGAAGACATCCCTAGGCCATAAATGCAACAAATATCAAGATTATGGGTCACCCATGCCTAGTTAATGCCTCCCATGCCTCTTCAATGCCCCTTTTTCCAAGGTCATGATGAAGATAATTATGGATATAATTTCAAATGTTAGGATTATCCATGCCCACACATCTCAATCTTGAGATGGACAGTCATGGTTGATCCTGACCAATCTCAAAAATCTATAAATAGAGAGGCCATGGACATGAATTTTAAGCTTGAGTTATGTAAAGTTATTATGTAGAATTGTCTCCATAATCCTTTACAATATACCATTAAAATTAGTTACAATATTTATTAATAGGCTAGTTTAGTGATTCCAAATTATGATCCTACATTTTATGGAGTGTTCTTGAAGCATAGGAGGATCTTATCACTATTGTTGACAAAGCCAAGGATGCTTGATTAAGAGAGAACATGTTTTTGAGCCACATGGGTATGGTGAATCCATTTGGGAAGGTAATATGGTATTTATTTATTTCATTTATTTTTTTCTATCCTTTGTAATTCCCATAAGAATAGATAGGATTAGTTAGTTTAGTTTTTTATGCATTTTTCATGATTTCTTGAGTAATGCTTGACTAACTTGCTTTGTAATCCTGTCTAAACCTTCAACCATTGCAATGATTTTTGATATTTTTGGTCCTAATTCTAATGGTACTCAACCTTTACAACTACCTTCATGACCAATTTCTACCACCTAACCTATCTCAGAAACAAACCAAAGCCTTCATTCATCATTCCACTCATTATACTCTAATTGGATCCACCCTTTACCATCACAGTTTTGATGAAACTCTACTTCATTTTTTAACTTTGATAGAGTCTAAATTAGCATTAAGATAAGTACACAAAGGAATATGTGGAGCTCAATCTAGTGGGGTAGTCCTATCCAAAAATATCTTATGTACTAGTTATTACTGGCCCATAATGGATGCAGATGTCACTACATATGTAAAAAAGTGTGACAAATGTCAATGGCATGCTAATATGATTCATGCTCCAACAAAAACTCTAAAACTAGTGTTGACACCATGGACATTTTCTACATGGGGATTTGACCTCATTGGGAAGAACAACCCCACTTCATTTGATGGTCATAAACATATCTTTATCGCCACTAAATATTTCACTAAGTGGGTTGAAGCTATACCCCTCATGTGATTGGAGAGAAAATTTCCAAATTCATCTTCAATCATCTAATTTGCTGCTATGGTATCCCCTCTGACATTGTATCTGATAATGGAGGATCATTCAAGAACAAGGATGTAGAGCATCTATGTACTAAATAGAACATAACACAACATTTTGCTACAACATATTACCCTTAAGGTAATGGCCAACCTAAGGCATCCAACAAAACCATTGTCAATATTCTCAAAAATATTGTTAATGATGTTGGTCATAATTGGCACTTACAAATATTCCTTACCCTTTGGGCATATTGTACCAATCATCATACCCCCATAAGAGTCACTTTATACTCACTTATTCATGGTACTAAATTCATCCTTCCCATTTAGGTTGAATTGCCTTCAATGCACATCTCTTTCAAGCATGTGCTAGATGATCATGACTATCTAGTAGCCCACCTACAAGAGCTATACCTACTTGATGAAAAATATATAACTACACTTAATAATCTTTAAGTAGATCAAAACCAACTCAAAGGCCACTATAATTGGCATGTGAAGTATAGAACATTTGAACTTGGTGATATTGTTCTTAAATAAAATAAAAAAAATACCATGACTGAGAAGAAGCATAAATAAAAATTCAAACCAAACTGGATAGGGCCTTTCATCATTACTGTAGATTATGGATCAAGAGCATACAAGCTTGCCACACTAGATAGAGAGGAACTTCCTGAGTTGATGAATATTATTCATCTCAAGTGGTACTATGCTTGAGTGGTAAGGTGTATTGTCTATAAGGACCATTTTAGTTATGCCATTTTATCACTATTCTTCTTTATACAATATCATCCTTATCTATCCTCTTATCCATATCCACTTTTTGATTCTAACCTATCAGTCGAGTGTGTTCTAAAACCTAGCCTATTTGACCTTGGTTTTTTCTATTCATTACACGTTTTAGCATCAAGGTATTTGATCAATTTTATCAATTGGTTCACATACTTCAAATAGAGATCATATTTTGGAATAGTGTGACAATAGTTTTGGTAGTTACATCCTTTATTTGTTATTCTTTTCTTACCATTAGTATTACTACTAATTATAACTATCTTTGGGAAAATTATTACCATGGATTTATGCCAGTATCTCTTGGTTATAACTGCCTATGGGTAGACTAGGGATAACATTAAGCCTTGACGTACCAACTTGCCACTTCTTATGTTGTACTATGAATTTTTACCAATTATGCCTATTTTGTTTGAATTGACCACTACACTAGTTGAATTCTTCCACTATAGGGGTATAACTATAGTGACTTGAGGCCCTACTCTAGGAATATGTAGTTAATACTCGATACTTGTTGAGTTTAGCTTAGTCACCCCCTTGCCATGCTCTCACTCTTTTGTGAGCAACCTAAGCCATGTTCTCATCATTTTGTGAGTAACCTAAGCCACACTCTCACCATTTTATAAGTAACCTAAGCCATGATCTCACCATTTTTTAAGAAACCTAAGCCATTCCCTCCCCATTTTACAAGTAACCTAATACATGCTCTCACTGTTCTACAAGCAACCTAAACTATGCTCTCACTATTTTGCAAGCAACCTAAGCCATGCTCTCACAATTTTGTGAGCAATCTAAGTTTGAATGTTGTCACCATTTTGTGATCTTGAACTAGTTGGTGTCTCATCATTCTTGATCAAGTTGAGATACTTCAAAAAATTCCAAAAACATTTGAAAAATCATTAAAAAAAAGAACGAAAACATTGACCACTTCTTTGCCTTAAGGATTCTGGGAACCCTTACTAAGTTATAATCAAATCACTTGTCATTTAGTTTCTCCATCTTTTTTGGCTTTTTTCTCATACACTTGCCATTTTTAAATACCATTCATATTCTTATATCACATACATTCTATTTATTTTCCTTGGTTATCACATTCTTTCCATTCCTTGGGAGAACTTCATTTTGCCCGAAGCTTTTTATTGGATATTACATATATGAAACTATGTAGGCAATGCCCACTTGTCTAGTGTTTATGAAGATAGCTCAACCACCCCATTTTTTTCTTCTATTCCCCTATTTTGTTCATTTGTTAGGTTGTCACCTATTTTTAAGGGCAATGTATATGTGGTTTTTATTGAGTGTTTCTTTGTTTGCTTCTTTGTTTTTTTTTTTTGTGTGTCTATTTATTTGCTTTCAGCGCTGTTGCCTTAATTCAATTTATGTGTGTTCATTAGGTGATTCCTTGCCCACACTTACACTTTAATCCATCCATATTCATATGTTTACATTGATATCATGGTTTCTATCATTGGTGCATTATTTTCTATTGAGTATTGGATTATGGGAGTCAGTCCTTATGCATATTTCATCCAAGTCCTCATGATGTTATACCATGATGCCTATCTACATGTGCTATAACAAACCTTAGATTATAGAAGTCAATTAGAAAATGGTGGCATATCTTTGGCACTAACATCTTGATTCAATCCCAATCATATCCTAAATAGATTAATTAACCATGAAAGAAGTTTAACTTTTACTAGTTTAGATGAGCATCTCCCTACTAGTAGGTTGTTCTAATTTATCATTACCCTCTATGTTAAATTATCATCATCCTCAGCCAAGTTTATCATGTTTTCCATAATCAGGATCTAATGATTAAAATCACCTATGGGTAAATCATTACACACCATCCCACATGTATTTCTTAATGATTATAACCACCTTTGGCCAAATCATTGTGTTGTCACCATTTTACCTTTTTTGGCCATATACGGGCATGTTGTTATCTTGTTCATCTATCCTAACTGGGGTAGCTCCATCTTCTCAATGATTATAACTGCCTTTAGGAAAATCATTATGTTATCATACCATGTTTCCACTATTGGAGTACAATGTTTATAACCATCTATGGGCAAACCATTATACACCATCATGCTTGCATTTTCTATGAATTTGACTACTTTTTCAATATCATTATGTTTTCACCCCATCATCTTTCCTTTCTTTGGTCCCCTCATTTCACTTCTTTCTTTTCGAGGGACCATTTGCTGACATACTTATGCCAACCATTTCCTTGAGGGGGCATTATGTAGTTAGTTTATCGTCATTGTAGTTGTAAACATACAAGACCTTTTCATTCTTTGATAAGACATTATTGTGATTATATATTTCAATGCCTTTTCAAATAGGGTAAAACTGTAGACACATAAATCTAGCCACCAATAACCTCCAACCAAGTTTTTAGCCAATTTCAACTTAAGATGAATAATTTGGCCTACAAACACTAAAACATGCTAAATGATGTGAAACTGACATATTTAAATGCCAATTTTGGTCAAGGTATCCCTAAATGGGGTAATGCAATTTATGGGACAACTAACTTTGATCAGATCATTTTGAGTCAAAATGATAATTTTGTACCTAAGTGCTCTGGATTGATCTTTGATATAAAATCTCTTGCATAAGACATGTGCCTTCATTATTTGCTATTGGTAACATCATAAATGGGATAATAGATATAATTCATATGACATCACCTTCCAAATTCCATTCTAATTGAATTTTGGACAAATAACAAGTTATTCTGGTCAATTTGAGTAATTTGTGCACAAAGTGATTAATCATGCTTAAGAGTTAATCAACCCAAATCAAGGCCTAATTTAAGAATTCCATAGAAAATTGTTGAATAATTTGTTTTGGAAATGAATATTGAATATCTGCATCATTAGGTGACCTCATTTCTTGGGAAGACATCCCTAGGCCATAAATGTCACAAATATTAGGATTCATGCCCTCCATGCCTCATCAATGCCTTCCATGATGCCCTCCATGCCTCTTAATTTTCCTTTCTTCCAATGCCATGATGAGAATAATTATAAACTTAATTCCAAAAATTAAATTAATCCTCAACCACACATCTCAATCTCAGGATAGATGGTTCAGGTTGATTCTAGACATTCTCAAAAATATATAAATAGAGAGGCCATGCAGATCATTTCTAACACATAATTATGCAAAGTTATAATGCAAAATTGATTTAAAAGATTCATTCAATTAGTGTTAACATGCCAAATTTATTCCAAGCCAAGCCAAATCAAAAGGTGCCAAGGAGAGATGGAGGTAGCCAAACTTCCATTGCTAAGGACTTCATGAGTACAAACCAAGCAAGCCACTACAACAAGCATTTTAAAGCATCCAAGTGAGATAAAATAAAGTTTCTAAGCTCTCCCTAATGACTAGGTCTAGAGATGTTATGCTAGTTAGTGTATTTCTTTCATTTTGTTTTCATTTTAAAAATAACCCCATACTAACCATCCTCTTTTGAGTCAAATTATTAGATTCACAGTGATGACCTGATTATTTTATTTACACAACATATGAATTTTAGTTTACAAAAAAGTAATGAAAATGAGAGTAGGATAAATGTGAGGTGATAAATAATTAAAACCATAGATCAAAATTTCTCAAGAAAAATTAAGATGATGTAATACTTATGAGCAAAGGGAAAAATGTATTTCTTGTTAGAATTACAAAATGCTAACTTTATTGACTTCATCTAGAGATGACTAGTCCTGATAAAATTAGTAAATGGGAAAAAGTTAACCTTTTAAACATAAGCATGTAGGCAAAAAAATTGAATAACTTTCTATTTGGACACTCTTCAATTTGATAGTGCTTCTAAATTTGGATTTTAATTATTTTTGTGACCCCCTACACTTAATCTCATGTACATAGAAAGAAACATGGTCTCATCATCAAATACTAGATGTAGACGATTAAGGTCATTTCCACTCAATTCTAACCCCACATAACTAATAATATGTGAGGGAAGATCACTGAAGGTTAGCAAAGGGTGAGAGATGTGGAATTTGAATTTTTGTATTTGCATAAGCTTTTTATTTTCACATGAGTGTCTACTTTTTAATTTACAAGGCCTTTACCCCAAAATCTTGGCCCCATGAAAATATTAATATGCAAGGGATCATAATTGAGTACTAATATAGGTGAGTAAAGTTAATTTTTGAGCATGTTAATGTTATGCTTTTTTAGTGTCCAAAAGTTTTTACCAAAAACCCATGTATTTTTTAATTTAAATTCAATGATGTTTACTTATTAAATGTAGTTGAGTAGTGGTTAAATTATTATTTTATTGACAAAAATTATTAGAGTGTGACACACACAATTATATAGAGAATTAAGTAATTTATTTAACTCAACTATTTTCCACCACAAGGATTCCCTAAGAAGCGAAATGAAAACACAATAAGATAATGTCATGACCTAAGGTGGTTTTAAATTTTGTTTACTCAAGTAAGAGGGATACACCCAAATAATTATAGACACCTAAATATGGCCACCAATGACCTCCAACCATGCTTTTGACCAATTTCCATCAAAGTGCATAATTTGGACTAGAAACACTAAAACACATTAAATGAATTGAAATTTACATATTCAAGTGCCAATTTTGGCCAGGGTATCACTAAATGGGGAAATGCAATTTATGAGCCAACTAACTTTGATCAGATCATTTCAAGTCAAAATGCCAATTTTGCACCTAGGTGCTCTAGATTGCTTTTTTCTATCAAATTTCTTGTATGAGATGTGTTTCTTTGATATTTGGTATTGGAAACATCCTAAATGGGATAGCAGATCCAACATATCTGACACTGACTTTCAATTCCAATCTAGTCAAATTTTAGACTAATAACAAGGCATTCTGATCAATCTGAGTATTTTTTGCACAAAGTGCTTAATCATGCTTAAGAAATAATTAATCCAAATCAAGGCCTAACTAATAATTTCATGGAAACTTGTTAAAATTTTATTTTTAGAAATTAATATTAAATATATACATCATTAGGTGATCTCATTTATTAGGAAGACATCCCTAGGCCATAAATGCCACAAATATTAGGATTATGGGTCTCCAATGCCTCTTTATTACCTCTCATGCCTCATTAATGTCCTATATTCCAAATTCATTATGAGGATAATTACAAATTTTAATTACATAATTAAATTAATCCATGACCACACATCTCAATCTAGAGATGGATGACCATGGTTGATTCTATTCATTCTTGAAAATCTATAAATAGAGAGGACATAAACATCAATTTTAAGCTTAATTTTTGCAAAGTTATAATGCAGGATTGATTCTAAAAGCTTCATGCAAACTAGTGTTACCATGCCAAATTGATTTCAAGTCAATCCAAGCTAAAGTCAAAGGTGCCAAGGAGAGATGGAGTTAGCCAAAATTCCATTTACAAGGACTTCATGAGTAAAAAATTGAGTAAGCCACTGCTAAAAAGGCATTTGGAGCATCCAAGGAAGCTAAAGGAATTATTTTTTTTCCTTAATTTTTAGTTGTGTTTGTCATTTGTTTTTGTTACTAAGCTCACCCTAATAACTAGGCATGAAGATGTTAGTTTAGTGTGTTTTTGATTTGGTTTCATTCACTAATATGACACTAATCTCCTCTTCTTATTTAAATTCCTAGTTCGCATAATGTCATGCCTAGTGGGATGATCTTCATGAGAGCGTAATCCACAAATTTATTTCGTGTTTCATAGTTTTGATTCTCTTTTTTTGTTGTTTTTATTTTGAGTAAAAATGGTAAATAAAGAAGTCATAAATTTTTATTTACTTAATATTTTTTTTCTTAATTTTTTTATTAATATAGATAAATATGTCATTGATATTCTCCAAAATTTCACAAAAAACATTCTTTATATTTTATAATTTATATCTTTTTTAGTAATAATCACTTTCTATTTTTGATTTTTCTAGTGAAAACAGTTAGAACAGAGTTCATAACTTTTTTTAATTGACTTTTTGGACTTAAATTTTTTCAAATACATGAAACTTATAGTTATTGAAACCATTTCAAAAAAAATTAGTAGAGTGACTTATATTTTAAAAGTTATGTTAAAAATACTAACTGGAGGTTTTTATATTTTATGTGCAGTATTTTATGTGTTGTGTTATATTTTATTTTTATCCTTCTAATTTGTTACTTGCTAGTGTTCATATATTTAAGATTATTTTTTGAAAATATTTTATTTATATTTATTATAACACTTTCTAATCTAACATATTGACTTTTGGGGTGATGCCTTAAGGGTAGATAGGTGACCAGCAGACTTCAAATTTGTTAAAACATATTTTAGACCATCTTTGGCATGATTTTAAAATGAATTGGGAACATTATTTTGATTCATAAAGTAACATTTAAGGTCCATAAATAAATGTTTTTATCATTAGTTTTCAAAGTTACAACTAATACTAAGAGGTCAAATGAACACCACCTCATTTTTTGAATTTGGGCTTAAAAATGAACTCACCTTTCTAAGCTTTTTGTATTAACTTAGTTGTTTAAATTAGATTTTTGTTTGGAAAAAAGAGGAATGTTGTGTGTATGCTCTTCCTTTTTCCCCCTTTATGGACCCCTTAGAATCAAAATCACCATTCCTATTATAAATAGCCCAGTCTAAGGCTTATAAAGAAAGTCATTTAAGCACTCCCCAAAAACTCATCAAAGTTTGGGTGACCTTGAAAATGACCCTAAAGTCTTTATATTTCATTCTTTCATTATTTTTATGCAAACATGGCTTATGAGGGAGACTTCATCACCTCATACAAGTTCTTTAGGGAAGTTTTGACCCAAGGTTTTACCTGCTAACATTGAATTCATTTGGCTCCTAATTGGAGTTGCACATGGGACATAGTGGCACTTTGGACATCACACTACACTAAGTGAATGCCAAGATGTAGTGGTTGAAAAAAGGACTAGACCTTTTTGCAAAAAACCAAGTGATATGGATCCAAAATATATTATCTTATTTTTCATTGTTTGGAATAAAAGTAATTATGCAATTGATTCCCCTAGAACATTCAAAAACTTATAGACCTTAGACAAAACCCCACTTGTCATGGAAGTATTGTTGGTGTAAGGTGCACCTCAAGGTCCATGTCACAATAATCTCATTTGAGAGAAGGGGGTGTAAAAACCCTACTATATAATGCATATTTACTTTTGGATGAACACTTAAAATCCTCTCAAATGATGTATATTGATGGATTCTAACAATACCAAGAAACCTTATCAATTTAGAGTCTAAAAGTGATTAATTATTTGGTTTTGTCCTAGATTAAAGTCTTGTTTAGACTCAAAACTTGGTGTAAATTATAAAAACCAAAACACATGGTCCTCATTTTCCTTTGAAAAAAGAGGTGTTATGTTTCCCATGTGAAGTCATCAAATTTTCCTTGATTTAGAGTCCATCAAAACTTAGCATTCATATCATCCACTTTGGCATAGTTATGTTGTTCAATTAAGTCTAGACCTTTGACAAATTTTGTTTAAGTCCTTCATTTATAATCTAAATTCAAAATTGCACCTTCATAAGTTTAGAGGGTTGATGTGTTAGCTTGGCTCACCATTTTCACTAAACCTAATGGAACTTAGGTTTAATTTCTAATTTGGCTTGAAATTCATTTTAGACTCAAGATCAATTATCACTACTTGATATACTTAATCCATTTTTTGTTAAACACTTTCACTTTGAGTCTATGCACCAGAACATTTTGAGTCAAGAAAAGTAGTGTTATGTTTTCAAAATTATGGAAAACTATCTTTTCGTTAGAGAGTTTTTGAAATAAACATTTAGCCACATGTTTTGGGTAGTGTAGTGTCATTATGCTTCCCAAAACATTTCAAATATTGTTTCATAGACCCTCTTACATAGAGTTAAAATTTATTCCTACATTTTTAGACCAATCTAAGTGTACTTTTGTGATCCTTTATCTAGCATAGTTATACTATTCACTTTTGTCTAGCTTATTTGACCAAACAACAAAATTTTTATACCATTATTTGTGAGAAAATAAACTATCTCTAAAGTGTCTTTTGTTTCATACCTTATACCTAGTTGATCGAGTTCATGTCCAAGAATCAAGTGCCTAGTGTTTGTTACAAGTGTTTAAAATCTATTAGATTAAAACTTCAATCTATTTCAAATTATAACTTTTGATGTTTGTTGGACAAGAGTCCTAGTGCATGCCTTGTTTGATCCTAGCTTTTGATGTCGTGTTTCGCCAAAATACCTAGCACTTTTAATTTCCTAGATTAGACTGATTTGAAACACTTCAAACTTAGAGTTTGGTATTTTTATTTTTAGCTTATTTACTTGTTGATCTTTGTGTGAATAGTGAGATATTAGACATTTAATGCTAGCTTATTTCTTCACTAAATCTTTGCATAAATCTTTTGATCCTTTTGATGAATCTAGACCAAGTTTTAATATCATTTGTTTTAGATATTTTCTTTTTTAGATTTTATGAAAAAATTTTACCTTTTTTATCACAAAGGCATTGACTATGGACCCCAATATGTATTCCTACTCTCGTAGTGGAATCATGTACAATTTGAAGATTAGTAATGTGGTTACATAGGAAGAAATGGTGCAAGACCCCTATGCAGATAATATTCCTTATGAGATGGATTTTTATCCCTCTTATAATACTCAATTAAGGGTAGAAATCCAAGATCCCTTGGCTAACTATTTGGTTAACACATCACCTTATTTAGAAAAAGACTAAGAATAAATTGCACAATACCTAGCTACAATACCTATAGTGGATGAACCAATTATTTAACAGTCATATTATAATAATATGGCTTCCACATAGGATCCATTTTTCTTTGAGAAACATTTTCTAGAGAACAAAGATGAGATTTTGGTTAGAGCCATAGAGGTAGGGGCCAAGTTTCCAACAGACTTCCCACATGAAAATTTACCAATCCTAGTAAGAGTACCTCACAACATAATTTATGATCAATATGATTCTTTTAGCAATACTTTAGCTTTAGTCTAAACAACATATTAGGACCCTAATCTAACTAATAGGGGCAATAATATCATGAAATAAAACTTTAATAAAATGTAGACATCATATCAAACCTACTTGAATCTGTCACACAATTTCAATCAAATGGTGAGTAAACCTCTTATTGGATTAGTTCCTTCAATAGGAGTTTTGATAGAGTTAACTGGTCAAAAAAATCAAAGTTTAGACCTATTCATGTAAAACACTTTGATAGATAACTTGCTGCATATACCCATTATTAAAGAAGTTTCTTATGATTCTACATAGAATAATGAGCAAAATATATTAGATAATGTGTAAGCAACATCCAATCTAAATCAAAATGGTACTAACAAATAACTAGTCAAAAATATGTGCCTATAGTTAATACCATGAGTGGACCATCATACCAGAGAGAAGGAGTTTCTATATCCCAACCTCAACCAACTACTTCATCAAGTGTGCAACCAATAACATTAGGTAGTCAACCAGAAACTAATGTCATGCCTCAATAGTCAAATGTGATGAATCCTACTCCTCAATAAGCGATGAGTAGTATTCTAAAATAGTGGGTATAATCTAGTGTACCAACATAATAGAGGCTAAATATATTACCACCTTAATAAGGGGCAACTTATTTTCTACCTCATTACATAGTGGTAAATATACCTCTTCAATCACATACTAGTGTACCAATCCAAAACCAAACACAGACTAGCCAACAACATGTAAATATTGGTCAGTGATAGATGTCAAATATTCAACATGCTTTCACTTCCCAATGAAGATTCATGCAACAAGGAGGCTCCAATTTTTCTCAAGAACCGACTAGATAATAATTGGTTTAAAGTGTGCCACAGGTTTAGAGATAGGGTCTTGGTCTACAAGTTCCCACTCAACAAGTTTTGATTAGTCGACACATGTCCCTTTTCAACCATTGAAGCCACAATATAGTTATATCCCTCCATTCCAACTACAAAATCCTCCAAGTCAAACCTTTATCACCAATCTAAACTAGAATATCATGCAATTAAACGTACAATTTCAAGTACATCTTAATCCATGTATGCATATTCCTGGTTTATTTCTCAACCAAACTATTATACCTCAACAAATATCTCCATCATACCCTAGTCAAAGTGTCCCACTTATGACCTCCCAACCATCTACACAAACCAATACTCTCCTTCAAACCAATGTTCCTTCTAGTTTCCTATCCCAAGAATTACAATAGATGAAGGATGCAATTGCTACCATTCAGGCTGGGAAACAAACTAAAAATATTAATTTGGATGACTTGTGTTCTTATCCATTCAACATGGATTAATTATAGATACCATTTCTTCTAAGATATGAACCACCAAAATTTGACAAATATAAAGGGAAAGGTGACCCTAAGGCCCATTTAACTGAGTTTTTTGTCACATGTCAATCAATGGCATATAGTGATATATACCTTTTGTTTTTATTTCCAAGGAGATTTGATGGACAAGCTTTGGAGTGGTTTTTAAAGTTGCCCAAGAATTCAATAATAGAGTTTGATGATCTTTCTGATAAGTTTGTGTAGCACTTTTCCTATAATATCGAACATGACATTTCATTAGTTGACTTAACATAAGCAAATAAAAAATATGGTGAGATTTTTTAAAGTTATGTAGCATGATAGAGATCCCTTACAAGTCATTTCACCCATAGTTTACCAGATAAACAATTAGCTACTATGTTTACTAAAAATTTCCATAGTGAGATAGCTTATCATCTAGAACTATAATGTGCACATACTTTCAAGGAGATAATTGATAAAGGTTTGTTGATCGAGTGAGTACTCATCAATAAAAGAGTCATCAAGCTTAATTCCACTAATCATAATCAAGGTACCAATCAGGAAAATGGCCAAAATTAACATCCCATTCAAGTGCAAGCATCGCAACTAATACAGGCCAATAACCAAAAAAGACCAAAGCAATTCAACTACAATAGGAATGTTTTAAGAAATGGAGTAACAGAATCACATCATGTCCAAATGATGAAAACATCATCCACACCACCTTTTCAACTTAATCTTATTCAACAACCTCTCCAACCAATGTTTCAAGCATAACAACCAAGACCTGTACAACAAATAAAATAGCCTTTACCATTGCAAGCCCCTCCTCCAAGGAGAAGTATGCATATGCATCATGTCTTTAGTGACCTAAAAGATACTATTGAATATGTATTTCATAAACTTACCACTACTAATCTGATTGGTTGGCCTATACAAAAGCATTCTCTAATAGGCATTCCATATCTTGATTGGTACCATGAAAATGAATTCTATGAATATTATCAGGTTAATGGGCATAATCTATGAAGATGTTTTCAAATCAAGAATTTGATTGAGAATATGTTGGAGAATGGGGAGATAATATTGGATCATGGTGCTTCCAATTCCAATCAAACTCATAGAATTTATCAAAACCCCTTTCCTTGACATAATAATCAGCAACAATAGTAACAACACCAACTAGTACAACAACAAAATCAACAGTATCAAAATCAAAGGCCAAACCAACAAAACCAACAAAATCAATATTAGAACCCAAAACAATAGAGAAATGGAAAAAACCAAGGTTAGAATGGTAAAAACCAACAAACCTACCATGCATTTACACATGAATAAAATAGGGTTGTAGGTCATATTTTAGGGGGAAACATTAATACCATCTCCATTAATCCTAGATCGAGTACTAATCAATCTAGCCCATTGCTAAACAATACCACTCAACCAAATTACATGGATAATCCCTTTTTGACCTAGGACTGTACATAAGAAAACCAACAAATTAGGACTCCCACTTTTGTACCATATACCAATAACTCACCCTTACCACATGACCACATACAAGTACACCAGTAATTGAGACTTGTCTTATTTGGTCCCATATCATTCCCAACATTTATTAGTGATCATGATCCAGTGTCTAATATTGATTGTGCAATCACAATTTGGAGGTTGAAGATTATTATCTTAAGCCCACAACTATCTGCCACTTTACCTATTAGCTAACTAACCATTTAGCCTTAGAATAAACATTCAATATTGACCAAGATAAAAAGTTTGATATTGTGGAACTATTATAGAAGATACCAGCACAAATTTATATTTTAGATTTTTTGTGAACTTCATAAATCCATAAGAACATCTTGAATGAGTTTTTAATCCAATCCATTATTGCTACTGACATATCCCCTGATAAATTTCAAGCTTTGGTTGGACACCTAGCTCTAGCCCAATAAGTCATATTCAAACAAAGCGATATGTCTTCCCTTGGCCTGCTCCATAATAACCCATTATACATAAAAGTTTATATAAAGTGGCTTAAAGTGAAATGTGTCTTTATAGACAATGGATCAGGCCTCAATATAGTGCCTCTAAAGCTCAGCAAGTTTCTTGGGTACACAATGGCAGATCTCCAACCATAAATGATAACCATCAAAGCCTATGATATTCAAGAAAGAGAATCACAAGGAACAATTAGTTTTCAAGTTATCATTGGGTCTTTGACACATGATAGACTTTGCCATGTGCTTGATATTGAGTTATCATACAATATGCTTCTAGGTAGGCCTTGGTTACATGAGATTCATGTAGTCCCATCAACACTGCACCAATGTATCAAGTTTTACCACTCAGTGATGGAAGTGAATATTCCAAGAGATTTATACATATATGAACACTGCAAACATCTTGAGGCTAAATTTGAAAGCTATAATTATCAGTACAACATGAATCCAAGTTCCAAGCAGGAAAAAGAAAGGCTATACTTATTGATCCTTCACCAGATAATTGCATAGATCATAATACCTTAGATTCCCTTTCACACATGACACCTCTTGAAGCTTCTAATCATTTCACCATTTTAGATAATGGATTGGGAGATTATATGACCCATGATACATTTCATATTTCCAGTCTTACTCAAATTTTGAAAACCTTTGGGTGACCTAAAGTCACCCCACATAATCATTGACAATGAAAGAACAAAGATAAGGGACCTATCACATTTTTACTAGCATCTATCCTATAACTCAACCCTCTTAAAGGGGATTAATAATGGTTATACAATGATGACCAAGCTGATTTTTATAAAAGTGTAAAGTATCCTATTCTCAGTAGGATCATAGAGCATCATAATTATGAAGGAAGAGGCCTCAGACTGAATCAGTAAGGAACCATTGAGTCAGTTTTCATGACTAAGTATGAAAGACCTTAAGGACTTGGATTTAAACTACCTGGGGGTGACCCCACATATCTTATTCAAATTACATTACAAATACCTAGTGAGGATGATGCCAACAGTGAAGTAGAGTTTGATCACAATCTCACCTTTGATGACCTAGCTAAAACTAACCTATTTGATACCAATGCCATTTTTATCCTTACCCCAATCATTCATCGCAACCCATTACCATTATACTATCCCTAACTGGTAGATTGAGTCTAGCAAGAATCCACTTTACCAAATGATGAGTTTTAGAATGATGATGCATACTATGAATTCCTAAGTCTTAGACATAATTTTCCATTGGGAGATCACAAATCAAGATTCTTAATCACATTGGATCCTGAAGCATATTTTGGAGAATGGGTGAACACCCTTAGCCAAAAATAAATAAGTAAAAGATTGAGGTCCCAAAGTGAAAACTTCTTTGAGGTACTTTTTGAGTAGGCAAAAAGTAAAGATAAAGGCCAGTCTAGTGGTAAAAACTTATTTCAAGCACCATTAGATGGGGATGTTTATTCTTCTTTGAATTTAGACTAGGAGACCACCAATGATGAACTTGCCTATGGATCCAAGTTTAGTTTTATGAAACAACAAGTATTTGATCAAATTCTTCAAAAATTTCTAACTATTTTTGTCACATGGCCAGATCTCCCATTAGGAGACTCAAATTCATCATGCCTAAGAAAATTTAAAGAGCAAGTCCTAATAGAGAATCCTAATATAGTCTAGCAGTTCAAGTCTTTGCCTACTATCCTAGAAGATGGTTTGACCCTTCTAGTTGAGGATACAATAGAGGTAAAAATCAAAACTCCATCAGACCCAAAGTGGATAAAGTTAGTCACATCACTCATTGAGGAGCAACATAAATTCTTTATAGCTCTATTGAGAGAATTTGTAGATATCTGTGTGTGGGCCTATTCTGACATGCTAGGTTTGGACTCTACCTTGGTTTTACATCACCTTATGGTCAATATTTATACCAAATTAGTAAAACAAAAGCTATGTAAGATGCAACCTTAAATTTTTGTATTGGTAAAGAAAGAGTTGGAAAAACTCTTAGAAGCAAGATATATCCGATCCATTAACTACTTAGAATGGATATCTAATGTTGTACTTATTAGCAAAAATCCTAAAGAAATTAAAATTTGTACTGATTTTTGAGACATCAATAAAGCTTATCCTAAAGATGAATTTCCATTGCCTAATATTTACATGATCATTTAATCCATGGTAGGTTATAAAATGCTTTTACTCATGAATGGCTTTTCAGGATACAACTAGATTAGAATTGCACCAGAAGACCAACATAAAACAACGTTCATCACTCCATCGAGAACATTTTGTTATCAAGTAATGTCATTCAGTCTTAAGAATGTTGAAGATACATATCAAATAGCCATGACTATCATATTCTATGATATTATGCATGATATTGTTGAAGACTATGTCGATGACATATTAGGAAAATCTAAAACTAGGGCTGACCATCTAGTAATTCTATGTAGGATATTTAAAATATTAGAAGAGTATAAAGTAAAATTCAATCCAAAGAAATGTGTGTTTGGAGTAACCTCAAAAATTTTACTTGGATTCATTATGTCTCATAGGGGCATTGAAGTCGATCTGGTCAAAGTTCATGCTATAATCAAGATGCCACCACCAACCAATTTGAAGCAACACCATAGTTTGCAGGGCAAGATCAAATCAATCCAATGTTTCATCTCTCAATTAGCAAATAAGTGTCATTCATTAACATATCTTCTAAATAAGGGAGTTGCATTTCATTGGGATGACCACTACCAAACAAATTTTCAATAACCTAAGGACTATCTAGTTAATCCACCTATTTTGTTACCTCCTATGCTAGGAAGGCCATTCTTATTGTATCTATTGTAGACACCTAAATCTAGCCACCAATGACCTCCAATTAGGATTTTGACAAATTTCTGCCTAAAATATACAATTTGGCCTAAAAACACTAAAACATGCTAAATGATGTGAAACTAACATATTTAAGTATTGATTTTCGCCAGGGTATCCCTAAATGGGGAAATGCAATTTATGGGCTAGCTAACTTTGATCAAATAATTCTGAGTCAAAATGCCAATTTTGCACCTAGGTGCTCTGGATTGCTCTTTCCTATCAAATCTCTTGCATGAGATGTGTGCCTTTTTTGTTTTTTATTGGTAACATCCTGAATGGGATAATGGATCCAATGCATCTGACATCACCTTCCAATTCTAATTCAGTCAAATTTTACACCAATAACAAGGCATTCTTATCAATTTGAGTAATTTGTGCACAAAGTGATTAAACATGCTTAAGAGCTAATTAATCCAAATCAAGGCCTAATCAAGAATTCTATGGAAACTTGTTGAATAATTTGTTTTGGAAATGAATATTGAATATCTGCATCATCAAGTGACCTCATTTTTTTGGAAGACATCCTTCGGCCATAAATGCTATAAATATCAAGATTCATGCCCTCTATGACTCATTAATGCCTTCCATGACACCCTCTATGCCTCTTAATTTTCACTTTTTAAATGTCATGATGAGGATAATTATAGACTTAATTCTAAAAATTGAATTAGTCTTTAACCACACATCTCAATCTTGAGATGGATGGTTTAGGTTGATTTTAAACATTTGCAAAAATCTATAAATAGAGATGTCATGAACATCATTTCTAATCTATGATCATGCAAAGTTAGAATTCCAAATTGGTTCCAAAATATTAAAGCAACTAGTGTTATCATGCCAAATTAATCTTAATCCAAGCCAAGCCACAAGCCAAAGGTGCCAAGGAGAGATGGAGGTAGCCAAGCTTTTATTACCAAGGACTTCATGAGCACAAGCCGATCAATCCACCACTACAAAGGCATTTGAAGCATCCAAGGAAGGTGAAGGAATTCTTGTGTTTTATTCCTTACTTTTTAGTTGTGTTTATCATTTGTCTTTATTAAATAAGCTCTCCCCAGTGTCTAGGCCTAGACATGTTACTATAGTTAGTGTGTTTTTTTCATTTTTTCATTTTGAAAATAACATGATACTAATCATCCTTTCTTGAGTCAAATTCTTAGATTCACATATGGTATGCCCGATGTGACTAGATGCATCTTACACTTGAATAATATCAATTTTCAGCTCTAAAATATTCATTTAGACCTTGAAAACTTGTGAAAATTGATTTTCCAACTTTATTTTGTCATTTTTGTTTACCATGAGTTTACACAGTAACTGACATTGGTAAGTAAGACCAACATCGATTGCATAGTTTAACTAATGGTAGTTAGTAAAACTGGCATTAGTTAGTTACTTGTCAAGACAGTTGCATTGGTTAGCCAAAATAACCGTCATTAGTTGTATATAATCGACATCGGTTACTATGTTTTTCCTAAAATAGAGACTTGAGAGATATTTTTCTAAAGTTTATTGTTTCAAACCCAAAATAGCTTCAAAGATAAAGGACATGCTAACATTTTTTTTAGGACCAAGCTTTACATTTGTTAAAAACATGTTTTAGATCACCTTTGCATGCTTAAAAATCAATTACAAACCTTGTTTTGGTGTTTAACAAAGAATTTAGATGTTTTTGGTGAATGTTTTCAAAGTTTACAACTAAGACCAAGGGGTCAAATGAACACCACCAAATCTTTCACTTGGGATTAAAATTGAGCACACTTGTCAATTCTTGTTTTTCTTAGTCATTTAGATTAAATTTTGTTTGGCAAAAAGAGTAATGTTGTGTGTATGTTATTCCATTTTTGTCCTTTAGGGAACACTTGGAATCAAAAGTACCATTCCTATTGCAAATAACCTAGTTCAAGGCTTATAAATAAAGTCATCTAAATCACTCCCCAAAAATGCATCAAAGTTTGGGTGAGCTTGAAAATGACCCTAAAGTCTTTCTACTTTCATGCTTTCTTTATTTATATGCAAACTTAGCTTGTGAGGGGGACTTCATCACCTCCTACAAGTTCTTTAGGGAAGCTTTGACTTGAAGTTTCACCTCTTAGTATTGACTTCATCTGGATCCTAATTAGAGTTTCACATGGGATGTAGTGGCACTTTGGATATCACACTACACTAAGTGAATAACAAGATGTAGTGGCTGTAAAAAGGACTAGACCTTTTTACAACAAGCCAAGTTATACGAACCCAAAATCCATGATTTTCTTTTGAAATTTTTATCATGAAATTAATTAGGAAATTGATTCCCCTAGATCATTCAAAAACTTGTTGTATCTTAGATAAATGTTGACTTGCCACCAGAAGTATTATTGGTGAAGGTGCACCTCAATGTCCATGTCATAGTACTATCATTTGAGAGAAGGGGGTGTAAAAACCCTACTATATAATGCACATTTACTTTTGGATGAACACTTAAAATCCTCTCAATGATGTATAATGATGGATTCCAATAATACCAAGTAACATTGTCAGTTTAGCAACTAAGGGAGATTAATTAGTCGGTCTTGTCCTAGATTAAAGTCTTGTTTGAAGTCAAAAATTGGTGTAAACAAACAATCCAAACCAAACACAGTCCAAATTCTCCTTTGAACAAAGAGGCATTATGTTACCCATGTGAGATCATCAATTTAACTTATTCAAAAGTTCATCAAAAGATTAGGATTCATATCATCCACATTGGCGTAGTTATGATGCCAATTGAGTCTAGACCTTTACCAAAGTTGTTTAAGTCTTTCAAGTATAATCTAAATTTGAAATTGCACCTTTATAAGTTCATAGGGCTGACGTGTTAAGTGGGTTTTCCATTTGCACTAAACTTGATGGAACTTAGGTTCAATTTCCAATTTGGGTTAAACATCATTTAAGACTCATAATCATTGTCATCACTTGATAGACTTAAGCCATTTTGTGCTAAAAACTTATACTTTGAGTTTATGCACCACAACATTTTGAGTCAAGAAAAGTAGTGTTATGCTATCAAAATTATGGGAAAATGTCTTTACCTTAGAGATTTTTTGAAACAAACTTTTTTGTTACACCTTTTGAGTAGTGTAGTATCATTATGCTACCCAAAACATTTCACAAATTATTTCATAGACCCTCTTGCATAAAGTTCCAAAATTTAAACTAAACTAAGTGTACTTTTGTGATATTTTGTCTAACACAGTTATACTTTTCACTTTTGTCTATACTTTTTGTCAAAGGAACCAAGTTTTATACCATTATTTGTGAGAAAATAAACTATCTCTAAAAGTGCCTTTTATTTCATACCTTATACCTAGTTGATCAAGTTCATGTCCAAAAATAAAATGCCTAGTATTTATTAGAAGTGTTTCAAATCCATTAGATTAAACCCTTCATCTATTTTTCAAAGTCTATCTTTTGACACTATTTGGCCAAGAGTCCTAGTGCATGCCTTATTTGAGCCTACCTTTTGATGCCACGTTTAGCCAAAAGACCTAACAACTTTTACATTCCTAGATTAGACTGATTTGAAACACTTCAAACTTAGAGTTTGTCATTTTGATTTTTGGTCCATTTACTTGCTTATCTTTTTGTGAATAGTGAAATGTTAGATACTTCACATTAGATTATTTACTCACAAATCTTTTCATAAACCTTTTGATCCTTTTTGACAAATCTAGACCAAATTGGAACATCATCTATTTTAGACATTATCTTTTTAGATTTTGTAAAAATCTTTGACCTTTTATCACAAAGCATTTACTATGGATCCCAATATGTATTCCAACACTCCTGGTAGACTCATTTACAACCCAAGGATTAGTAATGTAGTTGTGTAGGAAGAAATGGTGCAAGAACCTTATGTGGATAATATTATTTATGAGCTAGATTCTTATCCCTCTTATAATACTCAATTAGGGGCACAAAGCCAAGATCTATTGGCTAACTATCTGGTTAATACACCACCTAACTTAGAACAAGACCAAAAACAAACTACACAATACCTAGCTACAATACCCATAGTGGATGAGTTAGTTCTTCAATAGTCATATTATACTAATACGGCTTCCACGTATGATCCATTTTTATTTGAGTGACATTTGTTAGAGAACAAAGATGAGATTTTGGTTAGAGCCATAGAGGTAGGGGCCAATTTTTTTTTAGATTTTCCTCATGAAAATTTACCAAGTCTAGTAAGAGTACTCCACAATATAATTTATGATCAACTAGCTTCTTCTAATAATCCTCTAGATCTAGTCTAAATAACGTATCAAGACCCTAATGCATCTAATCGAGGTAAAAACATCATGTAAAATCAATTTTACCAAATGCAAACAACATATAAAACCTACCTAAATCTAGCACATGATTTAAATTAGATGAACATGGTGAGTAAGCCTCTTATTGACCTATTTCTTTCAACAAGAGTATTGATAGATTTAACTGGATAATAGAATCCAAGTTTTGACTAATTTCTACAAATTGCTTCGATAGATAACTTGATGTATATGCCCATTATTGAAGAAGTGTCTTTAGCCTCTACATAGAATAGTGAGCCAAACATAGTGGACAATGTGTAAATAACATCCAATCTTGATCAAAGTGGTACTAATGCACAAGCAACTAGCCAATAGCATGTGCTTGTAGTTAATCCCATGAGTAGATCATCATACCAAGGAATAGGAGTTTCTACATCCTAACCTCAATTGGATGCTGCCTCAAGTGTACAACCTGTAGGATTAGGTACTTAAACAATGTCCAATGTCATGCTTCAACAACAAAATGTGATGAATCCTACTCCTCCTCAACAAGTAATGAGTAGTATTCCACAACAATAGGCATAATCTATTGTATCAATGTAACTGAGGACAAATACATTTCCACCTTAATCAGGGACAACAAATACTCCACTTCACTAGGTAATGACAAGCATACCTCTTCAGTCATAGACTAATATGCCAATTCAAAACCAAGCAATGACTAGTCAACAACATGTAAATATTGGTCAGTGATAGATGCCAAATCTATAACCTATTTTCACTTCTCTATTAGGATTAATGCAACAAGGAGGTCTCCATGTTTCTCAAGTATCTACTAGACAACCATAGGTTCAAAATGTGCCACAAATTTAGAGATAGGGTCTTGGTCCACAAGTTCCCACTCTATATCAATGTTTGATTAGTTGGCATCATGCCCCTTTTCAACCATAGCAGGAAAAATATAGTTATATCCCTCCATCCGAACCCCAAAATCCTCTAAGTCAAACCTTTATCACTGACCCAAACTAGAATATCATGAAACTAATTTTATAATTTCAAGTACATCCTAATCTATGTATGTGTATTCCTAGTCCATTCCCCAACCAAAATAATATACCCTGACCAAATAAACTAATTTACTCCAACAAATATCTCCATCATACACAAGTCAAAGTGTCCCACTTGTGACCTCCTAACCATCTACCTAAACCAATATTCTCCCTCAAACCAATGTTCCTTCTAGTTTCTTATCCCAAGAATTACAATAGATGAAGGATGCAATTACTACTATTTAGGCTAGGAAACAAACTAAAAATTTCAAATTGGATGATGTGTGTTCCTATCCATTCAACATGGATTATTTCTAGATACCATTTCCTCTAGGATATAAACCACTAAAATTTAACAAATACAAAGGGAAAGGTGACCCTAAGGCTCTTTTGACTAAATTCTTTGTTGCATGTCAACTAGTGGCATATAGTGACATATAACTTTTGATATTGTTCCGAAAGAGCTTGACTAGATAAGTTTAGAGTGGTTTTTAAATTTTCTCAAAAATTTAGTAATGGATTTTGATGATATTTATGATAAGTTTGGGTAGTATTTTTCCTATAATATTGACAGTGAGATTTCATTAGTGCATTTAACACAAGCAAATAAAAAAGATGGTGAGAGTTTTGTAAGTTATTTACAATGATGGAGAGCCCTTACAAGCCATTTCACTCATAATTTACCAAATAAATAATTAATTTCTATGTTTACTAAAAAATTTCATAGTGAGATAGCTTATAATCTAGAACTACAATGTGCACATACTTTCAAAGAGATCATTGATAAAGGTTAGTTGATCGAGAAGGTGCTCATCAATAAAGGAGTCATAAAGATTAATTCAAATAATTAAAATCAAGGTATCAATAAAGGAAATGGCCAACCTCAACATCTTATTCAAGTGCAAGCATCACAACTAGCACAACCCAATGACCAAGAAAGATTGAAGCAATTCAACCACAATAGAAATGTTATGGGAAATGGAGTAACCAAATATCATAATATCCAAATTGTGAAAATGTCATCTATACCACCTTTTCAGCTTACTCTTACCTAGCAACCACTCCAATCAATGCTAAAAGCATAACCACTAATAACTGCACAATAAATACAATAACCATTACCATTGCAAACCCCTCCTCCTAGGAGAACCATGCTTGCACATCATGTCTTTAGTGACCTAAGAGAACCTATTAAGTCTTTATTTTTCAATATTACTTCCACTAATTTGATTAGTTGGCCTATACCAAATCATTATCTACAAGGCATTCCTTATCCTAATTGGTACCATGAAAATGACTTCTTTGATTATCATCGGGTCAATGGGCATAATATATAAAGATGTGTCCAAATAAAACATTTAATTAAAAATATGTTGGATAATGGGGAGATAACATTAGATAATGGTGCTTCTAATTCTAATCAAACCCTTGGGATTTATCAAAACCCCTTTTCTTGACATAACAATTAGCAATAGCGAAATGATTAACAATAACAAAAACAACAACAATGATTACTGAAGTAGTAAAATCAACATTATCAAAATCAAAGGCCAAACTAGTAGAATCAAAAAATCAATAGTAAAACCCATAATGATATAATAATGGACTAAACCATGGTTAGAATGGTAATAACCAACAAACCTACCATGCAGTTTCACATGACTATAACAAGGTTGTAGGTCATATTATAGGAGGTAGCATTAATACCATCTCCATTAATCTTAGACCAAGCACTAATTAGCCTAGATAGTTTCTAAACAATAAAATTTATCCAAATTACATATATAGTCCTTATTTCACCTAAGAATGTATATAGGAATACTAGAAAATTAGGAATTCCCTTTCTAGACTTATATCGACAACTCATCCTTGCCACATGACCACATGCAAGTGCACCAGCAATTGAGACTTTTCCTATCTGGTCCCACACTATTCCCAACATTGGTTATCAATAATGGTCTATTTATTTAATATTTATTGTGTAATCATAAATCAAAAGTCAAAGATTACTATCCCAGGCCCACAACCTTCTGTCACTTTGCCTACCATCTAACCAACTGTTCAACCTCAAAATAAACTATTCGCTATTGACCAAGACAAGAATTTTGATATTTTGGAAAAATTATAGAAAACACCAAAAAAAATTATATTTTAGATTTTTTGTGAATGTTAATAATCCACAAGAACATCTTGAATGAGTTTTTAACACAATTTACTATTGATAGTGACATATCCCCTGATAAATTTCAAGATTTGGTTGGACACCTAGCTCCAACCCAACAAGTCACTATCAACGAAAGTGACATATCTTCCCTTAGCCCACTCCATAATAATTTATTATACATATAAGTTTATATAATATTTAATAAAGTGAAATGTGTCCTTATAGACAATAGATTCAACCTCAACATAGTGTATCTAAAGCTCATCTAGATTGTTGGGTACACAATGGAAAATCTCCAACTAGAAATGATAACCATCAAAGCCTATGATAACTAGGAAAGAAAATCATAAGGAACCATTAGTTTTCTAGTTATCATTGGGACTTTGACCCATGATACACTTTTCAATGTGCTTGGTCTTGACTTATCATACAATATGCTTCTAGGCAGACCTTGGTTATATGAGATTCATGCAGTTTCATCAATGCTGCACCGATGTATCAAGTTTTCCCACTCATAGATGGAAGTGAATATTTTATGAGATTTAGATTACCTTTCCTACATGCCACCTCCTAAAGATTCTAATCATTTCACCATTTCAAATAATAGACCAAGAGAGTATGTGACCTAGGATATATTTCATATTTCCAATCTTCCTTAGAATTTAAAAATCTTTGGGCGACCTAAAGCCACCCCACATATGTATTGGAAACAAAAGAACAAAGATAAGGGACCTATCATATTTTTACCAGCATTTAGCCTAGAGCATGACCCTCTTGAATGGAATGAATCATGGTTATATAATGACAACCAAGCTATTTGTTATAAAAATACAAAGTATCCTATTCCTAGTAGGATCATGGTGCATCACAATTATGAAAGAAGAGGCCTAAAACTAAATTAGTAAGGAACCATCAAGCCAATTTCCATGACTAAGTATGAAAGACCTTATGGACTTGGATTTAAACTGCCTGGGGGTGACCCCACAAATCTTATTCAAAATCCATCACCAATGACTAGTAAGGATGATGCTGACAATGAAGTAGAGTATGATCATTGCCTCACCTTTGATGACCTAGATGCAACTAAATTGTTTGATAATAATGTAATTTTTAGCCTTACCCTAGCTATTCATTATAACCCTTTGCCATTATATTATCCCCAACTGATAGATTGGGACCAATAAGAATCTATTTTTTTGATTGATGAGTTTTAGAATGATGATGCATTTTGTGACTTTTTAGGCCTTAGAGACAATGTTCCATTGGGAGATCACAAATTAGGATTCTCAATCACATTAGATCTTGCAGCCTATTTTTAAGAGTGAGTGAACACCCTTAGAAAAAAACAAATAAGTAAAACATTGAGGTCCCAAAGTGAAAACCTCTTTAAGGCACTTTATGACCAGGGAAAAAGTAAAGATAAAGACTAGTTTAGTGGTGAAAATTCGTTTCAGGTGCCATTAGAAGGGGGTGTTCATTTTTATTCAAATTTAGATTAGGAGACCACCAATGATGAACTTACCTATGGATCCAAGTTCAACTTGAGCAACAACAAGTATTTGATCAAAATTTTCAAAAAAATTTGATTATTTTTGTCACATGGCCAAATCTCCCATTAGGGGACTCAGATTCATCATGCCTAAGAGAAGTTGAAGAGAAAGTTCTAATGGAGGACCCTAACATAATTTAATAGTTCAAGCCATTTCCCACTTTCCTAGAAAATTATTTTACCCTTCTAGTCTAATATATAATAGAGGTAAATATTAGGACTCCATCAAACTTAAAATGGATAAAATTAGGTGCATCCCTCATTGAGGAGGAGCATGATGTCTTTAAAGATCTACTAAGATAATTTGTAGATATCTTTGCATGGGCCTATTTTGACATGCGAGGTTTAGACCTCACCTTGGTTTTGCACCACCTTGTGGTTAATCCTAATTCCAAATTGGTAAAATGAAGATTACATAAGATGCATCCTCACATTGTTGTATTGGTAAAGAAAGTGTTGGAAAAAATCTTAGAAGTAGGATGTATTCGATCCATTGACTACTCAGAATGGATCTCTAATGTGGTACCTATTAGTAAAATTCTTAAAGAGATTAGAATTGGTACTTATTTTCAAGATATCAACAAAGCTTGTACTAAAGATGATTTTCCCTTACCTAATATTGACATGATCATCAACTCCATGGTAGGTTATGAAATGTTTTCACTCATGGATGGCTTTTTAGGATATAACTAGGTCAGAATAACACCAGAAGACCAACATAAAATAGCATTCACCACTCCATGGGGAACACTTTATTATCAAGTAATGCCATTTGGCCTTAATAATGCTAAAGATACATATCAAAGGGCCATGATTGTCATATTCCATAATATGATGCATGATATTATTGAAGACTATGTCGATGACATATTAGAATAATCTAAAACCAAGGTCGGGCATCTAGTAGTGCTGCATAAGATATTTGAAAGATTATGGGAGTACAAAGTTAGACTCAATCTAAATAAATGTGTGTTCAATGTAACTGCAAGAAAATTACTTGGTTTCCTCATGTCTCATAGACGTATTGAAGTTGATCTAGCTAAATTCCATGTTATAATTGAGATGTTACCACCAACCAATTTAAATCAACTCCATAGTTTACAGGGTAAGATCCAGTCAATTCGATGCTTCATCTCTTAGTTAGCAGATAAGTGCCATCCATTTACACATCTTTTGAATAAGGGAGTTAAATTTCACTAGGATGATCACTACCAAACAACTTTTCAACAAAATAAAGACTATCTTGTTAATCCACCTATTTTATTACCTCCTATGCTAGGAAAGCCATTCATGTTATACCTATCAGCTATTAACCATAATTTAAGGGCACTCTTGGCTCAACATGATGACAATGGAAGAGAGAATACTATATACTACCTAAAGCATACTTTGGTTACATATGAACATAAATATGCACCTATTGAAAAAGCTTGTCTAGCCATGGTCTTTGTAGCTCAGAAACTATGTCATTACATATTGAATAATAAGACCGTGGTCATTTTAAAAGTAGATCCACTCAAGTATATGCCATATAAAATAGCTTTGCAAGGTAGAATGGCTAAATAGATCATTCTTCTCAGTGAGTTTGACATAGAGTATGTCAATCAAAAGGTAATCAATGGATAAGTTCTTGTAGATCAACTTGTTGAAGCCCATCTCATAGACACAGCCACTCATGTTTCAATTTTTTGATGAATCCATAATGACTATCAGTGACACACCCCTTGTGAATTATCCTTGGAAGATATATTTTGATGGTTCATTTATTACACATGGATCAAGGGTAGGCCTATTATTTATTATTCCATAGGGGGATCTAATCCCTAAATAAATCAAAATCAACTTTCCTTGCACAAGCAACATTGCCAAGTATGAAGCACTTGTTGCAAGACTTCAATAAGTAGTGAATTAGAATATATCTCATCTCCAATTTTATGAAGATTATTAGTTAATCATAAATCAAGTCATAGGTCATTTTCAGACCAAAGATGACAAGTTGGTTCCATATAAATCCATGGTCGACACTCTTAAGCAACAAATTGCTAACATTTAGTTTGAGCACATACCAAGGGCTAGTAAAAAAACTACATATGCCATGACTACTATTGGCTCTCTTATTCAATAAATAGATAAAGCTAGGGAGTATCAGTTCCTCATCAAGCATTTGTCAGCACTAGCTCATGAACCTTCAACCATTGTAATGATTTGTGATATTGTTTGTCATAATTTTATTTGGTACTCAGACCTCTATAAATACCTTCATGACCAATTCCTACCACCTAGCTTATCTTAAAAACAAATCAAAGCCTTCATTTATCATTCCACTCATTATACTCTACTTGGATCCACCCTTTACCATCATAGTTTTTATGGAACTCTACTTTGTTTTTTAACTTCGATAGAGTCTACACTAGCACTAAGATAAGTTCATGAAGGAGTATGTGATACTCATTCTAGCATGGAAATCCTATCCAAAAATCTCTTGTGTACTAGTTATTATTAGCCCATAATGGATGCAGATGCCACTACATATGTAAAAAAGTGTGAAAAATGTTAACTTCATGCTAATCTAATTTATGCCCCAACAAAAACTCTAAAACTAATATTGACAGCATGACCATTTTCTACATGGGGACTTGACCTCATTGGGAATATCAAACCCACTTCATCTAATGACCATAAACATATCTTTATTGCCACCAAATATTTCACTAAAGGGGTTGAAGCTATAGTCCTCACTTACATGACTAAAAAGCAAATTTCCAAATTCATCTTCAACCATCTCATTTATTGATATAGTATCCCCTTTGACATTATATCTGATAATGGAGGATCATTCAAGAATAAGGATGTAGTTTAGCTATATGCTAAATATAACATCACACAATAATTTTCTATAGTATATTACCATCATGGTAATGGCGAAGCTGAGGCATCTAACAAAAACATTGTCAATATTCTCAAAAATATTGTCAATGATGTTGGTCATGTTTGACACGTGAAAATAATCCCCTCCCTTTGGGCGTACCATACCAATCATTGTACCACCACAGGAGCCACTCCATACTCACTTGTTTATGGTACTGAAGCCATCCTTCCAATTGAGGTCGAATTGCCTTCACTACACATCTCTTTCAAGCATGTCCTAGATGATCATGACTATCAAGTAGCTCTCTTGCAAGAGATAGATCTACTTGATAAGAAGTGCATAGCCACTCTCAACAATATTGAAGCATATCAGAACTGACTCAAAGGCCACTATAATTGACATGTTAAGTATAGAACATTTGAAGTTGGTGATTTTTTTCTTAAGGAAAACTAAAAAAATACCACAACTAAGAAGAATCATAAAGGAAAATTCAAATGAAACTGGATAAGGCCTTTCATCATTACTATAGATAATGGATCAAGAACATATAGTATTTCCATGCTAGACAGAGATGAACTTCCTGAGCTAATGAATATTATTCATCTCAAGTGGTACTATGCTTAAGTGATAAGGTGTATTGTCTACAAGGATCATTTTAGTTATGTCATTTTAATACTATTCTTTGTAAAAATATCATCCTTATCCATACTCTTAGTTGTATCCACTTTCCATTATGTTTTATCAACCCAATGTGTTCTAGAGCCTAGTCCATTTGACTTTGGTTTTGCTAGTGGTTTCATCTTTTCAGCACCAACAAATCTGATCAATTTTATCTATTGGTTAAATTACTTTAGATAGAGATAATATTTTGGGATAGTACGATAGAAGTTTTGGTAGTTAAATCCTTCGTTTTTTATTCCTTTCTTACCACCAGTCTTGCTCTTAATTATAATCACCTTTAGTAAAATTAGTACCTTTGATTTATACTATTGTGTCTTAGTTATAAATGCCTATGGGAAAACTAGGGGAAAAATTAAGCTTTGACTTACCAACTTACCATTTCCTATGTCATACCATGCCTTTTTACCAACTGTGCCTATTTGTTTTGAACTAACTACTACACTAGTCAAATATTCTCTACTGGAGGGCAGAACTATAGTGAGTTGAGGTCGTACTCTAGGACTATGTAGGTAGTGCTTGATACTTATTGAGGTTAGCTTAGTCACCCTTTTCCCTATGCTCTCATCATTTTATGAGCAACCTCACCCATGATCTCTCCATTTTGTGAGCAACCTTAACCATGCTCTCGCCATTTTGTGAGCAACCTTAGCTTAAACGCTCACCATTTTGTGAGCTTGAACCATTTAGTGTCTCCTCATTCTCAATTGAGTTGAGACACACCAAAATAATTAAAAAAAAAATTGAAAATTTATTAGAAAAGATCAAAAACATTAACCGCTTCTTCACCTTAAGGATTCTAGGAACCCTTACTAAGTTGCAATCAAACCACTTGTCACATACTTTCCCCATCATTTTTGGCCTTTTCTCTCATGCACTTGCCATTGTGCGTGGCCTTTTATCATAAACATTCTATTTTTTTCCTCAGTTATCACATTCTTCCCATTCCCTAGGATAACTATATTTGGCTTGAATTTTTTATTAGATTTTCCATCCATAGAACTATGTAGGCAATGTCTATTTGCCTAGTGCATATGGAGATAGCTCGGCCAACCCTTTTCTTTTCTTCTATTCCCCCATTTTATTTATTTGTTCAATTATCACCTATTTTCTATGGACAATGATCGTAAGGTTTCTATTGCATTATTTGTTTGTTTGTTTTTGCTTATTTTATTTTGTTTGTCTACTTTTCTATTTGCTTTCAGCACTATTACCTTGATCCAATTTATGTATGTTCATTAGGTGATTATTTTCCCACACTTATACTCAAATACATCCATATTCGTATGTTTACATTGTCATCATGGTCTCTATCATTGGTGCATTATTTTCTATTGAGTGTTAGATTATGAGAGTTGGTCCTTATGCATATTTCAACCAAATTCTCAGATGTTATACCATGATGCCTACCAACATGTGCTACAACAAACCTCAACTTCCAGAAGTCTATTCAACAATACTGGCATCTCTTCAGCACTGCCATCCTAATTCAATCCCAATCATATCCTAAATAGAGTAATTAACCACAAAAGAATTTCAACATTTATTAGTTCAGATGAGCATCTCCCTACTAGCAAGTTATTCTAATTCATCATTTCCCTCTGTGTTAATTTATCATCATCCTTGACCAAGTTTCTCATGTTTTCCATAATCGAGGTCCAATTATTATAACCACCTATGGGAAAATAATTGTACACCATCCCACCTACATTTCTAAATGATTATAACTACTTTTGGGAAAATCATTGTGTTGTCACCACATTACTTTTTTTTCCTATACAAGGGCATGTTATTATCTTGTTTGTCTATCTTAACTTGGGCAACTCCATCTTCTCAATGATTATAACTTCCTTTGGTCAAATCGTTATGTTATCATATCACGTTGCCACTATTAGGGTATAATGTTTATAACCAACTTTGGGAAAACCATTGTACACCATACCACTTGCATTCTCAATAACTTTGACTAATTTTTCAATATCATTGTCTTTTCACCCCATCACCTTTCCTTTATTTGGTCCCCTCATTTTGCTTCTTTCTTTTTGAGGGATTGTTTATCGACATACTTATGCCAACCATTCTCTCAAGGGGTCATCATATAGTTAGTTTATCATCATTAAATTTGTAGGCATATATCACCTTTTCATTATTTGAGAAGATGTTACTATGTTTATAGCTTGCAATGCCATCCCAAATAGGGGAAAACTATAGACACCTAAATCTAGCCACCAATGACCTCCAATTAGGCTTTTGACCAATTTCCACCTAAAACACATAATTTGGTCTACAAACACTAAAACATGATAAATTACTTGAAATTAACATATTCAAGTGATTATTTTGGCTAGGGTATCCCTAAATGGGTCAATGCAATTTATGGGTCAACTAACAATGATCAGACCATTTTGAGTAAAAATGCCAATTTTGCACCTAGGTGCTCTAGATTTCTCTTTCCTATCAAATCTCTTGCATAAGATGTGTGCCTTTGTTATTTTTTTAGTAGGATCCTAAATAGGATAATAGATCCAACACATCTGAGAACCTTCTAATATAAATCCAGTCAAATTTTGGACCAATAATAAGGCATTTTGATCAATTTGAGTAATTTATGCACAAAGTGTTTAAACATGCTTAAGAGATAATTAATCCAAATCAGGGCCTAATTAATAATTCCATGGAAACTTGTTGAATAATTTATTTTGAAAATGAATATTGAATATTTACATTATTAGGTGACCTCATTTCTTGGGAAGACATCCCTAGGCCATAAATGCCTCAAATATCCTCCATTCCCTTTAATTTCCCATTTTTCCAATGTCATGATGAGGATAATTACAAAATTAATTCCAAAAATTTAATTAATCCTCAACCACACATCTCAATTTTGAGATGGTTGGGATTGATTCTAGACATTTGCAAAAATCTATAAATAGAGAGGCCATGAACATCATTTCTAAGCTATGATTATGAAAAGTTATAATGCCAAATTGGTTCCAAAATATTTAATAAACTAGTGTTATGATGCCAAATTGATCTCAATCCAATCCAAGCCACAAGCCAAAGGTACCAAGGAGAGATGGAGGTAGCCAAGCTTTCATTGCCAAGGACTTCATGAGCATAAACTGAGCAAACCACCACTACAAAGGAATTTAAAGCATCTAAGAAAGGTGAAGGATTTTTTATGTTTTATTCCTTATTTGTTAGTTGTTTTTGTCATTTGTCTTTGTTAACTAAACTCTCCCTAGTGTCTAGGTCTAGAGATATTATGCTAGTTAGCGTGTTTGTTTTATTTTATTTTCATTTTGAAACTAACATGATACTAATCATCCTTTCTTGAGTCAAATTCTTAGATTTACATCTATCAGATACCACTAATACCTTGGGGGCATTTAGGCTCAACATGATAACAATGGAAAAGATCATTTCATATACTACCTAAGCCATACCTTGGTCACATATGAACATAAGTATGCACCTATTTAAAAATCTTGTTTTGCCATGGTCTTCATAGCTCATAAACTACATCATTACATGTTGAATAATAATACCATGGTCATTTCAAAAGTAGATCCACTCAAGTATCTACTATCTAAAATAGATTTATAAGGTAGAATGGAAAAATGGATCATGCTTCTTAGTGAGTTTGACATAGAGTATGTCAATCAAAAAGCAATCAAGGGACATGTTCTTGTAGATCAGCTTGTTGAAGAACCCCTTACAGACACAAAACCACTCACATTTCATTTTCTTGATGAATCCATAATGACCATCATTGACCCACCTCTTGGGGAGTAGCACTAGAAGATATATTTTGATGGTTCATTTAATGCACATGGATTGGTGGTAGGTTTCTTATTTATTACACCATAGGGGAATATAATCCCTAAATTATTTAGAATTAGTTTTCCTTGTACAAACAACATGGCCAAGTATGAATCACTTATTTTAGGACTTTGATAGGTAGTACAATGGAATATATCTCATCTAAAGGTTCATGGTGATTCTTAATTAATCATCAATTAAGTCACAAACCATTTTTAGACTAAAATTGATAAGTTGGTTCCATATAAGGCTATGGTTGATACCCTAAAGCAACAAATCACAAATATCCAATTTGAGCATATACCAAATTGATAGTAATAGAATTGTAGATGACATGACTACTATCAGCTCTCTAATTTAATAAATAGACAAAGCTAGTGAATATCAATTCCTTGTTAATAATTTGTTCACAACAGCTCATGAACCTTCAACCATTGTAATGATTTATGATATTGTTCATCCTAATTATATCTGGTACTCGGAGCTTTACAACTACCTTCATGACCAAGTTCTACCACCTAACCTATCTCAAAAACAAACCAAATCCTTTATTCATCATTCCACTCATTATACTCTACTTGGATCCACCCTTTACCACCATAATTTTGATGGAACTCTACTTTGTTGTAAATTTGATAAAGTCTACACTAGCATTAAGAAAATTTCATGAAGGAATATGTGGAGCTCATTATATCAGAGTAGTCCTATCCAAAAACTCTTACATACTATTTATTATTAGCCCATGATGGATGTAGATGGAGCTGCATATATAGAGAAGTGTGACAAATGTTAACATTATGCAAATATGATTCATTCCCTAGCACAAAATCTAAAACTAATGTGGACACCATGGCCATTTGCTACATGGGGACACTACCTAATTGGTAAGATTAACAACCACTTCATTTGATGGCCATAAACATATCCTTACTACCACTGTGTATTTCACTAAGTGGTTTGAAGCTATACCCCTCACTTACATGACTAGAAAGAAAATTTCCAAATTTATCTTCAACCATCTCATTTTTTGCTATGGTATCCCCTCTAATATTATATCTGATAATGGAGGATCATTTCAAGAACAAGGATGTAGACCAACTATGTACCAAATATAACATCACACAATATTTTTCTACAACATATTACCCTCAAGGTAATGGCCAGGCTAAAGCATTAAACAAAACCATTATCAATATTATCAAAAAGATTATCAATGATGTTTATCATGATTGACACCTTTAGATATTCCTTTCTCTTTGGTCATATCGTACCAATCATCATACTCCTATAGGACCCACTCTATACTTACTTATTTATGTTATTAAATCCATCCTTCGCACTGAGGTCAAATCGCCTTCACTATACATATCTTTCAAACATGTCATAGATGATCATGACTATCGAGTAGATTACCTATAATAGCTATACCTACTTGATAAAAAATGCACAACTATGATCAACAATATTTAGGCATATTAGACCAACTCAAAGACCACTACAATTGATGTGTCAAACATAGAGAATTTGAACTTGGTGATCTTGTTCTTAAAGAAAACCAAAAGAATACTATAGTTGAGAAGAAGCATAAAGGTAAATTCAAACCAAACTAGATAGGACATTTCATCATTATTATAGATTATGGATTAGGGGAATATAGGGTTGGCACACTAGATGAAGATGAACTTCCTAAGCCAATCAATATTATTCACCTCAAGCAGTACTATGCTTGAGCGCTAAGGTGTATTATCTATAAAGATTATTTTAGTGGTGCTATTTTATCACTATTCTTCTTTATATAAATATCATTCTTATCCATCCATTTATCCTTATCCATTTTACCATTCTATTCTATCAACCAGACATGTTATAAAGCCTTGCCTATTTGACCTTGGTTTTTGTCATTCGTTACGCATTTTTAGCATCGAAGAATCTAATTAGTTTCATCAATTATTTCAAGTACTTTAGATAGAGATCATATTTTGAATTAGTATGATAGAATTTTTAGACATTGCATCCTTTGTTTGTTAATACTTTCTTATCACTAGTCATGCTACTAATTACAACCACCTTTGGGTAAATTAGTACCATTGATCTATGACATTATGTCCTAGTTATAACTACCTATGGGTAAACTAGGAGCAAAATTTATTTATTAAGTCTTGACGTACCAACTTGCCATGTCTTATGCCATATTATGTATTTTTACCACTTGTATATATTTTATTTGAATTTACTACTACACTAGTCAAATTCCTTCATTGTAGGGTGGAACTATAGTGACTTAAGGTCCTACTCTGGGACTATGTAGGCAATGCTCAATACTTGTTAAGGTCTACTCAATCACCCTTTCCACCATATTCTCACCATTTTGTGAGAAACCTAAGTTTGAACACTCACCATTTTATGAGCATCCTAAGTTTTAAATCTCTCGTATTTTGTGAGCTTGAACCATTAGTGTCTCGTCATTCTTGATCGAGTTGAGATACTTCTGAAATTCCAAAAATATTTGTAAAATCGTTAGAAAAAACCAAAAACATTTGACCACTTCTTTGTCTTTAGGATTATGGGAACCCTTACTAAGTTGCACAAAAACCACTTTTCATTTAGTTTCCCTATCCTTTTTGGCCTTTTCTCTCACGTACTTGTCATTTTTCAAGACCATTCTTCTTCTTCTATCACATCCATTCTATTTGTTTTTATTAGTTATCACATTCTTCCCATTCCCTGGGAGAACTACATTTAGCTTGAATTTTTTTATTGGATATTACATCCATAGAACTATGTAAGTAGTGTCCACTTGCCTAGTTTATATGGAGATAGCTCGACCACCCCCTTCCTTTTATTTTATTCCCCCATTTTGTTTATTTTTTAATTTGTCATCTATTTTCTAAGGGAAATGTTCGTAGGGTTTCTATTATGTTGTTTGTTTATTTGTCTCTACTTTTTTTGTTTGTTTGTCTACTTGTTTGTTTGCTTTCAACACTATTGCCTTGATTAAGTTTATGTGTGTTCATTGGGTGATTCCTTTCCCACACTTATACTCAAATCCATCCATATTCATATGTGTACATTGTCACCATGGTTTTTATCATTGGTGCATTATTTTCTATTTGAGTATTGGATTTCGAGAGTCAGTCCTTATGAATATTTTGGCCAAGTCCTCATGATGTTATACCATGATGCCTACTAGAATGTGCTACAAAAAACCTCATCTTTAAGAATTCTATTAAGATATGGTAGCATCAACATCTCTTCAACACTGATATCCCTATTCAATCCCAATCATATCCCAAAAAGAGTAATTAACCATGAAAGAATTTTAACCTTTATTATTTCAAATGAGAATCTCCCTACTAGTAGGTTGTTCTAATTAATCATTACCCTCTATGTTAAGTTATCATCATCCTTGGCCAATTTTATCATGTTTTCCATAATCGAGGTCCAATGATTATAACTACCTATTGATAAATCATTGTACATCAGCCCACCTGTATTTCTTAATGATTATAACCACCTTTGGGAAAATCATTATGTTTTCACCATTTTAATTTTTATACCCATATAATAGCACATTATTATCTTGTTTGTCTTTTCTAACCAGGGCAGCTCCATCTTCTCAATGATTATAACCACCTTTGGGCAAATCATTGTGTTATCATACCACATTGCCACTATTGAGGTACAATGATTATAACCATCTTTGGACAAACCATTATACACCATCCCACTTAAATTCTCAATTATTTTTACAAATTTTTCAAAATAATTATTTTTTCACCCAATCATCTTTCCTTTCTTTGGTCCCTTCATTCGCTTCTTATCAAGGGATCATTTGTCAAACTACTTGTGCTAATCATTCTCTCGAGAGGGAAAACCATCATACATTTAGTTTAACATCATTATAGTTGTAGGCATAAAATACCTTTTCATTATTTGATAAGATGTTACTATGATTATAGCTTGCAATGCCTTCCCAAATAGGGGCAAACTATAGACACCTAAATCTGGCCACCAATGACCTCCAACCAGGGTTTTGACCAATTTCCACAAAAGTACATAATTTGGACTAAAAACACTAAAGCACATTAAATTAATTGAAATTGACATATTCAAGTGATAATTTTGGCCAAGGTATCAATAAATAGGGTAATGCAATTTATGGGCTAGTTAACTTAGATCAAATCATTTCAAGTCAAAATGTTGATTTTACACTTAGTTACTTTGGATTGCTCTTTTCTATCAAAATTATTATACAAGATGAATGTATTTGATAGTTGGTTTTGGAAACATGTTAAATGGGATAATGGATCTAATGCATCTAACATTAACTTCCAATTCTAATCCAGTCAAATTTTAGATCAATAACAAGGCATTCTGATCAATTTGAATAATTTGTGCACAAAGTGTTTAATCATGCTTAAGAGATAATTAATCCAAATCAAGTCATAATTAATAATTCCATGGAAACTTGTTAATTTTTTTTTTTAAAATTAATATTTAATACTTGCATCATCAGGTGACCTCATTTCTTGGGAAGACATCCCTAGGCCATAAATGCCATAAATATCAGCACTATGGGTCTCACATGCCTCTTTATTACCTCCCATGCCTCATTAATGTCCCTTATCACAAATTAATGATGAGGATAATTATGTATTTTAAATATATAATTCAATTAATCCATGACCACACATCTCAATCTTGAGAAGGATGGTCATGGTTGATTCTTGTCATTCTTGAAAATCTATAAATAGAGAGGCCATGAACATCATTTTTAATATTAATTTGTGCAAAGTTATAATGCATGATTTATTATAAAAGATCCATGTAAACTATTTTTACCATGCCAAATTAATTCCAATCCAAGCCAAGCCAAAGCCAAAGGTGCCAAGGAGAGATGGATGTAGCCAAGCTTCCATTGCCAAGAACTTCATGAGCAAAAAATTGAGCAAGCCACTATTACAAAGGCATTTGGAGCATCCAAGGAAAGTGAAGGAATTTTTTTTTTTACTTATTTTTTTAGTTATTTTTTCCATTTGTTTTTGTTACTAAGCTCGCCTTAGTAACTATGTATGAAGATGTTAGTTTAGTGTGTTTTTTATTTGCTTTCATTCACTAACACGATACTAATCTCCTCTTCTTAGTCAAATTCCTAGTTCACAATAATAAGGTACCAAGAATATATGGTCAAGTATAATTATAATTTATTGATTTAAAGGATAAAAAATTTATTCACATATAACCTAATCAACACACTCAAGAGAAACAAATCAAGCCTTAAAAATAAAAAATTAACATAGGGTTATCAATTTAAGATTAATAAAGGTAGAGTGTCATATACCAGTATACAACTCTACTCTCAAGGCATGAAAGGTAATGAAAACAACCAAATTTAAAATAAAAAGTTTGAAAAAAAATGAACTATGATCAATATAAAACTTTATTTAATATTATATATAGTTAATACTAACAAAAATATACAATCCCAACATGAAGGAAGATAAAAGAACACCCATAACATAGCCTAAGAAACTAGACTTGATACCCCCATTGAAACATGGGTAGCCTACATATCCACTCCATGGAATCATTGTACAATGTAACTATACTTAAACTTATTATGGAATCCTCCATGATATGTCATCACCAAAAAATGGATGTTGATCTAAGCCAACAAGGGAACTTATATGCATCACAAGTGAAATATTAATATATCATCATCTATTATAAAATATTGACACATATAAAGTTCATCAATCATAACCTATAATGTCACAAGGTGCATGTTCTTACCCAAAAATCACACATAATAAAATAATGAGAGTTGAGCTTGACAAGGAACCTAAATTCTCATTCTCTAACAAGGTCAATGCCTTGCCAATATGTGACTTACATTTCTCAAAGAATATATATCTCCCAAGTGAGTCTCTAAATGTGACCAAAGAATTTATAACCACAAATGAGTTCACTTCAAAAAAAATTAGGTCTCTACTCCATAATAACTAACATCTTATCATACCACATAACTAGATTCAAGCAGATACACATATGAAAATAAGAAATATATAGAATTCATGATAAAGTAGATTCTCTATGGTTAATTGACATTTTATCACACTAACTATCATCATAATGATTAATAATCTAATTATGTTCTCCAACATAAAACCATCTAGTTAGCTAATAAAACCCACACAAAAGGATATCCTAAGGGTTGTTTCACTAAACCTACACCCATTCCTTGAGTAGCATATATATCTATGATGATCCCATCACATAGAATCAGGGTTGGTTGTAGTTCAATCATTCCTAAATGAGTGTTAGATTTAATATGAAGGTATTTGTCTTTCACTTCAATATTCTTATGAATAAGCTTAATATAGTTACCCCATTCCATGTAATGTTATATACACTAATTATCCCAAGTAGATATTGTTGAGATATGCTCTTAATGATGGTATTATGGCATTAATATTGTCATTAATATCAAATTTAAGTTGAGTGTATCTCATATCACAATTTAGAATTGATGTCATTCTTGGTGAATTGGTGTGACTAAGAAGTTTTATTTCTTTTTTTAGAGAAAATTTGAATGCAACTTGATATACTTTATAAGGTTTGATGATATGTCAAGATCAGGTACAAGGTTCAAGGGGAACATCTTGGTTGAGCCCTAAGTTTTGAAGAGCATACAAGGTAAGCACATGAGTCAACAAGTCCTTATGAGGTCCTAATATAAAGTTATGATGAGACTAAGACAAATCTCATAATTATTTTAAGAACCAAGTTTTAAGATTGAGTTCATTAAAAATCCATCTTGCTTTTGTCCAAACTCTGAGCACTAGGCATCTTGAGTAGCTTGGCCTAGCTCTGTGAGAAAATGTATGTATTATATATGATGTAACTTTGTGATTTAGGTCAATGTAGGCATAAGCTATTATTATAAGCTATAATAGCAAGGGAAAAGGTAAATAATCCTTCAGATGATTTAAAAGGATAAGATTGAATCTTAACTCCTATATGAAGAGACCTAGTGAGAAGTTACAGGCTTGGTGTCTTAGTGAGATAATCCTAGTATCATGATGAGTTGAGACATTAGCGACTTAATTTAGCAAGGGTAGTAGTGTGAGATCATGTTATGATGTTTTATGGAATGTGAATGAAGTGTTAAAGATAGTGTTGGGGTTCTATATTTGCACACTAGCTGAGGAGGGGATTGTTCAAATCTTCCTACTCAAATGTAGTCTAATATGGGACTGATCCTAGGCTATGGGTATCCTAAAAGTGGATCATACCTTTGGATAAGGTTGGATTCCTTACAGAACTATCACCTACACTAAACCTAAACTATCACATGCTTAGAAAAGGGAGAGAGAAATGACAAAACTTATATAAACATGTAAAAAAGTGGTGATGCACTAATGATTTGATCACTCCAACTCATAGAAAACACACTATGAGACACTTTTTGGACCAAATAACATCAATCTCACATAAATATTTTAAAACAAGGCATTCATCAATTACTATATTATCAAGAGAGGGAAAATATCCACTTTGAAACTAGACAATAGACTATAGATTGCACTTATAATGACCTGTGAGACTATTAATCCATTCTTAAAGGTGAGAAAAACATAGACATAAGTGAGTAACATATATTCAATAAATAATAGTGCATGAATTCATATAACACGCTTCAATCTATCTTAGAAAATGATGGAATCCAATATTTATTGCATCAAAAGGTATTATAGTACAAATTTTGGTAGAGTCTGGTCATACCATAAAAAGGGATAGAGGGATCAATTTTTAAGGATTAGAAGATTGGATTTATAGAAAAATAAGGAGAGAGAAAACTATGCATTGGAAAAGGATGAATAACTTATGATGGATTAACACCAATTTGAGGATGTGAGTGAGTTAGTATGTTATCAAGAAGGTATAATTTCAAAGGCCTTACAAAACAATTAAATTCTCACTATCCTTATCAAATTTTTTATCATTATATCAAGGATCATGTCTTGGAACTAACTAAAAAGTGTCATATCTATATTAGGTGTCCAACTATACTTGCATTATCAAAAATAATCAATTATGATAGGTGATACATGGTCTACTATATGTGAAAACCAATATTAGACCATTTGTTTTCACATAGTCATAATATCTATGAAAGTATACAAACTACATAACATTTCTTCTTGATCACTATGTTATCTATGCCTTTTGTATTAGACCCAAAAGATCTATTATGTGAAGAATTAATGGTAATGATTGCTCTTTGAACTATGGCCTTGTTACAACTCTGGTTCAACTTTGAGCTTAGCTCTTTAACATTTTATTTGCCTAGGTTAATTTAAAATTATTTGAATTTCATCAAAAATGCCTTGAGATCACTCTCACTTATTGGTTGTAAATTTCCAATTTAGAGTCTCTAAATCATGCTCAACTATCTTCATGTTCATTAGCTCCATAGATTTGCTAAGTTATTAACTCTACCTTGCTTCATTGATATTTTTGTGCATGGATACCCACAAGGCATTGATTTTATACCAATTGAACATGCTTGTGTCACTTGTTATTGACTCATTAGCTCTTTGGATTTGTTGACTAGTTTGACTCACTTATTATGTCTGATATTGATGAGTGGTTAAATGTGATCCCTTGATCTCCTACCAAAATATCACTTTTCCATGTCAACTTAATCACATACCATCAGATCAAGATGTAGAGTTCACATGCACTATAAATTTCCCTAGTCTTACTTTCTTGTTAGTTCTTGCACTCCATAGATCAATGGTACAATTAAATGTTGATCATTGATTTAGCTTTGACCCATCCTTTTGTCAATGAATGTGTACCATTAGATCTTGTCTTGATTATCTTACACCATTATATTATGTATAACTTGTAAATATTTAAAGGCTTTAACCTGGGGACCTTTGACTTGGTTGAATCTAGTGTAAATTTTTAGATCTTATGTGTCAGTATGAGGGCTCCTATGGAGCGTTATATCTTGACCAACTTCAAGACTTTTAAGGACCTTTTGAACCTAAATGGTTACTTACCTTGATTAAAATTGACATTCATGATAATGTCATTTGACATCCATGTGGATGTATTTGACATTACATAGACCATAAAATTTAAGCTCATATGTATTTTTGTAGTGTCTTTATTTTTATTCTCACATGATTGGCATTCATTATTTGATCAACCTTGACAATTTATATTTTGAAACATAAGAATCATGGAGGGGCCAAATTTTTTGGAGATGTTTCTAAGGTCAAAATTAACAAACCTAATTGACCTACTAGTCTCAAAATCCTTTTGAGTGAAGATATAAAATGTTTAAGTTGACTAGTCCATATCTAGTTCACATGATATCTTGGTTGTGTTCTAGCTTATTTGGCTAAGTATGGAAAACATAGAAAAAATATTTGGGATCCCAAATTTGTATGTGTGTAACTTATTTTTAGTTTTAATGGATGATCTATAACTCATCATATAGAAACTAGGGACCAAGATGAGCAAACCCATGTGATTAATTTCCTCTATCACTATCGTATGTGTGAGATACAACTTTGTGAAGATTCCCATTCGACTCTACTGGAACTCTCTTGAAGATGGATAAGTATGGAAAACATAAAAAAAATAATTGAGGAGGCAACTTTAGACCTTAATATCTTTTGATGTGTTTTGATAGAGGATTTTAGATTTGGTGCATAGGATCTTGGCATAAAAGGGAAGAAACCCATATGACCAATTTTCTCTAATTCATCTACACATGAAATATATGGATTATATAAATTACCTATTTATAATTTATGCTACTCTATCTAAATGTCAAGATGAAAACATAATGGATAACTAGATGGATCCTTTAATTTCACACACTCATTTTAAGAAGTCTTGACCTCCTATAGGGCCTCTACGACCTATAGACTTAATTTTTGTGACATAAACAACTTACACTTTGAGTGAACTCAAAGTGTTACAAAAAATTTAAAATATACATGGTCTCATTTGGGACCACTTATTCAATCTAGAAACCTATTCACATTGAGCCATTTTACCATGTATATATTTGGAAAGTAATGGTCATCTCTTGTGTTTGAATTTCACACCTACAGGGCCATCCTACCCTTTTAAATTTAAATGGATATTTTCCTTGAAAGTAGAATATATTGATCCTTCCACTTAATTCTTGTACTATGAAAAATTTTGGTATGTAGACCAAACTTTATCAATAGATAGTACAAGAGGTTTCAGGTTATGTTCATAGTTTAAATAAGACTAGAAGTATAAGGTCTAAATGCACAAAGTGACCTCCAGTGATCTAATGAGAGGTAATTTAATTTAAAAGGATGATATATATCTTTATATAATTAAAAAATATGTGAAAGGTCATGTTATGCATATTGACAAAGTTTGAAGTCATATCCTATAGGAAAAAGCAAGAAATTTGATGGTAAGGTTGACTACGTACATAAAATTGAGGGTTGTAGACATGAGATGAATTTTCTCACACTCAATGGAATGTGAAAACTTTGAATGAGATTTATCACTTCATGTAAGTTTTTTAATCTCCCTATATTTAATTCCTTGGCATTGGTTTTAGGATTGATGGGCAATCCTTTATGAATGATTACTAAGAAGGTAAGGCAGTCAAAACTCTCCTAAAACCCATATACATAACCAATAGGGAATATATAATTATTTTTGGCTCAAAATGGTTATATTTACCTATTTTAGTGTTTGTAACATGTAAATTACTCTTCAATCTCTCCTTAGGTGGTTTTGGTTTGTCTTAACAGTGAATAAAAGCTATAGAAAAACCCTTATTTTTAGGGTTTTTGATGTTAAAAGTAGGGTTGACCAGGTCAAAACATGAAAGTGAATTTATATTTATGTGAAATACTTATATATTATTCTCATGGATTTTTTTGAGTAGGTTACAGACCAAATTTTTTCAAAACTAATCATGGAAGGTAGTTTATCACTAAACTAGCTTAATAAGTAGAATAATTAGAAAACTAGGCGAGCATGAATATAAGTTTAGGGATTTCTTTCAAAGGATTAGGAATGGATCCAAAGGCATAGGTTCATAATTTAATACCTATTCCTCATATTTAATTTATTTATAAGTTTTCATGATGCTCATATTTAAGCAATATATTTTCATCAAACTAGCCTATCTAGTACAGTGGAGTCTGTGTAGAGTGACACAATGAGATTAGTCATTATGAAAAATATTTATTAGTTAACATGAAATATATATTTAAAAATATGTTATAATGATGATATAGTATCACAAAAATCCATTTTAATATCATAAAAGTGTCCCCATAAGTGTTTTACATGTTGATTTTCTTGACTGTGTTTTTGGACCTATAGGCAACTTTTTTGTGTGTGAAAAAGACGTTTCTAAGTAAAAATTAACTAAGATGAATGATAAAAAGTTATGAAAGGTGTTATAAAGTAATAATAGGATAATTTTAATTCATTTTTTCTCATTATAATTCCTTTATCAAGTTTTTAAATTCAAATGACTTTGACTGTGTTTTGACTATATTTGGTGTTTCTAAGTAAGCCATCTACAAGAGTGTAATTGAAGCCTTTTGGATTGTATGGTGAAGGAAAAAGAATTTTTAAAATATTTTTAAGTAATTATAAACCTATTAATATTTTTTAATTAATGTTTTATGTTGAAAATTTTTTTTACACGGTTCAAATTTTTAAGACAAACTTACAGGAATTGAAAAGGCCTATTGCAAAAATACCTAATTGGTAGGTCTAAGTAGTGAATTGGACTAAATTAAGTTGGGGACCCAAGGTAAAATTATAAATGGTATATTTGAGTAATTTTTAATTTTTTCATCCATTAGATAAGATAATAAGTGTTACTAAGGATCTTAATGGTAATGTGTGGATAAGACATACCTAATTGCATTAGATCTCAATTAGGCCTAATGGTGAAATTGGTCTTTATTGACCATGAAAAACTAATGAATTATTTTTTTCACTCATAAAATGTGTGTAATAATATATTTAAAACATAATATAAGTCTTTTAAGTATTTTTTATGACTAATATGGGTGAATGAAAGATTTGACTATAAAGGCAAGGCCTAATAAGGCTATTTAGACTAGTTAGAAACATTGAGCTATTGAGTGAAGAACATAGAGTTTTTGTGAATAGGTTGAGGGATTTAATATAATAAAAATACTAAAATAAATATTTAATTAATGTTTAACTATGTTTATATATGTGTTGAAAAATGAAAAATAACCTAATATTGCCAAGGAGAGGGTTTATTGAGCGAGAAGGCATAAAAAGATGGTTGACTGAGTTTGAAGGGTAAAGAGTGAAAGAAAATGTTTTCATATATAGTTGATTTAGAAACATATATTATTATGTGAATATACATTATAGGTGACTTGATTGGTGATAATTTACCTAAGGGGGTTGGATCCTCCTTGCAAGATTGAGTTTTCAAAATATTAGTTGGGTGGGTGCTCAATTAGCTAGGGGTTGTATCTCCTTATGAAGTTGGTGATTCACTAAAATTTGAATATGGAAATTACAGGATAGTATTACATGTGCATGGTTTACTATATTTTATTACCCAAGAGGGTTTCCCACATAACTTATGTGCTCTCTTATGATTTGATTATATAGTTGCTTATGTATGCATTAATCTTTCATGAGAGTGAATGTCTTATGGTATGTTGAATTTAATTTAATAGACAAATGTTTAGAAAATGATTCAACCCCACCTCTTATTATTCCTTATTATAATATTTGGTATCATATCGGGGCTTTTTAGTGATGTATTATAACTTAAAGGAGATCCTAAACAAGCTAAAATGGGTAGTCAAGCAGAAGGAGGCTTTTCCATAAGCAAAGCTCCATTATTCAATGGATCAAATTATGCTTTATAGAGTGTGAGAATGAGGACATATTTTATGTATCAAGGTTATTATGTTCTGGAAATTAGTCTTGGATGGGCATACTATACCCCTATTTCTCCTACAGATGTAGTAGATAAGAAGGCCAATGATAACAACTCAAAAATAATGAATGGAATTATGTGTGGTCTATCTAACATAGAAGTTGTGAAAATTATGAACTATTTATTTTGCAAAAAAATGTGGAATAAATTGAAAATTATTAATAAAGTTGATTCCAAAATCAAATTGGCCAAGTTGTGAACTCCTAGAAGATAATTTGAAAATCTAAAAATGAATTAAGATGAGACCATTGTTTCCTACTTTTTTAGGGTTGATGATATGGTCAACATCATAAGAGGTCTAGGAGAATAATGAAAATAAAATACTATTTTTCAAAATGTTATAAGATCTCTAACTCCAAAATTTGATTTTAAGGTATGTGTTTTTTAATAAATGTAGGATCTAGACAAGCTATAAATGGATGGACTTCATGAAACCCTAATATTCTATTAAATGAGGATAAGTGAAGGAAGACTTAAAAAGAAAGAAGCTGCATTAAAGTTGGAAAAGAAGCCAAAGGAGAAGATGAAACAAGGAAATAAGGATAAATACAATGATGAATCTAATATTCATGATGATGAGTTGATAGCTTTGTTCACAAGGAAGCTGAAGACATGCTCAAGTAAATACAAGGGTAAATTACCTTTCAAATGTTTTAATTGTGTAAAGATAGGACATTTTGATAAAATATTACCTCATAAGCACAAGGCTAATAATGATGAAGAGAATAATGAAGCTAATGATAATGATAAAAGGTCCTATAGATATGATAATATTAATAAAATCTTATGAAGATATGATAAAAAGAAAAGGTTTTTCAAAAATAAAATAAGTCTTTACACAAAGGAAGATTTTAGTTCATCTAATGAGATTGAGAGAAGTGATTTAGAGAGTGATCATGAAAATAATGGACCTGATGTCAATGAGGTTATCCTCATGGTTGAAGAAGCAAGTTACTCAAATCAAGAGGAATCCATATGGATTAGAGGTATTGTTGGTGATTCAGATGAAAAAGGTGATGAAGTGGATTTTGAAACTGAGTTGATGAATGCTCTAGAAGAATTGAAGATGGTGAATAAAAATAATAAGGTGATGAGATCTATTATCAAAGACTATGAGGAGAAAATAAACTTATTTAAATCTATACTGAGTAAAAATTCTAAGGATCAAGAGGAAATAGTCAAATAAGTGGAAAGTCAACTTGAAATTATAACTTCAAGCCTAGAATAAAAAGAAGAATGTGTAAGGTATGTGGCTGAAGTGAAATCTTTGAGAGTTGAATTGAAACAAACATCAAATAAGGTTAAGTCCTTTATAAAATTTGAAAAAAGTTCCAATCATCTAGACAACCTTCTGATTAGTCAAAAGACTTATGATGATAAGATAGGTCTTGGTTTCATTAGAGATCAAGATAAGGACACAAATGAAGTCAATATGTTCAATAATCAACCTACGAAGGATGGTGCTAATATAATAGAGGATAACACATTTAGTTAGCATAACACCATAAGGTATGCTAATAATTTCAATGTCTATTATCACTCATGTATCCAATTTGGTCATAGATCAAGGCATTACAGAAGGCCTTTCAATAATGAATTTGTATAGAAATATGAGGAGAATCATCAACCAAGAGGTATGGGTTATGATGTATTTCCATCTAGAGGGATAACTTGTTTCAATTGTCATAAGGTTGGTCACATTGAAAGGTATTGTAAACATGATTTTTCAAGAAAAGACAATAAGTTTGAGGCTTCTTGAAAATAATAAATAAATAACAAGTGGAAACCTAAGGTAACTAAGGTGGATAACTAGTCTACAAGTTCAAATATATTGTTTACCATGGTAGAGAAAAATCAAGATGCAAATGGATGCCAAAAATTTTCTCTATCAACATAGTTTATTGATGAAGGAAACATGATCAATTAATGAAACCAAAATAATGCTTAAGAAAAAATTTAGGAGTAAATCTAGAAGGAAAAATCAAACACAAGAGGATTATTAAGGAAGTTCAGTCCTATAAAGACATGGAAATATGGGAATCTTTTGAACTCATGTTATTCTAGCTCTCTAGAGAATAAGGTGACTCCATTAGGATTTATGAAGGCACTCAACTAAAAATCAAGAAGTATGAAGGATGCTCAGTCATAGGGGAGCCTTGTGGTTTTGAGGAGATATTTAAATTCAAGGTTCAGTCAAAGAAAAAATGCTACAGGTTAATCACAATTAACAAACCAAAAAAAGGTTGTATGATGAATTTATCAAACCAAGTCATAGTTTTGGAAATGTATTGAATCCTCATGGATACAAAGGAATTAAATCATGCATCATGGTTTGATATGTGATCTTAGTCTATGTTTAAATAAATTTTAATAAAGCCTGGTTTCCCTAGGTCCAAAGATCAAATAGCTTATCAAGAAGGTGAACCCTTGTCATTAATGTCAAAGGAGGAGAAAGGTTCTATTTCAAACTCAAGTCTTGGAGAATGATCTGAATGATTAATATTGTTTTCCATCAATGAAAAAGGGGGATATTTTTGAGGTATGTTCCTAATGATGGTATTATGGCATTAATATTTTCATTGATGTCAAAGTCAAGTTGAGTGTATATAATATCACAAGTCAAAATTGATGTCATTCTTGGTGAAGTGGTGTGTGACTAAGAAGTTTTCTTTCTCTTTTGAGAGAAAATTTTAAGGCAACTTGATATCCTTTCTAAGGTTTGATTAGATTTCAAGATCAAGTACAAGGTTCAAGGGGAGCATCTTGGTTGAGCCCTAAGTTATGAAGAACAGACAAGGTAAGCACATAAGTCAATAAGTACTTATGAGATCTTGATACAAAGTTGTGATGAGACTAAGAAAAATATCATAAGTTTTTCAAGAACCAAGTTTGAATATTGAATTCATTAAAAATCCAACTTGTTTTTATCCAAACTCTAAGCACTAGGCATCTTGAGTAGCCTGGCCTAGCTCTATGAGAAAATGTATGGATGGTACATGATGTAACTTTGTGATTTAGGTTAGTAAAGGAATAATCAAGTATTATAAGCTATGATAAAATGGATAAGAGGAAAATAATCCTTTAGATGAGTTCAAATGAAAAGATTGAATCTTGGTTCCTATATGAAGAGACCTAGTGAGAAGTTGTAAGCTTGGTATCTTACTGAGATAGGCCTTGTAGCATGGTGAGTTGAGCCATTGCATACCAAAGTGATTAAGTATGGTATTTTGAGATAATTTTATTATGTTTTATGTAATTTGGATGAATTATTTAATATATTACAATAGGTTTTATTTTGTGTTCATAGTCCAAATAGGATTAGTAGTATAAGGTCAAAATGCACAAAGTGACCTATAGTGATCTAATGAGAGGTTAATTTCATTTTAAAGGATGTTGAATATATTGATATAATTTATTAAGATGTTAGAGGTCATGTTATGAATATTGACAAATTTTTAAGTCATATCTTATAGGAGAAAGCAAGAAATTTGATGGTAAGGTTAACTGTGTGCATATAATTTAGAGTTACAGACCTGAGAAGAAGTTTTTCATGCTCATTGTCATGTGAAAATATTTCATGAGAGATTGATAAATTCATGGTATTTTGGGAATTTCCCTATATTTAATTCATTGGCATTGGTTTTAAGATTGAGGGGGAATCCTTTATGAATGATTGCTAAGAAGGTAAGGCAGTCAAAACCCTCTTAAAACCCTTACACAGACCCAATAGGAAAGATCTAATCAGTTTTGTCTTAGAATGGTTAGATTGACCTATTTTAGTGTTTTTAATATGTAAATTAATCTTAAATATCTCCTCAAGTTATTTTTTAGTCTATCTTAATAGTGAATAAAAGCTACAAGAAAACCCTTATTTCTAGGGTTTTTGGTGCTAAAGGTAGGGTTGACTAGGTAAAAGTATGTAAGTGGATTTATAATGATGTGAAAGACTTATATTTTATGCTCATGTAATTTTTTGAGTATGTTTTAAACCAAAATTATGCAAAAATATTCATGGAAGGTAGCATATCCCTAAACTGGCTTAATAAGCATACCAATGAAAAAACTAGGCAATAATTAATATAAGTTTAGGGATTGGTTTTAGAGGATTAAGAATGGATAAAAAATAATGGGTAATCATTAAATACCTATTCCTCATATTTAATTTATTTGTAAGGATTTATGATGCCTATATTCAAGAAAAATGTTGTAATCAAATTGGCATGTCCAGTATAGTGGAGTCTGTGTAGAGTGACATAGTGAGATTGGTATATATTGATACATGACCATGTAATATATATTTCTATATATTTTATAATTATGGTATATATTCCTAAAAATCCATTTTAATATCACAAAATTTCCCCCACAAGTGTTCTAAAAGCTTATTTTCTTGACTATGTTTTTGGACTTACAAGCAACTTTTCTGTGTGTGAAAAAGATGTTTCTAAGTCAACATTAACTAAGATGAATAATATAAAGTTATCAGAGGTGTTCTAAAGGACTAATATGATCATGTGAATTAATTTTTTCATTATAATTACCTGATCAAGTTTGTAAAGTCAAATGACTTTGACTATGTTTTGACAGTATTTGGTGTTTCTGAGTAAGCCATCTACAAGAGTGTTCTTAAAGCCTTTTGGTCTGTGTGGTGGAGATCAAAGAATTTTGAGAATATTTTTAAGTAATTATTAATATATTAATATTTTTAATGAATTTTTTATTTGTAAATTTTGTGTACATAGTTCAAATCTTCAAGATAGACTTATAGACAGTGAAAAGGCCTATTTGCAAAGAGACCTAATTGTTAGGTCCAAGTAGTGAAATGGAATAAATGAAGTTTGGGACCCAAGGTAAACTTGTAAATTTTATATTGGAGTAATTTATTAATTTTTTCATCCATTAGATAATATAGTAATTTTTCCTAAGGGTTTGAATGTTAATGTGTGGATAAGACAAACCTAATTACATTATATCTCCATTAGGCCTAATGGTGAGTTTGGTCCTTATGGACCATGACTAACTAATGTATTTTTTTATTTAACTCATGAAAAATGTGTAGTGATATATTTAAATCATAATAAAAGTGTGGTAAGGATCTTTTCTGACCAATATGGGTGAAATAAATATTTGAGTATAAAGGCAAGGTCTAATAACGCTATTTTGACTAGTTAGAAAAATTGGGCTATTGAGTGAAGGACATAGATTTTTTGTGAATAGGTTAAGGGATTAAGTATCATAATATTACTAAGATTAATATTTCATGAATGTTTAACTATGTTTATATAGGTTTTTATCAATGAAAATTGATCTAATATTTCTATGTAGAGGGCTTGTTGAGCGAGAAGGCATGAGAAGTTGGTTGAGTGAGTATAAAGGGTAAAGAGTGAAAGAAAAGGTTGTCATCTACATTTGAGTTAGAAAAATATATTCTAAGGTGACCAGACATAAAATGTGACTTTGTTTGTGATAATTTATGTAAGGGGTTTAGAGCCTCCTTACAAGATTGAGCTAGCAAAGGACAAGTTGGGTGGGTGTTCAACTAGGTAGGGGTTAGAGATCTTTTTGAAGTTGGTGCTACACTAAAATTTGAATCTTGACATTATAGGACAGTATTTCATGTGTATGGTTTAGTGGATTTTATTCCCCAATAGGGTTTCCCTCATAACTTCTATGTTCTCTTGTGATTTGCTTGTATAGTTGCTTATGTATGCATTGATCTTTCATGTGAGTGAATGTCTCATGGTATGTTGAATTGAATTGAGTAGAAAAATGTTGAGCAACTGATTCACCCCCCTCTTAGTAGTACTTCTTATAATATATATTAGGCTTTACAAATAATTATAAATACATCCTAACATATGGTAAGTACGTGTGTAATTAAATATAATATCAAGTGTGAATACCAAGACTCATGCCAAGGATGCACTATAAAGTATTTTTAAGTAGGCCCTATCCCATATCTACCCAATGGAAACTAAAGTCAAATATATACACAAGTATTTATGGGCTGAAATTTTAACCAAGGTAACACTCATATAAAAGGTACAAAATAGTGTGAGTTAGTCACAACCCAAATTGTAAACTCTAAAAGACACTAAAACAACCACCATGACAAAAGACCCTGCCAAACGAGACAAAACACATTGATTTTAAAAATAATAATCAAGTACAAAAGTACCTCTAGTTTAAATTTAGCATAAGAGGATAATTTTTTATTTACATAGAAAACAATTCTCTAAGCTATAAATATTATGTTTAAGACAACACAATATTTTTATTGCAAGAAAGACAATGATTTAGTCTACCATTCCATAATGACTTAACTAAGAAAAATTCCCTCAAATTTCTACAATACAGTGCTACATAATCACTATGAGAAAAATAGTAAATCTAATAATAAAAATTATTTTATTCTTGTAAGGATATTTAAAGTTATTATAATTTAATCACAATTCCTAAATTTGAAAAATAGTATTCTTAGGTATTTTAACTACATCGATTCCAAATCAACTTTGGGGCTAGAAATAGCAGTAAGTTTTATTGTCACAAGTGACTCTAAAAATGGCCCCAAAGAATTAATACTAAATAAATTTAAAAAATAAATTAACAATTGCTAGCAAATTTCACCACCTAAATAAATCATATTCAAACCTTGCTTTTACTAAATTAGTAGTTTAATTTGTTAAGGTAAAAAATCCATAATAAAAAGGGTTCCCCACTTGCCCAAGTGGTGGGTCCAATCCACAACCATGGATCATGAGAATTTCCATCACTAGATCTAGGGTTCAAAAAGATTTTCCCTAATTTATTTATGGCCATAATAAAAGGTCAAAACCTCTAATTTTACCCTCATTTCTTTTATTTTCATTTTGGAGGGTTTGGTAGAAGGTTTGGAAGAAGTGTTCAAAGACAAAGATATGATGGATCAAATTCATTCAAGTGTATATATACAGTATATATGTTAATATTTTATTATTTTATTTTCAAAATATACATATATTTGTATATGAAACCCCAAAAAGGATTAATTATTCTACTTATTTCATTCAATTATATATATATATATATATATATATATATATATATATATATATATATATATATATATATATATATATATATATAAGAGTTTATTTTTTATTATAACTAAATAATTTTTCTTTTTTCATTTTTTTCAAATAACAAAATCATATTATTTATATTAATATGGTTTTATTTATATAGGTATATATACCATTTTGAAACTAATAAAATTTAAGTTCACGACTTAATTGTGTGTGGGTGTGTGTGTTTTATTTTAAAAATAAACATTCAAACCCCATCAATGAAAACAAAACCATATAATTTAGATTTTATAAATCAATATATTCTAACAACAAAAATATATATTTTTAGATATAAAATTCATTTATAACATTTATTTATATATAAACACACACACACACATACACACACACACACACACACACACACACACACACACACACACACACACACACACACACACACACACACACACACACACACACACAATGTGAGGATTATTTCTAATATTATAATCTAATCCATACACACACACTCATATACATACTTTCCTATATTTTTATTTTTAAACACTTGACAAGAATAAAACCTTGATGTCTTCACATTTTGATTAATAATAAAATAATTAACACAATTATTTTTCATCCTTCAAGTTATATTTTTAGTTTTATTTGAGAAAGAGACATTTTCAACCATTAAAAACACTAAAGGATTAAAAATATTTTTAGGCCTAAATATTTTAATTTATTTATTTACCACAATAAGATATCAAAATGTTTTGATAATAACAATTACATTTTATCCCTAATCAAAATGCTATTTTGAATTTCTATAAATCCAAAATACTTATTTTGTTTGATATCAATTAAATCAAGGCCATAAAAACTAAAAAAAACATACTTTGATATCCAAAAAAATTACAAATTATAATTTTCTCTAAATAATTGTTGTGCCCTAACATATACACTGCATTTTTAAAGTTAAAGCATGGACCCATCTATAATCAAATTTCCCATGACCTTACTCCTCCCTATGATTACATATCATCTCATGTGTAGACCACTAACCCAAGTGATCCTTTTTGATACATTTTGCACTTGCATAGACACCCTCTCACTTTCATATTCCTTACACCTCCATGGACTTTTTGCTAATTCATAGACCCTTTGGATGCCTCTTAGATCCCTTTTGGGTCCCCATTGACCATCCAAGATGGGCAATTGAACTATTCCACAACTTATAGGGATAACTCTAGCTTAGGATGCATGATACCCAAACCCAAGCCATGTCCTAGGATGCAACTCAGTCAGAATGTGCATTTTTGGGCCTCCAACAGCCAAAAATAGCTAGTTTTGGGTTTTGTTAGCCCTTGGATGCCCTATATCAATCATTTTCATTCCTCTTACTAGTATTATTCACTCTTTTGGATCTCATACCTTATTGGATATTTTTTGATTCATTCTTGGTAGTATTGAGTTGGATTGGTGAGAGCATATCTCATGCATTACTACACATTGACTTGGAGACTTCATTATTGCTTCTAGATTGTTCTTGGTCCATTGTGGTTGGTTATTGGCCTCTACAAGTTGCATTACACTTGATTTTTGTACCTAGATTGGGCTCATACACTCTTGTAGTTTTCACTTCAACTCCTCTTTGCTTCTTGGACATTAGTTTGGACTTGGCTCTACACTGCAACCCTTGTCTTCCTCCTTTGCCATCTCAAACTTGGATTCATGGTTGTTATAACACTTGTGCTTTTCCTTGAGCTTGATCTAAGGGAAATTTACTATAAAAAGTGAAAATTCATTATTTTAGAATACTATATATGAGAAGGTTTTCTATTTACATGCTATTTTATATTGTTTTGGATATGTTCTTGTGTTTAATTAGCTTAATTGGTTTAATTAAAATGGCATTCCCTTAGTTATTCACATGCCATAAATAGTTTGGTTTGAATAGAGGGATTATCTTAAGTTTTTAAATGTGTGTGATCTCTCTATTTCTCTTGAAAACATCATTAAGAATTATATATCAATCTCATCTAGTTTTCTTTACAATGGTTATACCCATTAGAGATACCTATATCCTATGTGCACTTGATCATACTAGCCCTAACCTAGTTTATGAGTCTATCTATAACTTGGTGTAAGCTGACAAATTAGATAGCTATAATATATCTCAAGTATGCCATAGTGTCCCTAAGACTTTTATCCTTATAGGTATTTTCTTAAGTACCTTGTGTACCCCTTGCCAAACCCTAGTGGCTCTATTCAAATTCTTGGAGCTACAGTATGGCATGCCCAATGAGACATCATATATGGTCTCATGTTAGTTCTAACCTATTTATAAATATCTTATCTAATTCCCATATGATAGACTCAAGGCTTTGATTACAGTTATGTTTTGTCTCTCATCTCAATTATTTCATCTTTCTTTAATTTTGTGTCCATCTCCCCACTGGGTTCTCAACAATTTGTCTTTTCTATTATTTTCCTAGATGCTCTTGCTTCACCAACTCGATGGTCAACCTCCCACCTTTGAGATTCTCTTCCCACCATGTTCATGGTATCAACCTTGAGTTCACTCATCAAAAGGATACAATATCAATGAAATGACATAAAGCCCCTAAGGTCTCTGACTTGATTATGCCTTGAGAGTAAGGCTTTACAATATCTCATAGAGAACTGCATTGGCAAGATTACAACCAATTGACTCTATCACCTTTCTACTAGTTCAATATATGTTCATCTAAGGATTATTCCCCTCAAGCTTAAATTACTTTTCATTACCTATTTGGGGTGAAGATAACTCCCTTTCATGATTGAGGTCCAATGATCTACATGCACTCATTGATGATTATCATATGGGATTCATGTAAATGAAGAACACCATTCTACCCTTAGGAGTAGGTAGTGTGGTTCCTCTAAAGATAGAGTTTGCATCCAATCTATCTCAAATGCCTCAACTAGTTCTTAACAAAGTCCACCACCTTTTTCTTGATGAGAGACTCTATGAAAAGAACCCCCTCATGTCTATGTTGATAGACATAGGCATTCTACCTCAATAAAGCATCCACCTCTCATGGAGTCATCCTGTCCTCCTATCCTCTCCTTTAGAATCTTATATGAGTATGTTTATTTTAACCTCCACTTGTATATTATAGACCTTTGCGATGCTTATCTTTGAACATCAATGACCTTATGTAGACCTTTGTATTTTAACATATGTACATCACCATAGAGACCTAAGTCATCATGACCATTTCTATGTGCATGCCACATTTCTCATCATCCCTATATGGAATCACACCTATCTCATGGTCATTCCCAACCCTATGATTGGGAGGATATCCATCTTTAACATTTCCCATATCAGGGGCCACTTTAGCATCATCACCTTCATGTTCATGTTTATGATGAGTTTTATTGGCATAGGCAACATCATGACCTCCATGAGCCTCCTTAAGAATCTCACCATTAACCCACTATCAAATATGCCTATGAGGATCTCTATAAGAATCCTTTATCCCCCTAGGTGCATATTATTTCCCTTCCCACTCTAATCCATGAATTTCCTAAGTTTAATGGGAATCATGAATTTAGTCCCATGTAGCATATCATGACATTTATGATGGCATATATAGATTGGGAAATTGATGAAGGCATGATGTTGAATCTATTTACTCACTCCCTATGAGATGAAGAATTGTTGTGGTTCTAAAATCTACTATAGATTCTCTTTATATATGTTAATTCATTTTGGATGAATTCTTCTAGTACTTTGATATCTCTAAACCATTTAACCTTAGAATCTAATCACTCACCTCCATGGCATAGGCCAAAGTTTAGTCAAACTTTGAATTCATAGATAAGTGGAATTTATTCATCCATACATGTAGGATAAGATTATCAGATAATCAACTTTATGATATGTTCATGTAAACATTAAGGAAAGAAGTTCACCTTGAAGTCCTTAAGTATAGATGCACCTTTTATGGTGAAGTTGTTAATGAGTGTCTAAATATTGAAGTCTTCAAGGTGCATGTGGGCATTCATTTTGTGCCAATTATAATGCCATCCTATTTGCATGATCATAACTAAAATATGATTGGTGATGGTGTTATTGATTCTATTATCTAGAAGAATGACAAGAAGGATAGCCATGAGGTCAATTCTCTAAGCAAAAGGCCAACTAAAAATAAGGCCCCTAGAACTAGAACTACAAGACCACAAATGAAATACCCTTACAATGCCATAAAGTTTTACAACTTCCATTAGAGGAAGGGGCATGATGAAAATAATTTTGTTTCCCATAATTCTAGTTCTAAGGCCTCATACATGACTTAAATATCTCCACATGTGGATCCAAACCACAAGTTAAATATGTTCAATAAGCCTCTACCTAACCACAATAAGGAAAAAGAAGAAGAATAAATCCAAGGATAAGGCCCATCGATCCTTATCCTACTCTTCTACCTCTTTTGGTTCCTCTTCCCTAGATGACTCAAGAGGAAAATCTAATAATAAGAGTAACAAGATCATTGTTGATATTGACATAGCCTCTACTGGGTATGAGTGATTTATCAATATATGCTTGGGTCATACCACCAAACCCACTGGAGATTCTAGTGGTATGAGGCTTCTACCCATCCCATGATGGCAAAGAAACCCAAAGTTATATTTGAATTTTGATGTAACATCCCTTCCTAGGCTATGCAACACCCGTATTCCATCATAGAGGAGATATAGGGACTCTCAACCAAAATATCCATCTGGGACCTAATTTGCCTTTATCTTAAGTAAAGGGGACTCATCTTTGATGAACTTGGTCTCTCTCAAGAGGATCTATTATGGTATGATGTGGATGTTTTATTTAAATTTGATATCCATGAAAACCTTTATCTTCCCATGTTGTCTTTTGACCCTACCTCATTGCTCAACACTTCATTTATTGAAAAGGGGGATAGGTTCCTACTCTACATAAAGACCTTGGTAAAAAATTATCATGTCAATAGATGCATCATTGATGAAGGAGCCATGTTGAACATTATGCCTTTATGTGTACTCAATTACTTGGTATTAATCAGAAGAAGCTCTCTGATTCTTTTCATAATTGTGTTGGTTTTAATAATGACATGGTTATGCCAATGGGAAACATGAATATTTGGCTCAAGTTTAGACCCAAGAAATTTAGGATAAAGTTTTATGTTCTAGACTTAGATCTCTCATATAACATGATCTTTATGCATCCCTGGACCACTACCATACAATTCATTACATTGATAATGTTTTATATGATCCAGTTCATGCATGAAGATGAGGTTCATACCTTGTAGGTTTACCCAGATCCATGGGAATTACTTTATACTAAGATAAAGCCATTTTGAAAGGCTTTTTTTGTCTCCTTATTATCTCATATGGATCCACACAATACCCCCACCTCTAAATATTGATTTCTCAAGGATTAATGTTGTGATCTAGTTGAGTATTGATCAACATTCACTTGTTTAATGTATGGTATACATTTTTAAAATCCCTCTCTTACTCATTTATGTTAGGTTGGATCTTCCCTTCTTGGAGACCTATTTTAATATGTCTCTCCAAACATCAATCTTCCCCTCTTATCATACTTCTCCCATTGAAGTATCAGCTATCTCAACACATCTCCTATAGATATTGCTAAGGTCATTGAATCTAATCTAAAGTGATATTTCATCCATGTTATAACACAACCTATTAAATGAGAAATATGCATCAGTATCATTAAATGTTTTTACAATAAATGTCACCCTCTCGATCATCTAGGTTTAGATATTTCACTCTTTGATGGCCCAACTCCTAGCATCCCCATAGTGCATGACATGTTAGTTGAGCTTGAAGAGTTAGAACAACCACTTATTCCTTATATTAAGTGCTTCAAGGAATAAAATACCATAGATATTGAAGGATCCATCAATGTCAACCTCGATACCTCTAGAAGGCCAAAGATTTTTAAGGTTAGTGTTAGCCTTATTGAAAAGGAATGGGATGTTTTGGTGTCCTTTTTCACCATTTTTTTGATGTATTCACTTGGGAATATGTCTATATGTAGGGTATGGATACCTATGTCATTATTTATAACCTCATTATGGATGATGAGGCCCATCCCATTTGCCAAAAATAATGACCAATAGTTGTCAAAGTCTCCCAATTAGTCAAGATTAAAATTGAAAAGCTCATCCAAGTTGGTTTCATCACTACCATTGACTATCCTTGGTGGGTTGCCAATATCATCCCTATTATTAATAAGAATGGGATTGTTTGCATATACATTAAATTCTAAGATATCAATTTAGCTTACCTAAAGGATAAATTTCCCATGCCTTTTATCAACCAAATTGTAGACTCCACTAATGGTTTGAATATTATGTCCCTCATAAATGGTTTTTCAAGGTACAATAAAATCTAGGTTTCACCTAAAGACCAATATAAGATGACATTCACTACCCCCATGGGGTACCTTTTATTATGTTAGCATGCCTTTTATCCTAAAAAATTTTTGGGCCATGTATCATCATGACATAACCCATATTTTTTATGACCTCATCCACAAGATCATGGAATTCTATGTTAATGACCTATTTGGCAAATCCCACAAGTGGGTTGAGCATGTGTGAGACTGTATAATCATCTTTCATAATCTTAAGGAGTATCACATCAGCCTTAACCTCAATAAGTGTATTTTTAAAATCATAGCTGGAAAGCTCCTCGATTTCCTCATTTTGTAGTGAGGTATCAAAATGGATCCTGAGAAGATAAAAGTGGTCCTTGAGATGCTTCCCCAATAAAACATTGTGCAGTTAAAGTATTTTATTGTAATACTAAACTTATTTAGAAATTTATTCAAAGATTATGCACAAAAATCCATACCCTCACACATATCTTATGCAAAAATTCCCCATTCTTATGGTTCCCTAAGATCCAGGTGGCTTTTGAGGAGTTAAAGTGAATACTTCAAAACCCTCTCATCTTGATGGCACATATTGAGGATTGAGAGTAAATCTTGTACACCTCTATCACTAATCTCTCCATTGGAGGAATGTTGGGTCACAAGGACAATACTAGTAGAGAGGGTTGTTTATTACATCTCTCATATGCTAGTTTGCCCCAACCTCAACTCTCTACCATCAAGAGGTAGTGATTTTGCCTTATCTTCAATGTGAAGAAGTTATGACATTACATGTTAGGCCAAACCACCAATGTAATTGTCCAATATTATCCAATTCATTATTTATTAGGTAATATGTACCTAATAGGTAGAATAGTGAGGTGGATCATGATTCTTCAAGAGTTTGACCTCAACATTGTTAACCAAAATTTCACCAAGGGATTAATGGTAGCTAAGAAATCCAATGATTTTCCTCTATCCAACCTTAGTGAGGAGTTGGTTGATGATGCATTACATAATGAGATGGTCTAATTAATCAATTAGATTGAGGTTTATGAGTGAGATTGGTATTAAGACATTGTCCACTAACTCAATACCTAGTCTTACCCCATCTATAATCCTTCATGGAAACACTTTTGGATCCTCAAGCTCACCACTCTCTACATCATCATAAGTGGTTTATTATTCAATATAGGTCTTGATTACATATTGATGAAATAATTCACCCCTAAGGACACATATTTTGCATTAGGAGAGTAAAATGGGAGTATTTTTGGTGGCCACATAGGAGGGAAAGCCACTATTCAGTATATTATCAAAATGGGCTATACTGGCCCACTCTTTTTAAGGATATCATCTAATACACCAAGATGTGTAATATTTTTTAGTTCATTAAGGATGGTATTAATTCCCTTGTAGGCCTCTTACATTCTATCTTAACCCCTTGGTAATTCCTAGTTTGGGCTCTTAACTTTATTGATGAGTTCAAACTGGCCTCCTATAATGGCCACTATTGGTTCATCACCACCACTAATTACTTAAAAAAGTGGGTAGACACCATGACCTTTATAAATATGAGTAAGAAGGCCATCACAAAGCTTGTATTTAACCAACTCATTATAGGTTTGGGGTCCCTATCATGATCATGGTTGACAATGGCCCAAGTTTCTAAAACCCTAAGATGTACAAGCTTGTCAAACATTTGAGATTATATCTTTATTTTCCTCCACCTATTAGCCCAGGGTAATAAGCAAGTTGAATATTTAAACAATATGTTGCAGAAGATGCTCCTTCACACTTTTGTGTAGTCCATACATGATTGGCATATCATGCTTTATCCTATTCTTTGGGCCTCCTAAACGAGATTATCTATGATCATGAGGGCAACCCTATATGCATTGATATATAGGTCTAAGGTCATCCTCTATTTAGAGGTCTTAATCCCTTATTTATGGGTTAAGGCATTCAAGTCACTACTTGATGAGGAAGAATGTGCCACTCACCTCACCGAGATTAAGCATCTAGATAAACATTGCATTAACACTCTTGAGCACAATCATACTTATCAACATTTCAAATGCTAATAGTTCAATAAATTAGTGCATATAAATCCATTATAAGTAGGTGACACAGTCCTCATTTTTTACAAAGAGCATCAAAAGGGAAAACTTGCTCACAAGTGGTTTGGCCCCTGCATGATTACCACCTCTTTACAAAATGGGGCTTATCATCTCTTCACTCTCAAGGGTGAATCCCTCTATCACCTAATTAATGGGTTCTACTTCAAGACATTCCATGTCTAGGGCTCGTGAAGCCCTTCTAGGAAACCTACTTATGGTGGTACAATAGGTCTTCTCCCTCTTATCCCACAACTAACCTCCATTTCACCTATATATGTGTGTGTATGTGGGTTATTTATTAGAAGTTACTACTATCTAATCACATGTATATAGTAGTCTATCTTAGAAGAAACATACACATCACACACAAAACCACATACACATGTGCTAATAATGAGAAATTACTTTATATACATAAAAAAAACATAAGTTTCTCTAGGTACAACACATTGATTCCTATGAGCATGGGATTGTAGTCCCCAAAACTTCCATGAATGTGGCTACATATAAGTTACTCCCATTAAGTTTATGATTGGATCGATCTATAATAGTCTTGATCAAGGTGGAGATATAAATATCTACCTCTCAACTAGTTAATCTATGGTATCTTCTAGGGTAACCAACTAGTCTTACCTATCCTTAGGTGCCTCTACTCCTTTGGACTAATTTTAGGCTAGCTCAAACCATATATGATTGATCTCAACCTCTACTGAAGATGGATATACTTGAACCATGCCATATATGTCCCATGTCATACTAACTCCACCTTTATCCATGGGATCTGGTGTCATGCTCTCACAAGATCGAGCAATGCTCTTTCACATACTCACCTATAGTGGATGTGTGGATATATCCCCACCAATAAATATGGTACCATTTCCACGATCAGTGTCATTACCACATTAGGGAATAATTCCCTTAGAATTAGATCCACTTGGGAACCAATCTAAATGGGTTAGTCTCTTTCACACACACACATAAAAAATAGGTTATTCACATGTTAGCTTTCACTAAAAGATGAGTACTATAATGTCAACTTCAATCTAAAAAATATAGTTTTATTACATGATTATGACCCTAGTCTTTGAGGACCTCCTACCAATCATAATCCTCCTAGTGGTGGTGGTGTCCCTCTTTTTGGATACCTCTCCCCACCATGGGATCCCTCACCCTACCTTGGTTTCACTCCTTTCCCAGCTTTTAATGAGCTAGGCTATGTCCATCGCTCTTACACTACTAGAAATAATCAACTTAAATGTTAGTATGGTCCTTATAATCCTTAAAACTCTTCCTAACCTATGTAAGCCTCCACTCTAGCATCCTTTAGCCACACATCTAACTTGTATGGGTCTTAGATGTAGATATCTACTACATCCCTATTTATGGTGGCTCATAGAGGACTCATCTTATTCACAGATTATATCTTTATCCACCCTTTGCTCTTTAGATAATGCTTGTCCATGATAGTGGTAGCCTCTATGTACTATAAATGGTGTATAACCTCCTGATCATGATGCCCACCATCAATTTCCATAGATGTGGGATCCTAGGGGACCCCTAAGTGATCAACACCCCATGGCTATTCTATTCCCTATGAGGTCTCGTTAGATAGAGATCAACTACTACTATATCCTACACCTATGGAAATTATATATATCTCCATGTAGGCTATACTCCATAGAGTTGGTAGACATTTCATATGCTCACAATAGCCTTTATATCAGGTCCCATCTAGAATATGTGCCTTTTAGGTAACTAGGTGGTCACCAATGCATTCACCAAATCTCTGGAGTAATGCAAGGATGGTACGTGTTTCATCCACCATAGTTCTTCACTCTATAGGTGATCTTGGTCCTTTTTAGGAAGAGAGTGGGCCTCCTCATCAAACCACGATGGTATTATGTCCTAGTTAGTCATCTCATAGGGTCTTTCACCCTATGGTAGTTATTTTCTTGCTTGTGATGACTCTCCCTCCTCTAGCACATTGACTCCTCATGTTTGCAAAACTAATCAAAATATAAATAGATTAGTCATGAAAATAGTGGAATGAGAAACTAACATTTAAGATAAGTTCACAAACTTATTTTCTTCATTTCCCCCTTCTCTCACCTTTTCAAGAATATTCCAAGCCTTATAAAGCTCCATGGGGCCTATTTTGGCCCCTTTCTAGCCTAAGTTATGGCTTTCTAGGCCAAGTCATGGCCTGGTAGTGGGCTAAACCATAGGTCTTATGGCTTAATAGTTTACCAAACCACCTAAAAGTTTGCCTAGGTAGGTCATGGCTTATTTTATAACATCTTGAGAGGCCCTAGGGCTTCCTAGAACTCCCTCCTTAGACCATTATTTAACCTCCTGATTAGCCTAGAGAGTTACTCTCCTAATAATAATTTTCACTAGTTTATATACTTGATTCATATATTAAATTGATTAGAATTAATAAAAATTCTTGTAGATCCCTCAAACCCAAAAATTGATAAAATGATAAATGTTTGTGTAAAGGACTTAACTAGACTATCATGTGCACCTGTGATGTGCTCCTTGTGTCCTTGTATACTTTTTTGGGCTTTGGTAGCTTTATGGATCTCCTTAGAGTTACTTAGATTGAAAATGAGTGTGAAAGTGACATGTTTTTCACCTTTTTCATCTTTTTACCCCTCTTTTTAGCTTTTTCCAGGCCCATTTTGGGGTTTTTTCCCTCTATTGCATTTTGGACCACAAATCCTTCATATTAGGAGTTTTAGCCCATTCTGATTGTAATGGAGGCCTTTATTTGTCTCTTAGAGGCTTTCTTAAGAACTATATCACCCCTTTTGTTCTTTAGGACCCCTTCTAAGTCCTTATTGGCCTCTCAATCCTGTATCCTATGTCATGGGCACTCGGGGATAGAAACTACTTTGTTTGATTATTTTAATTAGTCATTTATACATAATTCCATAGTCAATCCATCTTGACTCTCATGTTTCTCTTTCATTATGGTTCTTTTAGGTGGTGTTGGCTACTAGTTATGGTGGTCTAGAACTTACTCTAGTCTCTACTAATCGACCTTTATTTTTTATGTACTTCTTACAACCTTCCCTTGTCACCTCTTACCAAAGCTAGTATCAATAAACCACCTTGATTATGACTCAATTTAATTCTCTACCTCCCTTGTGTAGATATATTTTCCTTTCATACCTTGAGATAGTCATTTTATGGCCATTAGTCTTACATCCTTGATTTGAATCATGGTTCACCTCTCAGTGGTGATTTGTATAGATGGTGGCAGTCAGGGCAACCCAAAACCTACTGCTATAGCTTAGGTGATCGATGATCCATGGGTTATGAGATTTATATAGATGTTTTTTTCCTTACTAATGAGATGAATAATGTAATTGATTATCATGCAATTATTGGTGCCTTGACTAATGCTTGTGTATTATGTACATGTTATGTGCATTTGTTCTTGATATCACTCTTAACCATATCTCAACTCATTGGTGTCTAGATCATCTGTAGCTTTGAGTTTGTCCCCCTCTTCGAAGTGATGCATGATTTTATTTCCTCCTTTGAGGACATCCAAGTCATCCATATCCTTCATGGGGAGAAAACTAGATCCGACACTCTAGTTATTATCATTCTAAATTTTACAATTTGATTTGATATTACTTATGTCATTTATATGCAAGGGCTAAAGTTGAAGCTAGATTTATATTTAGATTATGTAGCATTTGCACTTTCACCCATGGATCATGATGTTAACTTATTATATCACCATACTTACTTAGTAAGTGTAGGTATTGTTCTCTTTATCATTTTAGTTCTTAATTTTTTTATGTGGCTTCTAGGTGTTTCACAAAACTCCTTATTCATTCAAACATTGATTGTTTATACCTTAGGGGCATATGTAATTTTACTTATCATGACCCTACTCCTCCCTATGATTACATATCAGCTCATGTGAATATTACCAACCTAGGTGATCATTTTTGAGACATTTTCTACTTGTATAAATACCTTCTCACTTTGCATATTCATTTCTTGCACCTCACGAGCCTTTCTACTCATTAACATACGATTTAGACACCTCCCAAAGCCCTTCTAGGGCCCTATTGACCATTAAAGATGGGAATTTAACCCAGGCCCAAGCTTATGGTGGGAACCATAGCTTAGGCCCTATGCTACCCCTTAATCCATTCCATAGGCCACAACCTAACTAGAACACATACATTTGGGCTTGTAATGGCCAGAAATGGCTAATTTTGGGTTTTGTTAGATCTTACATGACCTATATTACTCATGTTAATTCCTAGTCCTTAGTATTATTCACTCTCTTCACTCTCTTCAATCTCATACCTTCTTATATCCCATTTTATTAATTCTTGGTAGTCTTGAGCTAGATTGGTGATAGGAAATTTCATGCATTGCTACATATTGACTTGGAGATTCCATTGTTGCTTCTAGATTATTTTTTCTCCCTTGTGGTTGGTTCTTGGCCTTTAAAAGTTACATTTAACTTGATTTTTTCACCTATATTGGGATCATACACTCTTGTAATTCTAAATTCACCTCCTCTTTTCTACTTGGACATTAGTTTAGACCTAGCTCTACACTACATCCCTTGTCTTCCTTCTTTGCCATCTCAAACTTGGATACTTGGTTGGTAGAAAACTTTCAATTTTATTTGAGCTTGATATGAGGGCACTTTACTATGCAAATTGAAACTCCATTGTTTTATAGTAGTATATATGTTGGGGTTTTATATTTTCATGCTATTTTAGCTTATTTTGGATATGTTGTTGTGTTTAATTAGTTTAATTGGTATGGTTAAAATGGCATTCACTTAGTTATTCTCATGATAGAGATATTTTTGTTTGAATAAAGGCATTAAATTAGGTTTTTGAAGGTGTATGATCTCTCTCTCTCTCTCTCTCTCTCTCTCTCTCTCTCTCTCTCTCTCTCTCTCTCTCTCTCTCAAATGTCATTTCCCTTCTGAAATAATCTTTCAATTAATAGAGTTGCATGCTTTTGAAACACATTAATTGCTTGGTAATGTTCTTTGATTTAATTAGTTTTATTTTTCATTCTTTAATAATTGAATATAAATCCCCTCTAAATTGATTTATTTTTTAATACCAATTAGAGATACCTACGTCCTTTGTTGACTTAATCATGCTAGCCCTAACCTAATTTATGAGACTATATATAGCTTGGTGAAAATTGGCAAACTAGATAACCTCTATAGATCTCAAGTAGCCCATAGCATCCCTATGACTCTTAGCCTTATATGTTTTTTCTTAAGTACATTATTTATCCCCTTGCAAAACCCTAGTGGCTCTATTCAGATTCTTAGAGTTACACCATCAATGTTGGAAATACTTATTTGGGAACACTTAAACCTTAGAAGTTTGTAATATGAATTCAATCATTTGAAAGTATATGGTTATTTTACAATGTTAAAATTTACATAAGTTCAAATTATGAAAATCAAATATTGATTGATTATTTAAAATATTTTAAACCTTAGGTTCTCATAAGTTATTTTCAAAAATAGGTACTCTAATATTCTTCATCATATTATTCCTATTATTTTATGATCACAAGACTATCGATAGGGACTTATTAATGACATATGATTGGGCATTGCCTTTATTATGTGGGATTGAGATAGGTATCATTGTGTTATTACATAGATCCATAAAAATTTAAATAAAATTCTAAAGTGCCCCAGTCTTCAAGTCTCTGATATCCTAAAACATACCACATGGTGCATTTTTATGAAGTTAGAAATATCGAGGCTTTATAAAATTATCAATTGGCTATTGGTTCTAAGCTTTTTTAGTTTCAATTATTTAACATTTGACATATCATCATCAATCAAAACCCCATAAGGATTAACATATTCTAATGGTCCCAAGATCCTATAGTCTAATGGCTCCAAAAATTTGAGCTTCCATGTCTCTGAGATCAGACCACATGATTGCATTCTATTTACATAAAGCCTTTTGAGACATACATAGCTCAAAAATAAAAATGACCATAGCTCTAAATTCATGAACACCCATGGGCCTGAGATTCCTGTACATGGCTCAATCATGTTAACTCATGGACCCAAAACATATAAAATGACATTATAAATCTAAAATCCAAAAAAGTGATGAATGGACAAGTGTCATAATATATAGAATGCATGGCTAAAATATGCATAAATTAAGCCAAAAATAAACTAAAAGAGTTGGTAAATGAAAATGGATAACTATCTCAAATTAGGTGATTGGGAATAAAAATTTAACAAATTATTACCAATTTATGAAGTAAACTTACCAAAGGTGACTACCATAATCGAATTAAAATAAGAACTAAATAAAAATATAATTATTCACATTGATGACACATGAATGCATTAAAATTTTAAAATGTTTTAACAATTTATGAAAAATTAAAACAAAGGATAGTCATTTTACCATTACTCTCTTGATAAAACATTACAACTTTCAGCTCTCAAGTATGCAAAAAACATAGTTTTCATAGTAAGATTGTAAGAGCAACCAAGTAAATTTATAGAAAGAATTACAACATTTAGATACATAGAATAGCCTCTTATTTAAAATAGGTTCATTTTCTAATCCATTCGATGTATTCATTCATGGGTGGGATCTAATATATAGATATTGTGTTTGATAAAATTTCCCTCCACTTCAAATTCCTTCATTATTTAGTGCTTTAGGATACTATGGAAGCTGTGGTGCCTTAATCGATGCCAGATCAAATATCTTTAGATGAGGATCAATATATTGATGACTTGCTACCCTGTTGGATATTTCATAGTTTTTACATAGAGTATTATATTAACTATGAAAAATAATATATTATTATTATTAGTAAGGTTGTAAATAGCTTAGGTGGTTAAGCCTATATCTTATGTTAGGTAAGTTGTTAATATAACTCATGTAGAATCTTATGTTGAGATAAATATGGAAATTTAGTGGATTAGTAAATCTCCTTATTTATAGGTTAGAGTTTCATATATATTTGTGTAATAGTTTGGGTGTAATATGAAGTATAATTATATTATTATGTTAGATTAAAATTCTATGTTTGGGTCTTTGAATTTTTATCAGTGGTATTAGAGTGCAATATGAGATTCTAAAAATTGTGAGGGGTATCTACAACATCTGATTTCTGTAAGTAATGGTGTTTGAAATCATGCAAATATATTAAATCTATAGTAGTTATTTTTCTTTTTTTGGTATCAGAACACTTATTGTAGCTTTTGAATCAAAATTTGTGCATCCTACAAAACTATGGTAAATTTATTTATCTAAATCATTGGTCAAGTATTTGATTCTCCCAAACATTGTCTAGACATAATTGATATTGCATCTAAAGATAATATTCATGTGCTCTACATTGATAATCAATAACCATTAGTATTTATATTGTAATGGAAGGATATAAATCATCATCCTAACTATTGCAATTTATGCTCACTAACCTAGTGATATCTTTAGATCTGGGTTGTTCTCAATGTATATTTTTGTCTTCACATTACATTTTGTATTGGAATCTCCAAAGGTATATCTCATGATAGCCACATAATTTCCCTAGTTTTTTTAACACATGGTTTTAACCCTAAATTGTTACATCAGATCAAACACAAGCTTCCTTACATTTCATCTATTTTTTCTTTGCATATGCATGGATATCTATAGTATTTAGACACGTCTCAATCCCTGATTAACTCATGAGATAGTGTCATTTTTAGTGAAGTGGAATTCAAAATAATGAGCTTACTATTTGCTTCAAGTTATGGGAATCCATGAGCTATCACATAATGTCGATGTTCGAACAACAAACTACTAATTTGACTCTTGAGTCTATAGATTTTTCATGGATTTTATATCCTTTTTAGTTTCATTACATATAAAATAATTTAGTTATGGTAGGTTCTTTTTTCAATAGTGGAGTCCATGTCAAATAGTAATATAGGTATATTTTTAATCATTTATAGTCATTAAGGGTCAATGTCATCTTAAATGTAATGATGTGTCAATTATTTTTAGTTGAATCAGATTTTGATTTAAATAGTAGGTCAATAAATAAAATGGCATTTATTAGTGTAATTATCATTATGTAATAATTTTTAGCTCATCAAAATAATAATGAGTCATTATCAAAAATTTTGATTGTATATCGATATTCTCTTGTTAATGTCAACAATATAATCATCAATGTCAAATTTTGATATTGTAATGGATGCATTTTCTATGGAAACTAACATCCAACATGTTTCACATTATGGGAGATAAATTACAAAAATAATCACAATGTGGAAACTATTGAACCTCAAATATAAATTTACCAAGGATATTCTTCTATTAGAGGTTGGAGGTAATAGAGAATGGAGGTTTATAGATCCTCTACTTAATCACCAATGATGGGGCCCATATGCTTTGGTGGCACATTTTATTTTAGTTATGTGTGTTTCATATTTTAGTGTGTTGATTTTAAAATAAACCCTTTTGTATAAATTTGGTAAAATTCATGATTTTTAGAAAACTTACCTTTGGGGAGCAGGAGAAAATTCTGAGCTAAACTTAGGGATGATTATCTAGTTAGTGTCAAGCTTGTCGATCTTGAAGATTCAAAAATTGGGTGCTTGAAGAGGAAGAGAAATTCCCATAATAACCCAAAGAGGAAGGGATTGGTCCTACATAGTTTGGCTTACCATTATGCCTTCACAAGGGTAAAGAGATAATCTATGGATTTTGTACTTGGTTTAGGCAATGTTTTCAAGAGTTGTGATTTTATCCCCATATTCACACTAAGGGGGTAAATGTTGGATATTTTATAATGTTCACATAGAGTATTATATTATCTAAAATAATATAATATATTATTATTAGTAAGGTTATAAATATCTTAAGTTATTAATAATATATCCTATGTTAGGTGATTTATTAATATAACTCACATAGAATCTTAGATTGAGATAAATATGGAGTAAAGCTAAGTAAAGCTATTTATTTATAGGTTAGAGTTTCCTATATATTTGTGTAATGGTTCAAATTTAATATGAAGCAATATTATATTATTGTGTGTGATTAAAATTATATGTGTTTGATTCTTATAATTATTATCATACCTATTAAATCACAAGGTCTACAAGAGGAAACAACAAAACTAGAGGTAAAGCCTTGCATAAAATTTCTTAGAAACTTATTTATTAATAAAACATTTTTTGGGGATTGATTTCATATTATAAAAGGCAAAGGAGTAGTTGAATATATTTTGGGTAGGGAATTTGAGATATGTCTTAGACTATGTCCCTTGAGAATGCATCAAACTAAGTATTGGCCAATGTTTGGATTAAGCACAACACCATTGGAAGAAATCTTAAATAATAGTTGGTAAAAGTCCAAATAATAAATACCAAGGGAGGGATTTCATCTGATTGTATTGTCAAATTTAAATTGGAAATTAGGATAGCCATGGCTCTCCTAAATCATTTATATGGTTTTTCAAGCACACCATATGTGTAGGTCAAGTGGGTCTTGTTGCTCGACATCTTATTAACTTATAACAAGATAGTTGCCCTGAGAGAAGTTATAAGCATCAAACTAAAGACATAAATGTTTTATCTTGATCAAAGGCCAATTTATTTAATTTTTATGAGATGTCATTATTACTAGATGAAGTGTTAGGAAAAATTCATAATACATATGGGAAACTATGGTAGCCCTCAACAAAGTACCTAGGTAATGGAATCTGTCAAGAATAATATTTCATGTTTATATATAGATTTAAGAGTGAGATTCAAAACATATGTGATGAAATATATTCTCATGTGTATCATGAAACTTATGGCACCCAAATGATTAGGTTGTCTTAAAATATAACAATAAACCTTAGCAAATGGGGGGATTACTAGTTTTAACCCAAAATCATGATTATCATAATAGAGGGCATAAAATCATCTCTATTATTATTACTGCATCATGTCTCATATTAAATTATAGATTAGGAAATATATTAATAAATATATAACAACATTGATGAGGAGTTAAGATAAAAGCATTTATCCTATTAATTTAAAACCCCTCTGAGCATTTGACTACTTATTACAAATTAAAGGTGACACCATTAAATGAATGGGATCTTAGGAAGATGATAAGAGCATACCTCTAATACCTTAATGAGAATAAGAAGATGAACATTTCATATGGTCACCAATAATATGATCATGATGATATGATTCTAAATGCATCAGATGACACAAAGGTATGGATGAAGATGAAAAATAAGCCAATGCATATGATATGGGCTCATGCCCTCCAATATGATCTCAAGTATACAAATAAAAATCACAAAGGCATGGATCCATTAGTGGCATTGAACCCAGCCATAAGATTAAGGAAATCAAGAACAACCTCCCTCTCTTATAGAGGAACAAATAGATTTACAAGAAGAAGAGTCAAACAGTTAGAGAGAGTCTAACCCTCAAATTAGGAAAGGAAATTTAAAGGGCATCCCTAGTTTTAGACTACCCTCCACATCTTTAGTTGTCACTATTCTAGTTTTAGAAAAGATAAAATCCAAGGATAAGTCTACATCTCCTATAGATGGATAAAGGAAGATAAATTTTATGATGACACCTCTGTCACCTCTTGAAATGACCACTCAGGTTAATCTCCTTAAATGATTTCAAGCTTATTTATTGTCTATTCAAGCATATCTTGTAAGTTTACCTATATCTATGTCCATCACTAAGGATTCCTCCAATTAATCACTCCCTACCATGCCAACTCTGATCACCCTTCCTTTAACCACTATTGTCCCACCAACCATCTCTTCACCACCACCTATTGTAATGTTTTCTTCCATTGTAGCTTCCTCAACTATTTCACCCTTTCCCTCATATTCCACTCCCCCTATATTCACTTACTAGAGGAAACCTAAATATTTTATCACTTATGCAAAGGGAAATCAATTAGAAGAGAGACCATCACTTAGTATTCCAACCATAGAAAAAATATTAGAATAATAAGAAGCAATGGAAGTAGAGGAAGAAGATCCTGAGTATGTGATATATTTAGCTGAGTATATAGATGATGAAGAGGAATAAGATGAATAAATAATGAGGGGGTTAGAACCAAAAATAAATAATGAGGCACCCCCATATGATGAAGAGGTAGAGTCATAAAAAACTAAATCCATGAGTTTGGGAGGTCAATAAGAAGAAGAGTCCCTAGCTAAAACTTTGGATCAACAAATCCTCATAGAAAAATAGAGACAAAAACTTAATGAGCTAGTTTCTTCCCTTGTTTCATTTATTTCTAATACGAAGGTTATAGATGAAAATTTACCTTCATCTATTCATGTATCTAATTCTTTTGATTCACCTATTCTTTCTTACTCCAAGTAATTAAATACTCCTGAGAAGGTAGTCCATTTTGAGATTCTAGTTACAATTTTATTTTTTGACCCCAAAATGTCACTAGTTTCTTATAAACAATAAAATCATGTAGAGTTACCCATACCAAAAACTTCACCCCTGCAATTAATCATAATGACTATAAAGAGGATCCCAGGTGTAACTTTGTATGTGACTGAGGTAACTCCATTAAGGTAACCTTGCCTATGGCATAAAATTCTTCATCCACTTCTCTAGATCTTAAAATAAATAAGTGCATCATTAGCACCACCATCTATAATAAACCATCTTATGACTCTTCCACCTTATATATATGAAGACCCAAATCTAGATGAAGAAATAATATAACATATTATCCCTCAATGGGTAAAATAAATGTAGAATATGAGGGATGAGAGATATAATTTGGTTATTACATAATCACCTACAATCTCTACCCATTTTGATAAGAGTGGAGCCATCTAGTGGATAAGGAAGAGGAAGGCAGTGAACCTCAATATCAGGGAGGAGATGAAATTTGAACAAAGGATTTTTTTAATTTATTAGAAAAAACTAAGAGGGATCCTAATGATCCCATTGAATACAATAAAGACTTATTTGATTTTTTGGACACTGCTAGTGAAACCATAAAGGAGATGTATTAGATCAAGGAAGAAGTGTATCAAATAATGTGATAGATGCAAACTATTTAAGATCTTCTAGAAATTATTTAGAGTGTGCAAAGTTTATCCATAAGGTTGTATGATATTTTGAATGGCATTTGAGTTTCTAAGGTATAAGGCCAAACAAAGATAAATAAGGTGCTCAAGTTATGGCACTAGTTTAGAGAATTAGAAAGAGATTAAATTTATTGATTCAATGCTACAAAACTAGTGAATTCAACTAATTAAACTTGATGTCTAGTTAGGATGCAACCTAGGCCCTAGACTATGTTATTACTAAGAGAGATGTTGCCCTTGCATGACACAATTAGATGAATGATTTTTTAGTATATTTTATAAATCACGAGAATCAATCTTTGGGGATTTTGAATGACATGAGAGTCATTGATGTGATCACTCTTGTAGGTGAATTGGTCAATAGGCCAAATTATGAGAACCTCCATAAAGTAGAAATAAGCAATATTAAGAAGGAAGTGGAGGGTATAAACTATAAAACTAATGATGATATATTACATCTAATAGATTTATGAAAGATAGAGTAACCAAGAAAAAAACTTTGGTATTTGAGTTCATGGGCTTGAAAGCAAAATATTCAAGATTAATAGCTAAAACCATCAAGAATTTCAAACCTTCTTTACTCAATTTTGGCATTATTAATCAGGACTTTGATGTGACAAACACTTTATTTCAATAACTTAAGACTAAGGAGATGGTTTATGGGTCAATAAAAAGTACACAACCAATTATTAGTGTTTCCACATCAACATAGGGTTCTTAATTTTTAGGATTTATAGTTTTGTAAATTCCCATAGGCCTATTTTTGATCCCACAAATAATGACAACAATAAATCTAGTCTTTCCAACTGTTACTCTACTATCTTCTTTAGCTAGGAGTACCACATCAACACTATGATAAATATAAATATGTACTTTAATTTTTTTGTTAAGTTAGAATTTTGGTTCCATATATATGTTACATGCATACATTGCATTTATAATTGAAGAATCTATCTTGAGTAATCAATGATGCATGCATGTTTTGCATAAGATTAGAATATGATGTTATTTTTGAACATGTAAATTTAGATTACATTCGAGAGATGAGGCCTTCCCCATACCAATATTATATATACTTTAATTTTCCTTTTTTAAAAGTAAGGGAATTTTGGCTATTGAGATCAATATGAAATTATAAGAAGTTATTCTAATTCTATCCTGATGTGTAAACATTGATTTTTATCTAGTTATATGGACTGTAAGAAGTGTTGTCATTCTAGTTTCTTAGTTCTTTGTTTATACATTAGTTATGTTTTTAATATAGTTATTCAATTTAAGTTGTATCTGATTTCAATTCTTTTTTCATGTTGATATAATCCCCCTTTGAATATTTGGGATAACAATCTAATGAATGCCACAATCATTGACTTATGTATGTTTAAGTTTATTATTTTTTGGTTCCTTTTGAATCCTTATTATGTTTGATTGTTGTTGTGATGAAATAACTTACATTAAATAATGGTATTTTGATTTCTTATCCTACCTTAGTTCAAGTGTTTCTCTTGAAAGGTTTTCTTCTTGTGTCCTATATGGGAATCTTTTCTTCCCTTCCTTTCCCTCTTTTTTGAGTTTTTTTTAGAATTCATACCCACCTTAGTTATATCCATCATTATTCCACCCATTTCAAGTAGATCTAGGCTTGCCCATGTCTCACCCATCCATGGTAAACAATATATATCACTCACCATTATTATACCAATAATTTTTTATAAAACTAAATACCCTATAACTCATGCCTTAGAGTGATATCTTTCACTGATCTAAAAATATTATAGGATACCTTGTAAGATTTATTGGGTGTGCATAAGACACACATCAATAGGATTTTATTTTTGGTGCTAGAATGAGGGATTAAACCTCCACCTCTATTTTATTTGAAAATATCACTTCAGTTGCACTATACGTGCCCAAAATTTTGACAAGGTAAACCTCAGACACTAACTATTACCACCTTTGGAAATCCATAGAAAATTTAGGTCTGATAAGGGAATTAGGAGAGAACCCATGGCTCAATCATTCTCTCCAAGAAAACAAAATCATATTTGAAGACTCTTGATAGCCCAACCTCCACCTCATCCTCAACTCCATATTCTAACTCAGGCTCCAACCTAGGTAACCTATTTGGTTATCAATGTTTTTAGAGTTGTCCATGTCTTACCCAGAAACCCAAAGAAATATTTTCCTTCCTTTTCTCTTTTAGGAAGAAGGACTGGATAAGAACACATCAATGCATTTAAAAATGATTCAAAAATCTTGAATGTAACCCAAAAAGATGTGGATTAATAAATTTTCACTTTCACATTACAAGACATGGCCTATTTCTAGTTTCTAAATATCTCAGAAGGTTCCCTTACTTCTTAGTAAAAATGTCAAAACAAAATTTTATCACATATTGGGCAAGTCACTAGTGCAAGTGTTATTTACCAACACTTTTATAGTATTAGGAGAGAATCCAATAAACCAATTTGTTCCTTAAATGCTATATTTTATAAGATGTATAGTACATTAGAGGTTGTCTACATACTTAATGAGGAGTTTACCCTCAATATGTACAAAAACATCTTAGATCATATGGATGTTATTTTATTGCGTAGAGATGTTGGTATCAACACACTACCTTTGGATTATGTTAAGGATATCAACATAGATAAACAATTGAATCCTCAAATATAATCATTGTCCCCACTCAACTTTGGGCTTATTTTCCTAGCTTTCTATTCAATTAAAAAAACAAATTAGAATACTATAGCCAAAAGTCAAAACTAAGTGTCAAACCAGTTGCCTTTAGCTCAAGTTCAACCCAATTAGCAACTAGCATTCATAAATAATTCTTCCCCTAGCTAAAAAAACTAATTTAGTCCTTGATACCAATTAATACTACTTTGACATAGGATGCCAATTCTAGTTTTACAAAAATATAACTAGAATCAATCTAGAAAATGGTATAGAAATTGAGTAATGAATTCTTGAACATGTAAAAGCATATGGGGAACACTAGAGGCTAGAACACTACTCATAGATTCAAGTTTAATAGATATAACATGGATTTAAATAGGTATGAATATAATAAAAAATAATAAAGGACATCTAATAGGATTATAGAGGTTAATATCATGGTAGTAACCCTTCTTAATTTGTGCAGGTTTCACAACACAATACAACATATTGAATTAGAATGTATCAAATTATATTTTGATTTTGAAAAATTCATATGAAAGAGAATTATACTAATCAATTAGAGCCATTTTAATCTAATGCATTAGGGCATCACAATATAGTAATGGTCTATGAGACTTATGACTTCCCTTTCCCTATGGAAGATGATAATGAGATTAAAACCACTACTGATGGGATTTATGCCTTAAATAGAAAAATTGTTAGGCAAAGAATAATTAAAATATCAAAAATAAGTTTCATATGACTAATTCAACACTTCCTATTAGAAACACCACTACTCATCATGATCCCAAATCCAACAACAATCCATCTCCTCCTAAGGAGAAAGACTAGTTACAAAGTTTAGAATACCAAGGCAAAAGAGGGTAAAACCTTGTTGAGGATATGAATAATATCAAGGATAACATCAACCTCTATGATTTGGCCCAAATCACTAAAAAAAGAGATATATTTCTCAAGGATATGATAGGGAGGACATTTGACAAGTCCAAAACTTCCCACACTAATGTGATGGTATACAAAGATAAGCCTAAAGTATCACCCTTTCTGCTAATTATCTAAATATTTAAAAAGAATGTACATGACTGATTGGTTGACTCTAGATACTCAAGGAATGTGATGTTGAAAAATGTCTACTATAAGTTGGGTTTAAGTCTGGATAAGTCAAAGAGGGTAGTCCTATAGATGGATAAGTCTTTGATCATATGTGATAGTGAATTAACAAATGTGTGCATTCATTTGGAATCTAAACCACATGTGTAACATACCATCAATATCTTGGTCATAGACATTCCAAAAATGTATAGTCTATTAATTATTTGAGACTGGTTAAAGACATTAAATGGGTACATAACCACTAATTTCTCATACATGTGGCTTCTTTAGAAAGGAGTATAAATTTATATTAAGGTAGACTAAAATCCAAATATGAGGTATTTGATTATTGAATACAAATCAAGGAATGTGAAATTAGATTTTGTCTCTTCATATGCAGGTGTGTATACTCTTACCACCAAGTAGGAACTTCATGAATATGAATTTGAAGGCCCTTCTCAGTTGTGGACCCTTCATTTAGATGGTGCCTTATAAAATTAAGGTTATGGTGTTTGTGTGATTCTTATATACCTAGAAGGCAATTATTACCTAGTTGCCTATAGGTTGAATTTCCCTTTCACTAATAACTAAGATGAATATGAATCTCCAATTCTAGGCCTATAGTCTTCACTAAATCATAATTTCAAGTTGATGCAAATCTTTGATGATTCTAACTAGTTGTGAATCAAATCATAAATAAATACAAATACAAACTCACCTATTTAAATACATATAAGCACCAATAATGGGACCTAATTGAATCCTTTAAAGCATTCATCATAAAATCCATCTGAAGGGAAAATAACTAGAAAACATACTCATTAGTAACTTCAGCTACCGATTTGGCACCACTTAATGAGTCTAAAATGTAGAAGTTATCAATTGAATTAGTTCTTTGCCTTTCTATCCCAAATAACATAGATAAATTGTAGGTGTTATATGATGATCAACAAATCATGTAGTTCATGATTAATTCTATATATTTTTAATCCTAGATAATAGATGAAGGAAATATTGAGACTATGAAAATTGATGACATGGGAGAAGATGACAATTTTCAACTTAAGTAGAATTGCTTCCTTTGGGCATGATGTCCTTGGAGAAATATTTTGATTCATATCCTTGGGCTCAAAATAAAAAACAACTCAAATCAATAGAATCATATTTTATAAAATAAAATCTAAGAACTGATCAACATCCCTAATTTGTGTATGTGGTCTTGAGTTGTAAAGAAATGAAAAGAAAAGGTTAAAAATATTGATTGCAGATTACAAGGATATCATTGAATGAATGTATGATGACTTGAAATTATTTAACCCTAGGGTGATCACACATACCAACCCCCAAAAAATAGAGCATGAGCCTTTTAAGAAAAGATAGAGGCTAGTGAATCCAATCATGGGGCCTCTTATATATATTGAAGTATATAAGCTATTGGATGCTAAATTTTTTTTTCCTAATTAGACATTTGACTTGGTTAGCTATCTCCTACCAATTTAAAAAAATAGATAAATTTGACAATGTGTTGATTTATAAAACCTAAATAAAGCATAAAAAAGGACAATTACCCTCTACCCTATTTGTATGAGGTGATTCATGTGGTAAGTGTATCTGAGATGATGCCTTTCTTGGATAGATTATAGGGCTATAATCAAGTATTGGTTGAAGTAGAAGATAGGATGAAAATTGACTTCACCACCAAATGGAGAACTTTGGAAAATAAAAGGATGCCATTTAGCCTAATCAATGCATGAGCCACCTTCCTGATAGTAATGAATTTTTTCTTCCAAGGATTAGTGGGGAAGTGTATCATAATATACATGGATGACCTCATTATGTTTTTTAAAGAAATAATTAATCATATAGAACATCTTCAAAAGTTATTTAACAGATGCAAAAGATATGGGGTCTCTCTTAATCCAGAGAAGAACATCTTTGGAGTATCTTAAGGAAATATCCTAGGTCATATCATGACCAAATATGGGTTGTCTATTGATCTAAATTAGGTTCAAGCCATTTATAATTTGACCCCATCTAATAGTAAGTAATAGATAAAATATTTCTTTGGTAACATTAAATTTGTAAGGAATTTTTTTTCCTAGTTTTATAGAGATTGTTAAGCCATTAAATGTTATGCTAAAACAAGATGCCAAGATTAAGTGGAAAACATAAGACAAGAAACATTTCATAGACATTAATAATGCAATCACTTAGGCCTCAATTTTGATTAGACATGATTTCAATAAATATTTTTATCTTTATTTGTTCACCTTAAAACATATTATGTTTCAATACTTACACAAAAGGTGGAAGATAATTAACATCCCATTGCCTTCATGAGAAACAATCTAGAGAATGCAGAGATAAAATACTCCATGATAGATAATTATATACATTCTTTGATCAAATATGTCAAAAAATTTAGGCACTATATTCTACAAAATAAAACATAGGCTATTGTCTCAAACCTAGCCATCAAACTCATGCTTTGGACTGAAATTTTTAGTATAAATCCATTTGGAATCACTAAAAACCATAATATTTTTAGCATAGGATACTACTATCCCACAATCTTCAAAGATACTCATATCCATGTTAGGACATGTCACGATTGCCAGGTATTTAGGAAATGAGAAGTGAATGTTGTAATGCCTATTTAGCTAGTCATAGAAAGATGCCCCTTCACCTAATGGGTAATTGAATTTATTGGGGTCATAAACTAAAATTTTTAAGTATAACACAAGTTTAACCTAATAGCTAATGACTAATTTACTAGGTAGACAAATGCTATGGTATTTAAGAACTCAAGAGCAATTGATTGTATCAAGTTTTTGGAATAAAATATAGTGACTAGGTTTTTTACTTTCATTTCCTTATTTTATGATAATGGTCCAACATTAAAATATAATAAAGTCATAAAGTGAACCTAAAATAATTAGATCATCATCAAGTCCTCCTTGAACTATTACCTATAAAGAAATGGAGTATCTGAGTCCACAAATATGAATATGATGGATGTCATTAAGAAATATTCATAATATAAAGCAAGAGAATGGAATATATTATTAAAATAAACACTATGGGTATAACCAAACACTAAAAAACTCTTAAGGCTTCACCTTTATTGTTGATTTATGGATAACAACTAGTAGCTCTCAAGCTTCACATTTTTTTCTAATGTATGGACAATAACAAGTCTTCCCCATTACTCTCAAGGTACTAATATACCAATTCATTTAAGAATACATGGGATAATATGAGAGAATATGATCTAGGATAATTTATATATTCCAAATGTAGGACATAATAATCAAATCACTACACAACTTCAATAAACATTAGGATATTGTAAAATGGTCATTTGATAAAAGATCCAAGATTGAAGCCTTTAGGATTTCAGACCTAGTACTTTTATGGGATGGAAAAATTGAAAATAAAGGAAAACATGATAATTTAAATCCTTTTTTTACTAGAACATATAAAATAATATATATCCTTGGTAATAATACCATTTAGTTGAAAGACCTTAAAGGTAATGACCTTGTCTTTTCAGTCAATGAACAATGTTTGAAGTACCACTTCATGGCTACTCTAATTGGAGATGCATCTGAGAGAATCATAAGTGAAAATTTATATTATTATTAGATTATATTTATTAATTTATATATTGTATTTCCTTCTTTCTAGATTAGATTTCCTACTTTCTAAATTATATTTACTAATTTCTAGATTAGATTTTTGATTTCCTATAATTTTTATTTTAGTATATTAGTTATTATGATTTCTAGGTTAGATTTTATAAATTATAGATTAGACATACCAATTTATTAAACCAAAAATACAAAATTATATGCCAAAAATAATGGGGGGGATATCAAATTACATGATTAGTATGCATAGGGATCTTCTCTGACAGTACCAAATTTCTTGGAGTTAAATTCTGATTAAAATTAGGTTCTACTTTGGGATCAATGGATTTGTTCAACTTTTGGGATTTACTTTGATATAATAATGAAAATTTTATAAAAAATATACATTTAAAAGTATTTATGGTACTATTTGATGCTCAAACTTGAATGAGAGATCATAAACATAGAACTAGATATACATTGGCAAGGATGTATTGATAAAAACAAGTTTTTTTATACTTAAACCCAACCAATGATGGTTCCCAACCCATTATTATCTATACAAAACAAAAATGTAGAATAATAATAGTTGGGTGATTCAAGTAATCAATATCGGGTCTATGGACACCTGGCTAGCAATAGAGTAAGCCTTTGAATGGAATCAAAGCTATCTATGTTGGGGTTATAGACACCTAGCTAGTAATAGAGAAATTCCCATGATTTATTTAGTGTTTGGTTACTAAATCAAGTCAAAAATTAAAATAAATTAGTTATTCATGTCTCTATCAAATCTTTTATAATCAAGAAGAATTGTATTCATTAGATCATACACACAAATCTAAGGAATGGAATGGGCTAGTATGTCACATGAGGAAGAGTCTATTTTAGAGCTTTGTTTACTTATTCCTTCTTTATAGAACTAAATTTTGATCATGAAGCATTGATAAAATTATGGGTTCTCAAAATATTCAGGAGTATTTTACCTTGTGATTTGTCATGTTGTGCCCTAACCCACATACCCCATTAAAAAATTTAAAACAGGGACCCATTAGTGTTATAAATCCTTATTTGGGATATCTTAAACCTTAGAAGCCTATAATATGAATTCATTCATTTAAAATTATAAGGTTTTCTTAAAAATCCCAAATTTATAGAAGTTTAAATTATGAAAATAAAGGCTTGAATGGTTATTGGTACAATATAATTTTCACCCCTAGGAAGGCTATTCAAGCCTTCCTAACTAGATGATAGCATGGGAACAATCTTAGGTTTTTGGTGACCTACTAAATGTATTTAACCTCTAGGTTGGGATAGATCCATTGATGCTTCACCCAAAGCTTAGAACAAACTTATCACACTTAAAAATAAAAGGGATAAAAGTGAAATAAAAATAATTATCAAACATGGAGGTTATGAACCAAATATAGATTCCTCAACTTATTATTGTTTACACTATGAAAAGATAAGTTACAATCTAATTTCACAATTTCAAAACAACTCCTACCACACTAGTGTTTATGTATAAAGGTTATGGTTATTAAAATAGTTAAGGTGACTAGTAAAGATGCCTAAGAGTAGAAACTAATGGTGTTTCAACACTTAAACTCATCAAACCATGTATTACACATAATATGACCCATAGAAAGGAAACTAACTTACATAGAGGCATGAAAAAAGAAGGACAAATGCATGGAAGTACTCTCATTATCACAAAACATTCATCAAGAACTCACTCATGATAACTATATGCAAGATGAAAATGATAAAACTTAGTTTGAATTGATTTTAAAAGTAATTACAAGTCTTAAAATTAGTATGGCTTTGCCATAACCAGCTTGAAGATACATTTAGTGCCTCTCAGGGCTTCATTATAGATGAATTGGAAGAAGAGAGAAGAATAGAACAAGAACATAAAATAATGAGATGCCAATCATGATTAGATAATTTACAAAATAGATAAAGAGTGACACAAAGATTACAAATAATGTGTTATAATCTTCCTTCGTATTGTTCTAGGACATGTGTTAGAGTAGCTCTTCATAGGGGTGGCATATGAGGTCTTATTGGAAATTTTAATGCATTCTTGATCATAACTCATTCTAAAGGAGTTACACATATACCTCTTGATGTTAGTTTTAATTCATATAATTAAAAATTTTCATTATTGATAACTTTCAATTCCAACTCTCCCCTTGCAATACTTATTCATCATATGAGACTTGCACTTGAACTCCATAAATTATATTCACACTCTCTCTTTCTACCAAGGTTTGATAATGCAAGTAAGTTATATTTTTGTGCTTAAGATTCCCTCATCATAATTTATTACTTTTTTAAGGTCGTAAATCAGGTCATCTAACCTTTATTCAATCATTGGAGATCACCTTGCAGCTATAGTATTCACACTTGTTTGGCAAGGGAATAACAAGAGTCATTCATGTCTTGAAGCTTCAAGTGATTTTGAGGGTTGAGAATGGTTCCTATCAATGTTTCATGACTCAAAATACCTTTAAAATATAAAATCATATTATAACCAAGATTTTATAAAATTCTTTTGTCTTTGAGGTCTTGAAACAAGCATACAACACTTCCTCCTTAATGTAAGATTAGTCACATTTCATCATTGAGGCCTAGTCAACAATTTTAAACTTTTATTATGACCCTATAATATTATTTAATGGATTTAATATGATTAAAATACCTATATTATACATCAAATACTATCTTTAATTGTTTATGGAGGTTTTTCTAATTTAAAACCCTACAAACAAGCTCCAAAAAGAGCTTTTCAAGCCCTTGTCTTACAACATAATTCCACACATGCCAAAATTATGCTTAATAAAATTACTAGGAGATAAACATAGTTCATCCAAGTGATTTAGAGGCCATTTTAATCCATTTTGAGTGCTTAAAGGTCTTATTTCTTCCATTAGGACATATTCATGGTTTAAGAAGGGTTTTAGAGTCAATTAGATTCTTAAGGATGGTTCTTAAAGTTAACGAACCTAAACCAAGAAAAAATGAGAAAAATATTAATTATAAAACCCCCTACTCATTTCATAATAGGATTAGGATCCCATTCATCTCCTCATATTATATCATAAGTACTATAAACTAACTTTCTTAGCCATACAAGCATGAATGTGCATTTAAAGAAGGTCATTTGGCAAGAAAATAACTCAAATCATTTGATTTGGATTTGAAACTCCATTTTATGTTTTTTGAAACATTTTATGAGATATATTAATTTTTCTATCAATGAATTGACTTTTCAATCCACTGGAATCTACCTTAATCCCTAAGCAAGGGGTTTGCACATAGTCCCACTCAATTGACCCTAATAGGACTTTTCCAACACTTACCTTCATTATTAGTGGTTAAAAACTTCATGGAGTTATAATTAATTATTTAATTCATACCTTGAGACTCATAAATTGAACAAGAACTTTGGAACATTTAATTTTTTTCAATTTCTCACACACCGGCCTATATGTGATCATTTAGCTCTTTTAGGCCTAATTATCCATTTTGAGCCCTTCACTAACTTAAATAAAATTTAAAATTAATAATGAAATTTTTATAATTTAAAGCTCAAGTTAAAATATCCATTTACATATCTTATACACCTCACAATTTTAGATAATGATTAACACACTTTTCATCAGTTCATATATAACTTGCCTATATGTGTTTATTTCGGACTACAATTTTGAAGGTACATTTATTACAATGAAAATATAGGTTTTTAGTGATTTAAAAATGTTATTAATTATTATATTTACCCATTTTTATACATTTAAAAAAATTCTTCTCATCATACATTTCCCCCATTTCTCCATTTTCTTGTGATAGGCCTATAGGTGTTGTTTTAGGTCTATCAACATGTCAATCTTTAGGAATCCCATTTTTGATAGTTTTCAATTACTTAATACATTTTAAAACATTTAAACATAAATAATTGTAATATATCACAACTCAAATGAAATCTAAGTGTCCATCAAACACATAAAATACACACTTATATAGGCAAGTTTGTATGTATGCAGTCATTTAGGCCTTTAGGTTGTAGGTCAATAGATTAGGTTTATTATGTTAATTTATATTTATTTATATGTTTTTATCATAATAAAAATCTTAATAATATATTATTTTTATCTTTATTCATCCTCTTATACACTCAGACAACCATGATCAACATACTCCTTTGTCTTACTGCTTGTTATGGCCCTGTGGGTAGCCATTTGGTAAAAATCCTACTCTTCTATCTTATTTGGTCCTCTTTGAGTTAAATTAACTAGTGATAAAACTATGTGTAAATATTAATAATTATTTTTATGTTCTTTTATGAATTTAATTGATTTAAAATCACCTAGATCACCCACTTACAAATTTCACAATCTTCTTCTAAGCTCGCACAGTCTAACCTAACTTACACAGTCCAGCTAAATGTTAAACGAGTTAAGAATATGAGCCTTCATGAATATTTTGTATGATTGGATAGATATTTTATTTACTTGATAATATTATATTTAATTCACTTAAGATAAATCTTCATGTATAAACATATGCCATCTTACTTTCATTACATTGTGATACTTTGAAACTCTTTCTCTCATTGTTAGCATGAGAAATTTTGGGCTTCAAGGATTTTAGATACTTTTTTGAAAGTAAATATGACACAATATTTTTAAAAATATGTCTTATATACTTATATTTTCATCCATTTAATGCATTTTAGTTTCAATGTTGACCTACAGGTTTACAAACCTATAGGTTCTTAAAACTCCCTTGGTCTTGGCATGAATAAAGACTCTTGAATATTGACATCTAGGGATTGTCATATATATCATATTTAAGTTTTTTATTCAATTATATTTTAATATATCAATTAAATCTAATTATTATATATAATTAAATCATATCTTTTTTGATAAGGTCTCTCTCAATTATGTCTGTAAATTCAAACAGTCCATATGTGTATGCAAAAATCTCTATATTTATTGAAGATAAAGACTCAAATGGTGCCTAAAATGGTTTTAGGATATCTTAATTGGATTTAATAAACTATAAATAATCTCATATAATCCATTTAATTCTTTTAAAACACCTCACAACTCTGACAACTTGATTGTCTATTCAAACTAGCAAAACAAGACAATTAGACACTACACCAATAATGAATATGAAGAAAACTGAAAGAAAATGGCATTTCATGGATAAATTAGTGTCAAATAGAACATTGCTAATAATTCTCATGAATTTATTTGGATTCATTACTTTTTATTAAAATAAAATTGACCCTCATGGGGTTTTGAGTCCTTTTATGCACCTTAACTTCTTAATGAATATTCATAAAGTTAAGGAGTCTAACCAAACAAAAATTGTCACAAAGTGGAAGGAAAGTAGGGTATACTCATATTTATAATATATTTAATCCAAAATTTATCTCTCCTTATAATACAAAGTGAGAATTGGTTGACTATCCTAAGCTACCAAGAAACCCAATGGTGGAATGGAGTGGGTTTTTACATTGTTTGACTCTGTAGCTCCAATTTTTATATGTATTTAGATTTTAGAAGACAATGGGGAAATATTAAAGATTTTTTATGTTATACATCAATGTAAAAATTCTTTAAAATACCTCCAAGATCTTTCTTTCTTCAAGATTCTAGCATTTATTCCCTTTGAAACTTTTGAAGATGGTGAACCAAGTGACTCTTTAGCTTCCCCTGACTTGTATAGAGATATAAGAGTGTGTAAAAATGTTTTTTTTCCTATTTTAATCTAAAAATACTAAAATAAATCCTCATTTGGCCATTTTAAATGATGAATTATGGTTACAAAGAGGCTTCCAACATTATAAAGCATTTACCAAGATACTTTGGGAAGTTCCATGAACACATACAAGCATGATGCCATCATTTGATGTTATATGACTTAAAATGCCTCTATTCAAGAAAAAAACCTTCATGTTTACTATTTAATATTAATTTTCATCTCAAAATTGGAATGCACATTAAGAATAAAGTAATACAATTGTTGGAAATATTGTCATTGATGTCAAAGGTCTAGCATTATTGGTGATAAAGGCCCCATTACATTTAATGATGTTTGTAATAGTTATATCTTGGATAATGTGTGTTAATATCTATTTAATATTAATTAATATATTTTTGGTTTCATATAAGACAAAAAAAGGCCCATGGAGAAGTAAAAGAGTCACAGGGTAAAGACAAAAGAAGAATGGGATGCATTTTCCCATGAAGAGTCATCTTGGGGAATTCCAAGAGTCACCAAGTGAAGACAAAAGAAGAAGGGCACAATTTATTATGAAGGGACACTCTAAGGAATATGAAAAGTGACCAAGATAAGGACAAAAGAGGAAAGGGCATTTTTGCTTATGAAGGGTCACCACATAACTTTTCAAATGCAAGGATATGAAGGGTCATGCAAGTTTGGTGCCATTTTCCATGAGGTTTGAAGGGTCACAAATGGTGAAGGACAAAGGTCATTTGGAAAGATATAAATAAATGCTTGACAAGACATTTGTAAGACATCTAAGAGAGAGTTTGATTTGATATAGTAATATCTAGCTTAGAAGAGCAATGAAAGAGATGAGTATGATTTGTATTTGTTATATCTAGCTTAGAAGAGCAAAGGTGAGAGAGTAAAAAGATATTTTAATGAACTATAATTTTTTGTGATAGAAACATTGAGAGATAGTTGTGTGGTATACACAAAGGGGTTGGTGCTCCTTTGGGTTGGTGCTCATGAATTGTTACTGTGGGTTGGTGCTCAGCAAAGGGGTTGGTGCTCAGCAAAGGGTTTGGTGTTTCTATGGGTTGGTGCTCATGAATTATTGTTGTGTTGGTGATTATAAAATGGGCTGGTGCTCTTGTGGGTTGGTGCTCATGAATTGTTGCTATGTTGTTGCTCAACAAAGGGGTTGGTGCTCCTGTGGGTTGGTGCTCATGAATAATTGTTGTGTTGGTGCTCAGCAAAGGGGTTGGTGATCCTGCTAGTTAGTGCTTGAGAATATTTTTGTTTGATTTGGTACTCATTCATATACTTGATATTTTTATTCATGGTTTTTCCCACATTAGGTTTCCACATTAAATCTAGTGTCTCTCTTTTTCTTGTGTGGTGTTTATTATTTCAATTTTATTGCATATCTTGAATGTTTGGTTAAGTGGAATTTGATTAAGGGAAAGTTTTATAAGATAAATGATATACTAATTCACCCCTCCCCTCTCAGTATATCCCATGCTTAAAAATTGTTATCAGAGCAGGTTCCTTTTGAAAATGTTTTACAGCTTGAAGGTAGATCAAGAAAGCACAATGGTTGAATCACATGAAGGATTTTATACAAATAAGGCCCATTTTTTTGACGGGATGAATTATGTTTTTTGGAGCATAAGAATGATGACTTATTTAATGGCCCTTGGATTTGACATATGGCAAGCAGTGGTGGAGTAATATGAAGAGCCACAGACACTTGTAATTACTTTAGCAGAAAATAAGGTAAGTGAATGTAATTCTAAAGCTTTAAATGCTATTTTATGTGGTTTATGTGGATTTGAATTTGTTAAATTTATGCAATGTAAATCTTCTCATGAAACTTGGGTAAAACTTGAGAATATTTACAAATGTGATGGAAAGGTTCAACAAGCTAAGCTTTAGACTTTTAGAAGATAGTTTGAAAGTTTGAAGATGGAAAAAGAAGAAGATATAGTAAGTTATCTTTTACAAGTTGATCAAATAGTAAATTAGATTCAAGGTCTTGGAGAAACATTGGATGAATCAATGGTGGTACAAAAGGTTTTGAGATCTCTACCAATGAGATATGATGAAAAGGTTTCAGCAATCGAGGAGATGAAGAATTTAGTCAAGCTAAAGATGGATGAGCTTCATGGTATACACACAACATATGAGATGCAGGCTAAACAAGATAAACCCTCAAAGAGAGAAAAAAAATTCAAGACATCAAAGAAAGGGAAAGCTAAGATTCAATAATCAAGTGATAGTTGCAGTGATGATGAAGATGACATTGGATCTCTTTTCATTCGCAAGCTGAAAAGGGGAAAAGGTAAATATCAAGGAAAATTGCCTTTTAAATGTTTTAATTATGGAAAGATTGGACATTTTTTATCTAAATGCCTAAATAAGGGTAATGATGATGATGAAGAAGGAAATTCTACATACAAGAAATTTTTCAAAGGTAAATTCAAGAAGGGATTCGAGAAGAAGAGCCTGTATTCTAAAGATCCTAGCTCAACAGAAGATAGTCATGTTCAGTTGGTGAAGAGAAAATTTAGATATATCAAGGGGACATTATATTGTGGATTATGGTATCCCACAGGTAAAGATTTCAATTTGGTTGCTTATATAGATTCAGATTAGGTAGGGTGCTTGAATAATAGAAAGAGTACAAGTGGAGGAGCTTTCTTCATTGGTGATATCTTAGTATCATGGCTAAGAAAGAAGCAAAATTCAATATCACTTTCTATAGCTAAATCAGAATATATTGTAGAAGTATTGTGTTGTACTCAAGTGCTTTAGATGAAGCAAACTTTGGAAGATATCAAGTAAAGTATGATGAACCTATTTATATTTTTTTGATAACACAAGTGCTATAAATATTTCAAAAAATCTATTAATGCATTCAAGAACAAAACATATTCCCATTAGATATCACTTCTTAAGAGAGAAGGTTATAGATCAATAGTTTAAGAAGGAATATATCAATTTTATAGAGCAAATTGTAGATATTTTCACAAAGGCACTACCAAATGACACATTTGAGTATCTATGAGAGAAGTTAGGAGAAATTTATTTTACTTCCTACCATTGAGGGTTAGCATCAGTTGAGGGGGAGCTAAGTTTTAGCTCTAGGTAGGCCCTTTTCCATTAATGTCAAATGGGGAGAATAAAAAGTATAGGTACATGTGCAAAAAATAGGTACAGGGAATAGGTACAGGTTACTATAGTAAGGGGGAGTTACTATATGTTTTTTAAATGATAGTATGTGTAAGATTTAGGATGTGGTAGTTTCAAGATTGAGGTTGCCATCAATGACAAAGGGAGAGATTATTGGAAATATTTTCATTGATGTCAAAGGTCTATCATTATTAGTGATAAATGCCCCATTACATTTAATGATGTTTGTAATAGTTATATCTTGGCTAATGTGTGTTAATATTTATTTAATATTAATGAATATATTTATGGTTGCATATAAGACAAAAGAAGGGCCCATGGAGAAGTCAAAGAGTCACGATGCAATGACAAAAGAAGAATGGGATGCATTTTCCCATGAAGAGTCATCTTAGGGAATTCCAAGAGTCACCAAGTGAAGAAAAAAGAAGGGTGCAATTTATTATGAAGGGACACTTTGAGGAATATGAAAGTCACCAAGATAAGGACAAAAGATCAAAGGATGTTTTTGATTACGGAGGGTCACCACATGACTTTTCAAATGTAACGATACGAAGGGTCATGCAAGTTTGGCACCATTTTCTATGAGGTTTGAAGGGTCACAAAGGGTGAAGGCCAAAGGTCATTTGGAAAGCTATAAATAAAAGCTTGAGAAGCCATTTGTAATATATGTGAGAGATATTTTGATTTGATATAGTAATATCTAGCTTAGAAGAGCAATGAAAGAGATGAGTATGATTTGTATTTGTTATATCTATCGTAGAAGAGCAAAGGTGAGAGAGGAAATAAATATTGTAATGAACTATCATTTGTTGAGATAAAAATATTGAGAGATAGTTGTGTGGTATACAAAAAGGGGTTGGTGCTCCTGTGGGTTGGTGCTCACAAATTGTTGTTGTGTTGGTGCTCAACAAAGGGGTTGGTGCTCCTGTGGGTTGGTGCTCAGCAAAGGGGTTGGTGCTCCTTGTGGGTTGGTGCTCATGAATTGTTGCTATGTTAGTGCTCAGCAAAGGGGTTGGTGCTCTTATGGGTTGGTGCTCACAAATTGTTGATGTGTTGGTGCTCAATAAAGGGGTTGGTTCTCCTATGGTTTTCATGAATAATTATTGTGTTGGTGCTCAGCAAAGGGGTTGGTGATCCTACAAGTTGGTACTTATGAATATTGTTGTTTAAGTTGGTGCTCATTCATATACTTGAGATTGTTCTCTATGGTTTTTCCCACATTGTTTTTCCATGTTAAATTTGGTGTCTCTCTCTATCTTGTGTGGTGTTTATTGTTTTAGTTTTATTGCATATCTTGAATGTTTGGTTAAGTGTAATTTGATTAAGGGAAAGTTTTATAAGATATATGATACACTGATTCACCCCCCCTCTCAGTATATCCTGTGCTTAAAAAAAATGCCTTAATCTTATGAAATTTACCTTAAACTCTCTAAATTGCTTGAAAAATAATGAGATTAGATTACTAGTTTGGATTCTTTGACCAATTTGATCATCTTTAGATCATGGTTTTCTTATAAGGACCAACATCTTATCTCTTTGAGCATGATTCCTCATGGACTTTATTTCACATGTAACCTTAACTTTTTCAAATTTACCTTAAATAATGTTAAACATATAATGAATACCATAAAGAATGACCATTTGGTGACAAGATAAAGTGACTTAACTTAGTTACTAACTAGAACATCCTAAATGACCTTGTAAGTTGCCAAGGAAGACATAATTTATTACCCTAGATCATTAATGACCAATATAATAACTTTATAATGGATATCAACAAAGTTAAGGTAAAATACATCAAAGTTTTGAATGAAACCCTTTCATGGTCACCAAATTTTGGCTAACAGTTACATCAAATATTTTGAACCTTGGGTTTTCATAAGTTCTTTTTGAAAATAGGTGCTTTGATTTATGGAATAATATATCTAATATCACTCATCCTAATCTTCATATTATTTTATGATCATAGGACTATTAGTAAGGACTTGTTAATCACATATGACTAGGCCTTACCTTTATTATACAAGATTGAGATTGATGCAATTAAGATGTTACACAAGGCCATCAAAGTTAAAATAAAATTCTAAAGTGGCCCAAGTCTCTGAGCTTTGAAAACATGCCATGTGGTGCATTTTTATGAACTCAAAAATATGAAGGCTTTAAAAAAAATTCAATGAGCTAATGGTTCTAGGTTTTCATAGCTATGATTAGTTGAAATTTGGAATATCATCATCAACCAAAACCCTAAAAATATTAACACTTTCTAATGTTCCTAAAATCACATAATCTAATGGATACAAACCTTTGATCTTTTGGGTCTCTAAGAACATACCACGTGCCTACATTTTGTTTACCTAGAGGATTGTATGACATACATATTTTATATATATAAACATCCATAACTCTAAATTCCTAAACCCCCATGGGCCTAAGATTACTCTACATGGATCAATCACATTAAATCATGGCTTCAAAAAATATAAATAAATGTTGTAAATCTAAATCTTGAACAAGTAGGGAACATAAAAGTGTCACAATCCATAGGAATACATGGATATAGTATGCATAAATTAATTTGACAACAAAGCAAAAGAAATGGTAAACAAAGAAGGAACAATTATCTCAAATTGAGTGTCTCAGAATATAAAGTTAACAAAATGTTTCCAATTTAGAAAGTAAAGTAAACCTACTAAAGGTGACTAACACATGTGAATTGAAATGACAACTAAATAAAAATACATTTATTTCTATTAATGACACAATATATATATATATATATATATATATATATATATATATAATTAAAATGAAGTATAGTCATTTAACCATTTCTCTCTTGATCAAACATTATAACTTAGATCCCTCAAAGATCCAAAAAGCCCTATTTTTCTTAGTAACCATGTAAGAGTGACACAAGTGATTTACATAACGAATTACAACATTGAAACACACATAATGGCCTCTTCTTTAAAATAGGTGTGTCTTTATGTATTAATTCAATGGGGGGACCAAACACATGGATACTATGTTTGATAAAAGTTCCCTTTGTATGTAATAAGAAATGCATTAGATTTACAAATCAATCATAGCTCAGAGAAGATAGATCTTACTTACACTTCCATTTGGGAATACATTAGATAATCAGGGTCATGACCAATATGGATCTCCTAGATCAAATTAGTGGATCTCTTAACACAATAATATTACTAGGGAGGGTTCTAAATCCTCCAGTCAAGCAAAAATATGAAATAACCTTAACTAAGTCCTATGTTTTCATATTCACTATACTAATAACAAGTAAAGAAAAAATCCAATCTAGTGCCCACCAAATATTATGACACAAAGTGGAGGTAATAAATAACAAAATTAAACATGCATAAGAGAATCTTAGTTAAAATATGTATATGTAAGACCCTAATGAATAGAGAGGAAAAGAAATATTATTCAAAAGCCATTGATTATGTTACTTTTATCTACTAAAGAGAGGAGCAATGTTAGAGATACATACCTAGAAGACCAACCCATCAAGACTCAATCTTTTCCTTGGCCATAAATGCTTTGTAAGAGGTTGTTATGGTTTTTAAGGATCACTATGAAAATCTAAAGCATCCAAGACTTCTCCACAAGACCAAATTCTTCTCTAAGTAGAAACCCTAAGTTAAGACTCCTCAAGTAGAATGGTGAACAACCAAATTGTAAAGAATCACAAATGAATAATAACTCTTGCGTACTCTAAAATAATTGTGAAATGTATGTGTTTATATAGGTGGATCTAACCCTAAACACTTCCAAAAGTTTTAGCTGACAAGGTTGGCCTACTATCATAATTGACAAAAACTCACTAGTTCATAGACTAGGTTAGTTAGGGGCTAGCCTAGACCCTTAATAAGTTTTGTCAATAATAATACAAGGTCAAAACAACTAACATCATTTTGTAAACTATTAAAAAGGGTTTTAGGTTAGGAAAAAGGATAATAAATATGGTAAATTATTGGAAGAGTGTGAAAAATAGGAGGCAAAACTTAGGCAAATGTTCTTAGGAGTTGGTTGGATTGGTAATAAGTGTCGATAAGGGACAACAATCCCATGACAAACTAATGGTCTGCCCACCCATTGTCATTACACCCCTTAGGACGTGCACTTAAATATATTAAGACTCAATGGGTTTATACAAGATAAAAAGTGTTAGTTATTGATAAAAGTTTGAAAATATTATGTGTATACATATGACCCATTCTAAGCTCATCATGTATCACATAGGTGAAACAAGTGATGGTGCTTCAAAAAATAAAATAATAATAGAAAACTCTAAAGCTAATAATAATTTATAGTATTTTAAAGCAAAAATAAATCAAATTTAAATGATTAAAAGGGAAATAACTAAAAAACTAAATGTAATGCATACCTTAATTTACCTTTATTGCTAAGATGGTTATTTATTGTGTTTGTAGTTTTGATTATGGAGGGTGCAAAGATTAATTTCAACAAACCCAAGAATACAAACCTAAATATAAAAAACAAACAAATGTAGGAAAGCCAAGATAACTTACTATGTGGATGAGATATACTTTAAAATTTAGCAATCTAGGGTGACATGTGCTATGTTAGACCAAATGACCAAGTCAAAATTTAGAGTAAATTGGGTAATAAAAAATGCAAGGCTATTAAAGACTAAAAAACTTAAACAAGTAAACTTTAAGTAAGAAAGGCAAACTCACCAAATCAAACCAAGTATACATGTCAAAAATATGGTAATCAAACATCAATGTAAAATCAGTAACAATCCTTACTTAAACAAAGATGGCCAAGCAAAAATGGTAAAACAACATTGATAAATAAGTAGTAAAAACCCTTACTCAATCATCAATGGAAAAAAAGTTCATAAAAGGAAAAACAACATTGATGAGTGAAAAGTAACAAGCCAACCTCACTCAACAACGGAAAAAGCACATGAAAGTAGAAATAGATTCAAGTGACCACAAAAAAGGGTATTACAACAATAATAAATGGTAAAAGAAATCAAATCAAATCTATAAATTTAGATCCATGGTGTAAATAAAATAATCCATAATTGCTCAAACATGTTATTTTTCTCTAAGGATAGATAAAATTTCAACAAAGTAGTGCTAGCATGTTTTTAAGACGTGAGGAAGAAGGAAGTATATAAGAAGGAAAAAAGATTTGGAATCATAATTTTCCAATCAAGGTGGGACATGAAATGGGTAGAAGGGATAATAAATGAAAATCAAAGGTAGAGGAACTATTTATTGAAGTCAAGACACTCAAATTATGTTTATAAAAATAAGAGGAATTTTGACCTTAAAGACTCTAAAGAACGTATCTTAGCCACACAAGTCTTTGGTCAACAAATGAAGTATATATATAATCCTATCAAAGTTATATTCATGAAAAGCAAAATGGAACTACCTTCCCATAATGTATTCCCCATTCTTTAGGACCCCTTATAGATCTATCGATCTACTATGAAGATTGGGTACTTGTGTGAGAAAGTATGTAGCAATATAGAGTTTTTTTTTAATTCTCCTATTCCAATCTACTATCCTACCACACCCCAATGGATCTTGGCTCTAGTGTGAGGCCAACTATGGAGTTTAAGCTTTTATTGGAGATAGGATATGTGTTTGTAATCACATCTTTTGGTGTAATTTTGACTTTTGAAATATTTATGTTGCCTTTTATATATGATTTCCTTTTGTTTCAAATGATTTGGATTTTAAATTTCTTGATGTATTTTTTCTATTCCTCCTCCATACAAATTTGAAAAACCAAACATGGGTGTTAAAGATGACTTTCATTTGAATACTTAGGACTTGGTTGCTAAGAGAGAGAACTTAAAGAGCATAGTGTCGAAGAATCTCATAAATCTAGGTAAAATAAAAGTGATATCTTGACTTTGACCTTGTTTTATCCAATGTGAATGAAAGGAGATCAAGAGGAATGAAATATGAAATAATTTTAATTTCTTCAATTCATAAAAAAAATGTGACAAAGGGTGAAAAAGGGATACAATGACAATAAAGTGTGATTACTTTCATAACAATGAGGGAAGTGTAGGAAAACATGATAACATAGATTTTTTTTTTAATTTTATCTATCCAAAGGAACAAAAGCTAAAGTTGAGAACAAGAATAAAAAACTCATAACCATTGCAAAATAAATTATAGATAGGCATGAAAAAATGGTGATTTTATGAGGATGGCTAGGTCCTATCCATGGTCTTACACTAAAACTCATAAAAAAAACCAAGGGGGTGCCAAAAAGTGTGTAAAAAAGTATGAAAAAGAGGATAAAAGTACATCATGAGAAATATTGGGTCCTATCTATGGTTTTACAATGCAACTCATGAAAAAAGCTAAACCAAAAGACCAAACATAAGGACTAAGGTTTGTAAAAATAGAGAACTATTGTCGAGGGTGAGACCCATGCAAGTATCTTGAAAAAATTGTCAGTTAGATACCATATAAAATTCATGAAAATAATGGAAGGATTATGCAAAATACTTCTTGAGGAATTGTGCATTGGTGGGTTCTTTAAAAACATCACCTTTATTGGTTTGAAGGTGATATGTACTTGGACCAAGAATATATTTTAGTAAATAGGGGCCCCACCATTTATGGGAATATTTACCTTATTTTTCATGAGTGTAAGTTAATTTAAGGACAATATCACTAACATTAAACATGTGAAATATAACTCATTTGTTATGTTTTTTGGCAATACGGACCTTATATTGGCAATTGTGTTGCAAAGTAGAAAGATGGTTCTCATCAAGGAGATAGAGATCATTAAGGAGAGATTCATGTAATTCTTCATCAAGTATGATACCATGAATAGATATAAAGAGAGAGGGACATTCAACTTCTAATGGAAGGACTGAACCAGAACCATAGACTATAAAGAATAAAATTGCCCCAATGGTAGTACTTATACTAGTGCAATAGGCCCAAAGAGAAGGATATAAATGCATGTGTTAATCCAGGTGTATTTTACAAATTGTCTTTTGGAGAATTTTATTAAGAATTTTGTTGGTGGAATTAGCTTGGTCATTACATTGTGGATGATAGGGTGTGGATAATTTGTGATTAACTTTAAATTTAGCACAGAGATGTTTGACATTTCTATTTTTGAAATTGCCAACATTGTCTAAAATGACAGTGTGAGGAACACTAAAATGATAGATGATTTGATTAAAGATAAATTTAGAGATGTTGGTATGGTGAAATGAAATGGGGGCATATCCTCAACCCACTTGTTGAAATATTATGTGGTTGTGATTATAAATACATGCCCATCTTGAGATTGAGGTAGTTTGCCTATGAGATATAATCCCTACATGGAGAATAGTCAGGGAGATTCTATAGTTTAAAGCTCAACTAGAGGTAAATGAATTAAATAATAATGAATATATCAAGGAATACACTTTTTATCAAATTCAAAGGCATCCTTTTCAAGAGTGGGCCAAAATTATCCCATATATAAGCATTTGTAGGCTATAGCATGTCTGCTACAGTGGCAACCACAAATTCCCCCATGTGCCTATTTAAGAAGAGGAGGAACCTCATATTTCATAACATAATATAGAAAGGTAATTTTAGCATTGTGATAATATAGGATGTTATATTGAAATACATACTTAAAATCTTGTTTGTGAATGCAAGTCTTTTTTCAATAATCTAGGTTGAGAGGATAAGTTTGATGTTCTATAAATTAAATGATGTTTTTATACCAAAGGAATTATTGAATGATGATGGATTCAATGTGGTAGATAAGTGAATCTTGTGGTTGAATAAAAAATTAATATTTTCTTATTTAGATAAGAAAAGTGGGATCAATAAAAATTTGGTTTGGATGAAAAAGAGATGTTGAAGAAGTGAGTGAATTAACAATAGATTTTTGATCTCAAGGGATAGGCTCAATGGTAAAAGAAATGAAGTATTTGGAAAAAGTAGTTACAATTTGATGATAATAAATTAGATTATCTCTTTTATATTGTTAATCACCATTGACTTGGTAGAAAGTGAGATGGGAATCACCTAAATCATATAGGTATTGGATATCTAAATAAAGAGCAGTTCTCATGCTTAAGATTAAAGATTTGTACTCTAGCATGTTGTTGATGACATTAAATGTTAATAAAAAATCAGAATGGATCATTTATCTAATAGGGCTTGTAATAATACAACCTACCCCATCTCCTTGAAGTCATTTATCACCATCAAAATGAAGGGTCCAAGTATCCTCATGTAAATCAACATTAATTTTAGGAAGTTCTTCGATAACTAATTTTGATTTAGTAATATCAAGGAGAATAATGGTTTCATCAAGATTACTTGATTAAAGATTAGAATTGAAGTTATGGAAGTGATCTTTAAGAGATATGTCGTGGTTGAGACCATCAATATAAAAAATATTATCATTGGGAAGACTATTTTAAAGGTGGTTGGTAGAGGGCACATGAGCTATGGCAAGTTGATCAGTGATGATCTGTCTATTAAAATATTTTAGAGTAATATTTTAGAGATCAAATTCCATGATAAGGACCATATATTTTCCAATTATATCTCTAGGAAGAAAGTCTTTTGAAAAGAAGTGACAAAGGGGATCATAATGGATGATAACATAAGTGGTTTAATAAAACATATAATGTTGATGTTTTTCAACTACAAAATATATGGCAAAGAAATCACGTTTGAATTTTGTTTAATGTTTCTCATAATTAATGAGGCCTCAAATGTTATAATAAATGGCATACTCTATTCTAGTGTCATTTTGTTTGGCAAGCATTACCCCAAATGATATGGGTGTGGAAGAAGTAAATTAGATTAAATGTTGATCATTTGAAGGGGGGTGAGTCATAGGTGGATGAGCTAATTATTATTTCATATTATCAAATTCTTTTTGATATAGATTTGTCCATTCTATAGCATTACCTTTCTTAAGAAGATAATTGTTTAAGTGGCTATGGTAGGCCATTTTGGGGATGAATCATCTAATTTACCCAATTTTACCAAGATAAGTGTGAATGCATAAAATGGTTCAAGTCATGAGCATGTTCATGGTAGTGTTAATATTGGTAGAGTCAACATTTATGCCAAAGAGATAAATTAAAAATCCTAATAGTTTTCTAGATGTGACACCTAAAACACATTTTAAGGATTTGGTCTAACTTTGTCTTTGAAAAGATGGTCAAATATGATGGAAAGATCAGAAAGAGGAGTCTTGCAACATTTAGATTTAACAATGAGGTCATCCACATAGGTTTTTGCAATTTTTTGGACAATTTCATGAAAGATATGAGTCATTTCTTGTTGATAAGTAGCTTCAAAAATTTTAAGTCCAAAGGGAATTTTAACATAGAAATAGGTGCCCCATTCTATGGTTAAATTTGTCTTATGTTAGTATTTGAGATCAATGTGAATTTGATTATAGCCTAAGAAGCCATCCATAAAAGATAGAATTTCATAGACAAATGTAGAATCTACAATGACATCTATTGAAGGTAGAGGGAAATTATCCTTGGGACAAGCAAGGTTAAGATTATGAAAATTGATGTAGATGTGAATAACCATGGTGATTATTTTCTAAATAGGTACTATGTTAGAAACCCATTCAAAATAGTTCAATAGTTTTATAAACTTAGCATTAAGAAGTTTGATAATTTATTTATGGCATAAGGTGAAAACCTCATGTGGAAATTTTCATTAATTTTGATGCACAAGTTTGGCATTAGGACAAGTGATGATATTGTTCACCACAATGCTATGGTCAATACCAAGCATATCCTCATAGGACCAGGCAAAGATATCATGATATCTATCTAAAAATAAACTAAAGTTATCACATTCAATAGATGAAAGTTTGTGAGAGATGGTCATTGGTCGAGGGCATGATGGAGTACCATATTCAATGTGGGTATTTTATTCAATGAGCATACCATTTCCATTTTGGAAGTGGTATGGTGCATTAGGTAAAGAATAAATTGTATTAGGTTTATGATCGATGCTAGTGATGAATTTATTGAAACAAGGGGCTTTATTTTTGAAATGACCAAGTTTGTGATGTTTCCAAAGAAGTTGAGGTTCTTGTGCATGAATTAATTCAAGAATATCTTCATTGATAGGCAAAGTGGGAAGAGGGATATAATAATTAATGTCTACTTTGAGATAAAAAATTTGATTACCATGGAAATCATATTTAGAATGTATTTGATGAATGTTGGTGGCATTGGAATCTAATGTATCTTGGGAGTAGGAGGAGTAGATTAATTAGATAGGATTGGTATGTTTTTAGTTTCTTTGGTAGGGGAAGAATAAGGTGTAGTGATGGGATTTTTGGGTGGTAGAGAAGGTGCAAGAATTTCTAAAGGTTCCAAAGGTAGGATTTGTTCAACTACTTAAAGAGTACCAAGAAGTGGAGAATTAACATGAGGTACATGACCTTCAAGATCTAATTCAAGATCCATAGAAATGGTGTGAACATATTAGTTAAAATCATGTATTTGAGATAAAGTTTTTTGATAATTTTGTACATCTAAGTCTCAAGATTGAGCTTGGTCCATGATGTAGTTATCATCATAGGTTGGAGAAATGGTACATTCTTGAGATTTAAGGGGAGTTTTAGAAGATGAAATTACAAGGTCATTCAACTTTCATGGAGACATGATTAGAGGATCTTGGAATAATTTTTTCCACTCCATAGTCATTGCAGATAAAGGCATCTTCTAGGTAAGAAGGTTCTTGAGCATTACATGGAGGGGGAAATCAGTGATCTCATCAATGAGAGGAATAATATGATCATGAGGTAATAAAGAGGGAGGAAGCCACTTTGAAATATAAGGAGGTGGCTTAGTAGTGTTTTAAGTATGTTTTAAGTCATTAGGTTCATCATCATCTAAATCATTAAGATTGGCCTGTAAGTGTGGATTGATGTTGATGAATTCAAGTAAGGGAGTATTATTGATGGTAGGAATAATAAGGATGTGATATAGAGATTTTGGATTAGGAAGTTGAATAATCCAAGGGTTAGGTTCAACCTCATGCTTATACCATTGGTTACCATAAGAAGAAATTTCCTTCATTCTATGTGTCTAATGGCGATCAATGAGTATGTTATAAGATAGGGGTAAATCAATGACCATAAGTTTAGTTTGGATGATCTTAGATCTGATTATTAGAGGAAGCTAAATAAAACTAAGAGGATTTTGATTAGTTTTGTTAAATCCATGAAAGGTAAGGCATGTTTACTTGAGATGATCCTTATTATAAACAAGTTATTGGATAAGCCACAAATATGTCACAATAATACTAGACCCTTCATCAACTAAAAAATTGTAAATAAGGGTAGTATTAATGGCTATTTTAATGAATAGTGTTGGATCATCGATGCAAAAAGGTATTTCATTATTAATCATGTCCTATTAAATAAATTCAATAGACAGCTTGAGAAAAGGAAAAATGGATTCAATGGTATCCACATTGGTAGGTTGAGGTTCAATATGGGTGGTTTTTCATCTATAGAAGATAGATCTTCAATTTATTATAATTATTGCATAAGGAACTTGCAATGATAAGGAGAAGTATAAACTAACTCCATAAGTGGAATATTTTAAGGCATGGAGTTAAGTTCTTCAAGAAATTTCCAATGGGATTTAAAGGAGGAATCAATGCAAGGTTTAGAAGGCAATTTAGATTTTAATGGAATGGAAGTTGTTATGGGTTTGGAAAAAGGAGGTGGTTCTTCATGGGATTTCAAATATAAATGAGTGGTTATAGTATCTTTGATAATTTGTTCTTCCAAAGATGGTTTATTAGGTTTTGTGATAGGATATTTATGAGATTGTTTAAAATGATAATTGAGCTTAGCTACATTAATGTATTGATAATTGTCATAATATTGATCATAATCAACACCAAATCACAAATATCCTTGGTAGTTTATTGATTATTAGATATGGAATTTTTTTTGGTTATTAAAAGAAGAAGATTTGGAATCTTGTCATTTTTGAGAAGCAATGTTGTACTCTTGACAATGAAGTTGGATCATGGCTTCATGATGAAATAATCACCAAGCATGTGTGAGATAAAAATTTTAGTAATTCCTCAACAAGTTTCTTGGGAATGAAAAATGTCGATGTGGAACCAAAAAAAATGATTAGGATCATAACATTTAGGAGAATTATTATGATAAATAAAGGGTTTAGAGGGTGGTAAAAATGGTTCCATTTGTTGTACAGTTAGTGGTATATGAGAAGATGGGGGAATGTTAGATTTATAAACTCCTGGTTTAGTTTGAGGATTATTGTTGGTGATAGAATTAGTATAATTTTGAAAATATCTTATAAGGAATTTGGTATTAGGTATGAATTACTTCATGAGAAAGTCTTGGAATTTGGGTTGGTTAAGAGCTTCATTAAGAATTTGAGGAGAAATTTTTTGACCATTATATTGAAGTGAAGGAGTTAAAGAAGTTATAAAGAGTTTAAATAAATTGTCATTAGTCATGTTATGGTCAACTTTATGGGCTAGATATTTCCATCATTTGATAAAATCATGTGCTAATTCGATAGGAAATTGCTTAGCATTGATGAAATGGCTAAGATAATTTTTGCGAAGATTATTATGTTGAAAATATTTAACTAAAGGACTGACTAAATCCTCAATTTTCCAAATGGAATGTTGGGGAATTTGGTTATATCAATCCAATACATCGCTAGTGAAGGTTTTAACTAGAAGTTTAGATGTGGTGAAAGTATTAATTGGGATCCACTCTTTATAAAGATTGCCAAATACTTTGAGAAAGGATGTAGGGTCTTTAATCCCATCATACTTGGTAGTTGGAGATATATTACCAATATCAATGGACATAATAAAAGGAGATAAAGGCTCATTTTGGATATTTTGAAGCATTTTGTTATTCATAATAGGTTAAGGAATAACATTTCCTAAGGCATCTCTAAGAGGTGGAGGAATAAAATTTGGATCAACTTGAGTATTAATATACGAAGGTTATTTAGCCATATTGATAAAATGAAAGCGTAATTTCATCATTTGAGAGGTGGTATAAGTTTGCATTAAGTTCATTTATTGTATGACTTGTGAAAGAAGTTGAGCCATATCAATTGGTGGGTTGGTGTTTTTAGGAGAACTCCCTGAATTGGTATTATGAGGAGGGTTATTGGAAGGTGGATTACTCATAGGATTATTGCATAAACTTATGTCAATTACTCCAACATTATGTTAAAAGGCTTGAAGATGAGAATTGTATTGATAGGTACAAAAAGGATCAAATCCACCTACTTCATCTTGAGGTGTGATTTTAACAATGTTACGATCTACAAATGAATTAGGGGAAGAGGTGCTCCACGAGTGAGGGTTATCTTGGGAGGTAAAGAAAGGGAGAAATGAATAGACCATATAGTATATAAATAAATTAAATTTGTCCAAGAAGATTCTAATATGGGACTTCTTGATGATTTGAGGAAATGAACAAAATGATAAGGAAAGAGAAACAAAGAACTAAGTTGTTTAGATAGGAGAGATAAGTAAAGTAAAGGTAATAATAAGAATATAGAGTTGACCGAGTAAACCCAATACTAAAAATTGGAAAAAACATAGTCTGATAAGGATACAAGATCGACTAGGTCAATTGAGTACTATAACCTAATTAGAAAAAAAGGGGTACATAGTCAACCAGGTTGAGTTACTATTGTAGACAAGGAGAAAAATAGTCTGTAAGAGACTATGTCGATCAGAATGAAAATGTCTTGAAAATAAGGAAATATTTTGCATTGTAATTTAAAATAAAAAATGAAATCAACAACACAAGTAATGAGATCAATGAGAATGATCTAATTGGCACACAACACAAAACCTTGCACCAATGCTAGTCAATGCAAGTTGTTTTAAATACAACTTACAATGAGAAGAGAGAAATCAATCAACTAAAAATTAAATGTTAACTAAGTGGTCATCTTGAATGTTGTTAGATTATTATAAAGTGTTATTTTAAGTGTGATAGGGAAGTTGGCTAAAATCAAGGAACTAGAAAGAAATCTATGAATGGTTTTAGGATGTTTAAGATGAAAGGGATATATGCTGGCAGTGGTATTGTCTTGGTATTAGGGCCTACCCCCTTACTTCATTATCTTTTAGTGATAAGGGTGTCAAATACTTTACCAATATATACCATTAATCAAATGTTTATACTTGGCCAAAAAACCAATTTAGCTTCCCCCTTGGTGATGAAATCCAAGTAAGTAGGCATTGGGTAAACAAATGTTTAAATGTATTTTTAAACTATGTGATTTGGTAGTGTGTACAAAAAGATAAAAATATTGAAACTAAATGATATATTGAAAAACCACCTAATTAAACTATGTGAGATATTATAAGCATGAAAATAAATAAAAATGAAAGTGTTAATTAATTACTAGCATATACTATGAAAAAAGAGTAAAATAGTGTAACTAAATGGTATATTGAAAAACCACCTAATTAGAATATGTGAGCTACTCTAAGAATGCAAACAAATGAAAAGAAAAGTGTGAATTAATTAATAGCATATAGTTGTTAATTCTTAAATTAATAATAGTATATAATTCATTTAGATGACATTGTATACAAACATTTATAGAACAAATTTGATAGGGTTGTTACTATAATGTAGAAGTAAGAGTCCTTAAAAACTAAGTTAACTAGGTCAACTTAGTCTTTTAGATAGAAGATAGACTACAAAACTAGATCAACTAGGTAGACCTAGTTTACTATAAGATTTCAATCTGGAAGACTACAAACTTGTGCAAAATAGAATTATAATAAATAAGTAAATTGAAATAGAGAGAGAGAAAGGAACCTTTGTGGGTTGTAAGATGTTGATGATTATGAAATTTCTATTAAAGTGATTTGAATTATGCTTAAAAGTTTAGGTCAACCTATTTCTATGATTTCATATTTGCTAAAGACTTTTATGATGATTGAGCTAACTTGTTCAATCCAGTTTGCTATCTAGATGCTGACTGTAATACTAAGTTGACTTGCACGACTTAGTTTACTATTTAGAATGATGAATAAGAGAGTAAGTCAACTTGTTTGGCATAGTCTATTGTCTTAAACTTAATAAGAGTATTATGTCAACCTATTTTATTTAGTAACTTGTATATGATGAAGAGAATGCAAAAATAATAGAACCATTTTGATGTGACTATATTTTAAACTTGTGCAAGAAGTTAGAAATTATACCGACTTGGTCGACCTAGTATCATAATATATAAGAATAATACAAATGATACAAATGAAAAAGAATGAAAGAAAACCTAAAATGGCTAGATTCACATTGGATTTACTAGAATGTATGTAATAACAAATGCATCAGATCTACAAATCAATCCTGTCTTAGAGAAGATAGATCCTACTTACACTTCCAATTGGGCATACATTAGATAATCAGGGTCATGACCAATATGGATGCACTAGACCAAATTTTGGGATCTCTTACCATAATAATATTACTAGGGAGGGTTCCAAAGCCTCTAATTAATAAAAACTTATGAAATAACCCTAAATAAGTCCTATGTTTTCATATTCACTATACTAATAACAAGTAAAGAAAAAGTCCAATCTGGTACTCACAAAAGCTTATGGCACAAAGTGAGGGTAATAAAAAATAAAATTAAACATTCATAAGAGAATAATAATTAAGCTATGTATAGGTAAGACCCTAATACATGGAGAGGAAGAACAATATTATTCAAAATACATTACTCATGCTACTTATATCTACTAAGTAGATGACCAAAGTTAGAGATACTTACCAAGAAGACAAACCCATCAAGACTCAATCTCTCCCTTGGACAAAGGTGCTTCACATGATCTTTTTATCATTTATAAGGATCAGTAAGAAAAGCCAAATAATCCAATACTTCTCCACAAAATTAGATTCTTCTCCAAGTGGAAACCCTAAGTTACGACACTTCAAGTAGAATGGTGGAAAAATAGATTATAAAGAAGCACAAATGAATAAGATCTCTTGCATACTCTCAAATAATGGTGAAATGGATGTGTTTATATAGGTGTATCTAACCCTAAACCCTTGCAAAAGTTTTGGTTGATAAGGTCAACCCAATCAACTTAGTATCATAATTGATAAAAGTTCACTAGATCATAAACTAGGTCAACCAAGGGCTGACCTAGACACTTAATAAGTTTTGTCAATAAAAATACAAGGTTGACACAGTGGACATAGTAATGTAAACTATCAAAAAAGGTTTTAGGTTTTTAAAATGGCTAATAAATATGGTGTATACACCCTAAATTTCTCAAGTAACCACACATATCATGTCTTTTCATATTCCTTTCATAAAAAAATCTAATTGGAGAATATGAGCTTTGTTCACATTTAGTCATGTCTTTAATTTTAGTCATCTTGGTCTTATTTCAAGATTGAGTCACCTTTTTACCTATTCCCAGTCATCTTGAGCCTTTAAAATGGTCATTCCACCTCAGTTAGGTCAGTTTTCCTTGCTTATTCCATCCCCCCTAGTCTTTAGCCTATAAGATAGGATCGTTGGGATTGGACTACAATGATAGAACCTAGGGTGTCCAATTTCTAGTGATCTTGTCCAAGGTCAATTTGAGACTTAATTATTAGTTTATTCTTCTAGATGAGTCTCACCCCTTTTCTTTGCTTCATCCCTAAGTTTTACAATATTGGCAAAATGTAAATAAAGCTCCCAAATTTGAAATAACAAGTCTCCTATATAAAGGACTTCACAAAGCATTTTATATCTAGTAATTACTAATTTGGCAAATTAAACACAATAAAATCATTCAATAGTATAGCTCAGCTTCTCTGTATCACACATAAACTTGTATGTTTGATCAAATAAGTGCCTAAGCAAAATTCATTCTTTCATCTATCGTGCATGTTGATTAATCATGTTTCCTAAGGGAGAACTACATTTGACATGAGACCCTATCTTGAGGGTTAATGTAGGCAATGATTAAGACAACAGGGGTTCTATATTATGCAATCATTCTTTCCCTAACCCAATTTTCCCCTATTTACTTTTGATGTATTCATTGTTTACATGTATGTATATGGATATAGGATGTGAGGATTAAAATAGACCTAAAATGAGATATGTTGACTTCCAGCCCTCAAAATTTGGTACACAAGTTCACATAAACCTAATGAACAAAACCCAAAAATATTAGATCCTGAGGACAATAGTGCCAAGAAGGGAATATAGTGCAAGACACTAGGGTTTCTTATTATGATGTTGTTAAGCACAGGATATACTAAGAGGGGAGGTGAATCAGTCTATCATATATCTTATAAAACTTTCCTTAACCAAATTCTACTTAGTCAAACATTCAAGATATGAAATAAAACTCAAACAATAAACACCACACAAGATAGAGAGAGACACTAGATATAACATGGAAACCCAATGTGGGAAAAACTACGGAGAACAATCTCAAGTATATGAATGAGCACAAACCCAAAAAATATTCACAAGCCAAGCTTGTAGGAGCACCATACCCCTTTGTTGAGCATTAATCCAGCTACTATTCATGAGCACCAACCCACAAGAGCACCACACCCCTTTGTCGACCACCAACCCAGCTACTATTCATGAGCACCAACCCACAGGAGCACCAACCCATAGGAGCACCAACCCCTTTGCCGAGTACCAACCCAAAAATAATTTATGAACACTAACCATGCTGAGCACCAACCCAGCAACAATTCATGAGCACCAACCCATAAGAGCACCAACCCCTTTGTGTATATCACACACCTATCTCTCAATGTTGCTATCTCAACAAATGATAGATCAATACAACATCTCTTTCCTCTCTCTCACCTTTGCTCTTCTAAGCTAGATATAACAAATACAAATCATAATCATCTCTCACAATTGCTCTTCTAAGCTAGATATTACATTATCAAATCAAACTCTATCTTCCATAATATAAATGGCTTCTCAAGCCTTTATTTATATCTTTCCAAATGACCTTTGGCCTTCCCCCTTTGTGACCCTTCAATCCTCATGAAAAATGATGCCAACCTTGTATGACCCTTCATATTCAAGCCTTTGAAAAGTCATGTGGTGACCCTTTGTGTTCAAAAACGTCCTTCCCTCTTGTGTCCTCATCTTGGTGACTTTTCATATTCCTTAAAGTGTCCCTTCATGAGAAATTTCACCCTTCTTCTTTTGTCTTCACTTGGTGACTCTTGGAATTCCCCAAAATGACTCTTCATGAGAAAATGTGTCCCATCCTTCTTTTATCTTTACCATGTGGCTCTTCGAATTCTCCATGGGCCCTTATTTTGTCTCATATGCAACCAAAAATATATTCATTAATATTAAATAAATATTAACTCATATTATCCAAGATGTATTTATTACAAACAACATTAAATGCAATGGGCCCTTCATAACAAATAATGCTAGACCTTTGACATCAATGACAATATTTCCAACAATCTTCCCCTTTGTCATTGATGGCAACCTCAATCTTGAAACTACCACATCATGTCACCTACACATACTATCATCTAAAAACATACAATAACTCCCCCTTACTATAGCAACCTGTACCTATTCCTTGTACTTATTTTCTGCACCTGTACTTATACCTATTATTCTCCCCCTTTGACATCAATGACAAAGGGCCTACTTGGAGCTAACACTTATCTCCCCCTCACTTGATGCTAAACATCAATGGTAGGAAGTAATAGAAATTGCTCCCAACTCCTCTTGCTAATCTTTGAATGTATCCTTTGATCATACCTTTGAGAAGATATCTGACAATACATATACATTGTTCCCTATCCTTTGAGCATCTACAATCAAATAATTTTAATCTTTTCTTCTAATCTCACAACCTTTAGCATGAAACCTTAATGTGTATCCTTGATCACATATTTAACTAACACTCAACAGATTATGCTTAAGACCTTTTACATATAAAACATTCTTAGTCTTAGTTCTACCATAATCCAAACTCAAAGTAGCTTTTTTGGCTATCCTGGCAGTGGTTTTATCTCTGAATCTCACTGTACCACCATTGATCTCCTTTAGACAAATGAACTTACTTTTATCTCTTGTCATATGCCTCAAACATCCACTATTAATTAACCATGGCTGATCTTTACCTCTTACATGTAGGGCTATTTGAACCATCATAGAATCTTCATGTTGTTTCTTCTACCATGAACATGTCTGAACCTTCTTCTTAATGAATGGTGCTTTGAAACTCTGATCCTTTTTGACTAATTTGAACATGCTTCTACAATACTGAGCTATGTGTCTAAAGTTTTTGCACTTGTAGCATACTATGGTCTCTTCATCAAAGCTTGATAGAGGAGCAAAAGAGTTGTAGCTTCTGCTTGACTCTACTTGACTTTCCTTCTCCTTATTTCTAAAATTGTTAGCTCTTTTTCTACATTCTAATTTTTTGTGACCATATCCATTACAATAAAAATAATAGCCATAAAAGTAAGACCTGTCTGTATATCTCTGACCTGATTACCTTTTGTATCTTTGTTCCTTCTAGCCTTCTCTATTTGGAATGTCCTCTGTATTCTTCACTTCTCCCCATTTTGTTTCCTCTTATGTAAGAGCTTTAGAATATCTCTTTTTCTTTTCAAATCTAATCCCTGTCTTATCTGAATTTGCTTTTTGACTTTCCAATATCTTATTCAACATCTTAGTGCTATCTTCAAATTTTGAATCACTGACTACTTTCTTAATATCTTCTTTTAAAGAGGCAATTTCAATAACATACCTTTCACAATATTTTCTTGTTATTTCCAACTATGTTGTGAGATATTCTTCATTCTTCTTGGCTTCTTTAATGTGTGCTTGTAGATATTCAATCATTTCCTTTGACTCTTATTCATTTTTCTTGATCTAGCACTTTAATCTTCGATTCTTCTTTTAAACAACTTCTAACTCTTCTAAGGCATAAATGAGCTCTCCTTCCATATTCACTTCAGCTTCCTCCTCTTCTTCTTCTTGATCATCTTCATGTATGGCCATGAATCGAATCTCTTCTTCTTCTGAATCACTGACTCCACTATCTTTGGCTAAGCTAGGATCTTTAGAATATAGTCTCTTCTTCTCAAATCCCTTCTTAGATTTGCCTTTGAAATTCTTCTTGTATGTAGGCTTTTCTTCTTCATCATCGTTAACCTTATCTAGGCATCTAGCTAAAAAGTGTCCAATATTTCCACAATTAAAACATTTAAAAGGTAATTTTCCTTGATACTTACCCGTTCCTCTTTTCAGCTTGCAAATAAAAAGTGCTCCATTGTCATCTTCATCATCACTAAAACTATCACTTGATTCTTGAATCTTAGCTTTCTCCTTCTTTGATGTCTTGAAAGCCACTTCTCTCTTTGAGGGTTTATCTTGTTCTTTCTAAATCTCATATGCCATGAGAATACCATGAAGCTCATCCATCTTTAGCTTGGCTAAATTATTCATCTCCTTGATTTCTAAAACCTTTGCATCATATCTCATTGGTAGAGATCTCAAAACCTTTTGCACCACCATTGACTCTTCTAATGTTTCTCCAAGACCTTGAATATGATTTACGATTTGATCAACTCACAAAAGATAACTTGTTATATCTTCTTCGTATTCCATCTTCAAACTTTCAAACTACCTTCTAAAAGTCTGCAACTTAGCTTGCTGAACCTTTCCATCACTTTTGTAAATATTCTCAAGTTTTACCCAAGTTTCATGAGTAGATTCACATTGCATAACTTTAACAAATTTAGATTCACATAAAATAGCATTTAAAGCTTTAGCATTCCATTCACTTTCCTTCTCTTATATTGGAGTAATTATAGATGTTTGTGGCTCTTCATATTCTTCCACCACTGCTTTCTATATGTCAAATCCAAGGGCCATCAAATAAACCTTCATTCTCATGCTCCAAAAAGCATAATTTGTTCCATCAAATAAAGGTGCCTTATTTATAGAAAATCTTTCCTGTGACCCAGCCATCATGCTTTCCTAATCTACCTTCAAGATGTAAAACTTTTCAAAAGGAACCTGCTCTGATACCAATTATTAAGCATGAGATATACTAAGAGGGGGGTGAATCAATATATCATATATCTTACAAAACTTTCCTTAACCAAATTCCACTTAATCAAACATTCAAGATATGTAATAAAACTCAAACAATAAACACCACACAAGATAGAGAGAGACACCAAATATAACGTGGAAACCCAATGTGGGAAAAACCATGGAGAACAATCTCAAGTATATGAATGAGCACAAACCCAAACAATATTCACAATCCAAGCTTGCAGGAGCACCATACACCTTTATTAAGCACCAACCTAGCTACTATTCATGAGCACCAACCCACAGGAGCACCACACCCCTTTGTTGAGCACCAACCTAGCTATTATTCATGAGCACCAACCCCTTTATCGAGCACCAACCCAGCAACAATTCATGAGCACCAACCCACAGGAGCAATAACCCCTTTGTGTATACCACACATCTATCTCTCAATGTTGTTATCTCAACAAATGATAGATCAATACAACATCTCTTTCCTCTCTCTCACCTTTGTTCTTCTAAGCTAGATATAATAAATACAAATCATATTCATTTCTCATAATTGCTCTTCTAAGCTAGATATTACAATATCAAATCAACCTCTATCTTCCATATTATAAATGGCTTCTCAAGCCTTTATTTATAGCTTTCCAAATGACCTTTGGCCTTCCCCCTTTATGACCCTTAAATCCTCATGGAAATGTTACCAAAATTTTATGACCCTTCATACTCAAGCCTTTGAAAAGTCATGTGGTGACCCTTCATGATCAAAAATGTCCTTACCTCTTTTTTCCTCATTTTGGTGACTTTTTGTATTCCTTAAAGTGTTCCTTCATGAGAAATTGTGCCCTTCCTCTTTTGTCTTCACTTGGTGACTCTTGGAATTCCCCAAGATGACTCTTCATGAGAAAATGTGTCCCATTCTTCTTTTGTATTTACCCTGTGGCTCTTTGACTTCTCCATGGGCCCTTCTTTTGTCTCATATGCAACCAAAAATATATTCATTAATATTAAATAAATGTTAACTCATATTAGCCAAGATATATTTATTAAAAACAACATTAAATACAATGGGGCCTTTATCACCAATAATGCTAGACCTTTGACATCAATGACAATATTTCCAACAGATACCCCTGTCAAATTAGAAAATGAAAGCCATACTCAGATTCCTAGTAGTGTCTTAGTCTTTCACCTCAATTACCAGATCTTGAATAATTCATTTCAACCTGATTTAAGATAAGTTTATTATTCTTCCTCTTTTAAATTTATGTATTGAAAATTTATATTTTCCCCCACTAAACTAGATTTTTCCTATTATTCTAGACCTTTATCATTTAGGATTTAAACACTAGATTCCCAAAAATAATAAAACATTTTGGTAAACCCAACTTACTTCAAATAAAACTAAAACCCTAGCCACATTTAGGGTTTTCCTTCATATTTTGTGCAAAAATTTAATCTCAAAATTATGATTTTTATATAAATTTGTGTGCATTTATCCTATTCAAAATTATTTTTAGAATTTAAAATTATTGCATAATTTTCAAAATTTCTAAAACCCTAGATTACAAACTAGGTCCTCAAACCCTAGTCCTTCTTAGACGCTTGAAAATTTTAGAAAAATATTTTAGAATTTTTACAATTTGATTACTTTGTCAAAAATAATTTCAAAATTTCAATATTAGTAGTTTCTTGTCCAAAAAATTTAATTTCAAAATTATGATTTTTTGTATTAATTTTTGTGCATTTATCCTATTCAAATTTATTTTTAGAATTTAAAATTATTGAATAATTTTCAAAAATTATAATACCCTAGCTCAAAACATTAGATTTCCAAACTAGGTCCTCAAACCTCAAGTTTTCCTTCCGTATAATTTTTAGAAAAATAATTTAAATTTTTGCAAATTATTTGAATTATCAAAAGTAATTTCAAAATTTTGATGATAGTAGTTCTTTGTGTATTTATTTTCTTAATACTACTTTTAAAAATTATCTTTGGTGAAAGAAATAAAATGGCCACAAAGGCAATTCTTCCCTCTCATCCCATAGATAAATTTCTAAAATTTTATTATAATTATGACAATGATTGAACAAAATTACAAAATTACACATTAGCTAAGAATGTAAAAAAAGATTTTATTTACAATGAAGATAATTAATATTGTTGTATTGAGGGTTATGATGATAGTGAAGCACAAATAGATGCATATTTTTCTCTCAAACCCATCTCTTTCATTCCTTCTAAAGAAAATAGTTTTGATAAATGGGAAAGATACTTCTCACCTCATTCTCCTATGCACAATATACCAAATGAATAAATTAGTCATGCACTTCTAAAGTGAACCTCTTATTGGTCATCATTTGCTTCCATATGAACCTAATCTCTCTCTCTCTCTCTCTCTCTCTCTCTCTCTCTCTCTCTCTCTCTCTCTCTCTCTCTCTCTCTCTCTCTCTCTCTCTCTCTCTCTCTCTCTCTGTCTGTCTCTCTCTCTCTCTGTCTCTCTGTCTCTCTCTCTCTCTCTCTCTACTTCAATGTTCAAATTAAAACAGTATAAATAGAATAGAATCAAATTACCAATGCATAGTTTAAATGATACATCTCATGTTCTTAACTCTACTTTGTCAAAAGAATGTTCAAATGAAAACTCTCCTTCTCTTCTCATATTGCACATGAAAATAATTCATGTCTTTCATCAATAGATAACATAGATGCACATGATATTCTAATTTCAAATAATAATTTATTGCATATTAGAAAAAATTAAATTCTTCTCTTACACCTCTCCCTAGCAATGAGGGAAGTGATAATGAATATGATAGTGAGCATGCTAATGAATATGAAAATGAGAGTGATTATGAAGAATATCACATATATGATCATGAAAATAACTATGCACATATTGAAGAATAATATGCATCTCATGTTTCTAACTCTTCTCTCACTCCTCCTCTCAAACATAATGCACTTCCAAATGTTATCTCTACTTTTATGAATGATTTTATTTCAAATAACACACATGTTAATGTTAATAACACATCTTCTACTCAACTAAAAAGTGATTCACTAAAAAATAAAGATACCAATAAATATCTCAAGTGTCCCTTCACTATAGTAGAACCCACTTCTCACTCTTAACCTAAAGAGAATGGTATTCCACATCTTGTAAGGTCCAAGTTACCATTACTCCCAAGGTTCAAGTGAGCACACCCCCTCTTTATGATATAATTTCTAAATTTATCCTTCCCATGGTTAAAATTCAAATTCAATGATTAAATGAACCACTTCAAGATACTAATGTACCATCCAAGGAGATTATCTCTTTGATGCATGCAATTGGTGAATTACAAAACCAAGTACATCTCCTTACCTTAGAAAACAAAGTTTAAATGTCTTGGATGGAAGATAATTATTTACATGGTAACATTATTCTGAAGACATTCATAAAAGTTTCATTTCCTAAGAAATTTTAGATACCATCATTACCTCACTTTGATGGAACTAGAGATCCATTCATACACCTTTAGGCCTTTTGGAAGGCTTTTCCATCTCATGTAAGTACATTAATTCTACTCAAGTTATTCTAGTAGACATTAGTGGGGGAAGGATGTAATTGGTTCTTTAATATACTCCCAATTGGTTCCTTACACACATATGATGACTTAGAGAAGACATTTCTCAAGTATTACATCATAAAAATGGGCCTTTGTGTTACATATAAGAAACTTGCCACACTACATCAGAATTGTTTAGATCTAGTTAGTGAGTATACCTTAAGATTCAAGGCTCACATGTTAAGATTGATATACAAACCAACATATTTATAGATTCAACATATCTTTATTAAGGGGCTTAAAAAACCTCTCCTCTATCATCTATTATATTAGATAGATTATTATTTCAGACGCTTGTGTTATATAGTTCTAGCTTTGGAAAATAAATTTGGATTGATTGAGACAAATTCATTTGATCAAATCACTCTAGATTTTACAGTACCATCTTCATCTATAGCTCTTAGCACTTAGCATCCACCGTGTCCTAAACAAGATAGGAAACCACAACTAAAAAATCAACTAGTTAAGAATAAAGAGCTAATTTCTAGAGCATAACCTACAATATGCACTATAGAGAACAATAAAAAGACACCACTAAAATTTGATTCAGAGTGGGATAACCCATCTATCATATTATCAGCACTAATAGATAGAAGGTTAATCACATTGCCTTTTACTCATCAATAAGATCCACATCTTTTACATAGATAACCACATTGGCCCTTTTATAACTATCATCACATTCATGGACATAGAGATAATGATTATTATGGACTCAAGGATTGCATTACTAGATGTGTTGATAATGGCATTATAACATTCACATAGGGGCACCAAGATCTTCTCTATCATTGAACCCTAGACCTCATTACTCCATCACTAAGTGATCCCTTATAAGAAACCTTGATCACTCATCATGAGAGAAATGTAGGTTCTAAGATAGAATTTCATAGGAGATCTCCTATTCCATTACCTCAAAAGGTTTAGAAACTAGTATAATGAGATAGCCTACATATAACACTATTGTCTAAGGAATACATAGTGCAGTTCTATATACATATCTAGTAGAGTCATAGGCACTAAAACAGAGTACTAATCATGAGAAATATTTACTATAATAAGATTTTCTAGGTCCTATCTCACATAACAATCCACTATGGTTATGATTAAATGACCCTACACGATAGAGTACTACTCATAAGAAATATTCACTACAGCCATTTTTTTTGGTCCTATCTCACATAGAAATCTACTATAATTAAGATTAAATGATCCCTCATCATAGGTTTTAAATCTATCTTTATATATTGCATAGTCATACACATCAAAGTAGAGGTCATAGGGTATATGATTATAGATAAATGATCCTTCTTCATAGCACATAGTTTTAGCTACACGACCAATAAAGTTACTTTTTTCAAAATCTTCATGCATAGCTATAATTAGTACACAATAGATAGTATCAGATAAAAACCACATTGAAACATAGCATATGTAGTATGGGTACTTATTTAGTTGGCTAATAGGGTTTAGATAGTTATACAACATAGAATACTACAACGTATAGTCATAATAGTTTTAGTTCATAGCTTCACTTAACAGGGCAATGAAGGAGCCAAAGGTATATCTAAACTTTGTATTATTGAGCCACTTTTGGGGATGTGATATGCACATAGTGTTATCTTATATCCCCCTACTAACAACTAACATTCCTAGTTCTAAATATCCATCTCCATCCAAACCAACATCCAAATCCAAATCCCAACCTTACCAATATCTTGCTTTTTCCAATTTCAAACCAATTCACTTTACCAAACCAATTTTAAAAATTACAAAAATTAACACTTTTTTTACTTATATATGATTGTGAATCAAACATAACATCACATCAAAACATATCATGAATAATAAAATCACGTATCCCAAGTACCATCTTAACAAAACATATGAAACTTCAAAATCAATGTCAAATCAACCATTTTAAATCAACACATTGAAATAATAATATATTCCAGAATCTATAACATGAATATACATGAGTCCAAAATTAAAATAGTATCCATATATATATATATATATATATATATATATATATATATATATATATATATATATATATATATATATAAAGTTTTCAAAATATATACATCATATCAAAATAAATCACTCATGAATAAGCATCATTCCCTCACTCTCAATCTCAATCTCTCCTTAAGTGCTAGTCCCATAATCTAGTCTAGCACTCAATGGCCCCGTGCCTCCTTAAACCACTGAATGCCTCTTATGATGGCTCTCTTGCTCCTATAATTGACTATGCTTCTTTCATAAGTCTACATACCATATCTGAAGATTTATGTACTCATCCATAATCTGAGTACTCATCGATCCATAATCAGGTGGAAGCATCTTATGCCTATCCATCTCAACCCTCAACTCATCTCTCTATAATATTACCCTAACATATGCAACCATATCTATTACAACCCTATCAAATAAATGAGCATAAACACTAGTCGTAACTTTTACTCTCTCTATCAAACCCTCCTCCACAACATCATCAGGTACATGTCATGTAATCTCATGAAGTGTAGACTTAATAATAGTCTCCAAATACTCATAATTTTCACCACCTACCATAGTAGGTGATATCCTAAGCACCTTACACTCCACCTGCACATAAAAAGACAACACTATGTTAAACATACACTTTCAAAACAAACTTGAATTTGTACACAGCTCAAGTATAAACAAAACTTACCTCCCATCATCTAGATTAGATTAGGATCCTCATTTTTGAGGGCATCCCCTCCAACAATAGGGTACAATGGGGTACACTAATGCCTCACCTACCATGTGGTATACACCTATGTATAACCAACATCATCTACATTAGGAATATCTATAACTACATCCTGCACATCCAAAAGTAGTAGTGTTAACTTAGCCTCAATAGGCCTACCATGAGATCCTACTCTCATCGATGCCCATGAACTCCTCACCCATACCCATACTACTGGGGGCACATCCTATGGAACTCCAAACTATCTAATCATGTACTCATACTAAAAGTGCTCATACACTCCAGTCTAGCAGTCATGTAACCAAAAATTGACCCTCATATACCACAACTGCACTCCATCCTCAGACCACCTAAGGAATCCTCTATAAGGTCTCCATATGATATCCTAAGTCACCATTCTATCTAAAACTCATCTATAGTGATCCATCCTAGGATACCTGATAGCTAATAAACTCATCTAATGCTCCCCATATGGTTATGGAGGTGCCCACCTCTTTTTTGGTAATCCCATCAATTACACAATCACTATGTTCTCATAAGTCCAATAAATCAATAAAGTAACCACACTTAAACCAGCACTGAATGCCTCTTAATTAAACCTATAAATGTCCTCATATAAGAGAGCAAGCATATTCTTACCCCATGAGAATGCAGTACCATATAAATCTACACTGTGTACAATCCTATGCATCTTGTATGAAATCAATACCCTACTCCCATCCTTTTCAATAAATGAAGCCAACAACACTATCAACCACTTTTACAAATGTAGAACACTCAACCATATAATAACCACTAATAGTATATCACTATCACTACCTCTATTATATATGACTGAGGGCACACTAGAAAAATATAAGGATGCACAATCAATATCATCCACACCCATGCCATTTGACAAAGTCACATGTCATCCAATAACTAAAAAGTACAAAATATGGTGCACATCCTCTCAAGTAATAGTCATCTCTCTAGTAGGAAGCCAGAAGGTATAGGTGTCTATATTCCACCTCTCACACAAGGTAGTAATCAAATTCTTATCCTACTACATAGTGCTTAGGTAACACACATGACCTATCCCTACCCTATCCATTATAAACCTATCATCAACTAATTAATGTAACAATCTCAGTGTCTCCATCACCTAGCCTCAATTAAACTCCCTCATCCATACCTCACCTTATAAAACACCAAAAATAACATGTATATCACCTAACCATGCCAATTAAAATAGTTAGCTTACACAACAATAGATTACAAGTCAAAAAAATCCTAGAAAACAACATATACATTAGTTCACTACGACAAATCAATATCTAAACAACAAATACAAAAACTAAACCAAGATATAACCTAGAAAATCTAGCCTCTAGGATAATAACACTAAATACAAGACAACAACACTAGATAAGATCGTTGTAACCTAAATAATATCACTAAATCCTAGATAGTAGCACTAAAAGAGGGATAGGAGCATCAAATCTAGTAAAAATTTCCTAAAATTCTTTAAAATAGCTCAAAATCATCAAAAACAAGATTCCAAATAGGCCTAAATTATGCATTTTAGTGACTTACCAATGTAATCTCCCCATCAACCTCAATCTACATTAACAACTACTCAAATTGGGTTGTAGTAGTTTCTCATCTCCTCAGCATATCTCCTACTCTAGAGCTCTTAATATCAAACTAGTTAATGAGGAAATTAATAAAGTGTCAATCCAATTTTCTTATAACAAACAACTTTTCCATTTAAATCAAAATACCATTTTGCCCATAACTTCAACCCTGTAGCTCAATTTTACAAACCATTTTCTTCCACAGAATCATGAAGATAACACCTTCGATATCAAACAAACCTTGATATCTTACTACATCATGTGCCTACTATATCACACACATATTTATATTTCTCTTATGCTCAGATACACAACTTTGTCCTCACTAATCTTAAAGCTTATTCAAACTTTTAACAACTCAGTTTAAATAATTAATCAACCTCTCAAATCAATTTAAAACTATACCAACCTTATTCCTAGCATTATGCCACTAGTCATCACTTTTGGCTCAACTTCCTCTATCACAAATTTCATCCCTCTCCCTAAAATGGGGGCATCATTCCTACTATTCATGTTCATACACTTACCCAACACACCTATCCACTCTCATAGATGGATACACCATGTTTTTTATAGCTCCAATAATTAGAGCATAAAATTAGCTTAGATTGATCAAATTATATAGTGATTCAAACTACGTGGGTCACCTAGCATGGTTCTTACATGTCCAACAGTCAGAATTATCAAAATCAGCTTAAATTACTCAAGATATACAATGATTTAGATTACATGGCTCTTTCAACATTACTAAAGACATTCAAAGGGACATAATTTTAGTTTACAAATACACATATTAGTCAAATATATAGTGGTTTAGATTATATGTATTCACAATGACTTTTATATAGATTTAGACCAAATACCAGATTTGGGGGCATTACATTATTACAAGTCTCACACATACAACTTCATACAACATGACATAGTTAGAGGACTATATAATAAATTATAGGCATAATATAGAGCACATTATTTTGATCTCCAATTTTACACATGAGATATGACATGATAGTTCATATCACATGTGGTTATATATATTTATAGACTATACAGATGCATCACTCACATACCAGATTTAGGAGTATGGCATAGATTTTCATATTTTTCATCAGCCAAGATTATACAAATTAGAATGGCAAGATATTTCATTCTCTTCTTACACATTTACCAAATTTTCATATTACACCCAACTATACCTAGGTTATCACCAAGTTAGACCATATGATCATCTATAGTGATTGGTCTATAGCATTATCCAGACTCATATTACATGAAGTTTTGTGGGACAGAGGGTAGACATTGGTTTTAGACCTCTGAACACTTCTCAATTCTAGTCTAGATTATTTAGAGTGGGGGAATGATATATTTTTCTCTTCATAACATATAGATTTTATACACACATTTTAGATTAAATGAGTTTATGTGGGATAGAGGGTAGACATTAGTTTTGGCCTCTGAACATTTCTCATTTCTAGTCAAATTTAGTATAGGGAGCAAGCATTACACTCCATGTCACATAGATTTCATATTCAAAATCAGTATAGGGGGCATCTATTTCAAGGATTCCTTCTTTCTCCAAGCACTATTTAGATTTAGTACAGGGGGCATCTATTTCAGGGATTCCTTATTTCTCCAAGAACTATTCAAATTCAATACAGGGGGCATCCATTTTAGAGATTTATTCTTCCTCTAGACACTATTCAAATTCAGTACAAGGGGCATCTATTTTAGCAATTCTTTCTCCAAGCACTATTTAGTCTTCCATCCACTTCCTTGGCTATGAAGTTGGACCCTTTTTCAACACACTTATCTCCATGTAGGTAGGTTTAGGTATGTATCTTCTTTTCTTTCTTTTACTATAGTACTTCATTTCATTGCATCACTAAATTAAAATGGGGAAAATATATACACCCTAAATTGGTCAAGAAACCACACATATCATGTCTTTTCATTGTCCTTTCATAGGAGACACTAATTAGATAATATGATCTTTGTTCACATTTAGTTATGTCTTTCATTTTAGTCATCATGGTCTTGTTTTAGGATTGAATCGCCTTTTTACCTATTCCCAGTTATCCCATTCCTTTTAAATGGTCATTCCACCTCAGCCAAGTCAAGTTTTCCATGCTTATTCTATCACCTTGGTCCTTAGCCTATAATACAAAAGCAATAGGATCGGAGTACAGTGTTGGAACCTAGGGTGTCTAGTTTCTAGTGCTCCTATCCAAGGTTAATTTAAGCTTTAATGGTCAATTTCTTCCACTAGATGAGTCTCACCCCTTTTATTTGCTTCGTTTCTAAATTTTATAATGTCAACCAAATGCAAATAAAGCTCCCAAATCTGAAATAATGAGTCTCCTATATAAAGGACTTCATAAGGCATTTTATATCTAGCACTTACTACTTTGGCACATTAGACATAATAAAATCAGTCAATAGCATAACTCAGCTTCTCTGCATCACACATAGACTTTCATACTTAATCAAGGAAGGTCCTAAGTGAAATTCATTATTTCATCTATCATGCATGTTTATTATATACATTCCCTAAGGGAGAACTAAATTTGATCTGAGACCATAGCTTGAAGGTTAATGTAGGTATCAGTCAGGACAATAGGGGTTCTAGATCGTGTGATCATTATTGTCCTAACTTAGTTTTTCCCCATTTTTATTTTGATGTATTCAATATTTACATGTGTGTGGATGGATATAGGATTTAAAGATTAAAACACAACTACAATGAGTTTTGTTGACTTCTATCCCTCAAAATTTGGTACATAGGCTCACACAAACTTGGAAAATAAAACCTAGAAAGATTAGATCCTAAAGATAATAACTCTAGGGATGGAATACAATGCTGGACACTAGGGTGTCCTATTATGGTGATCTTGTCTAATCAAAAAATGGAAGATAGACTTAGATTCCTGATAATGTCTCAATCTTGCACCTCAATTACTAGCTCTTGAATCATTCATTTGAACCCAATTTAAGATAAATTTATTATTATTCATCTTTTAAATTTACCTATTGAAAATTTATATTTTCCCCCATTAAAATATATTTTTCCTCTTATTCTAGACCCTTATTATTTAGGATCTAAACACTAGATTCCCAAAAATAATAAAATAGATGGTAAATGACTGGAGGAGTGTGTAAAATAGGAGGCAAAGCTTAGAGAAATGTTCTTAAGAGTTGGTTAGATTAGTAATAAGTGGAAATAAGGGATAATAATCCTTTAAAGCACTAATGATCTACTTACCCCTTTCTTGATTCACCCTTTAGGGTGTGATCAAAGAGATTGAGACTCAATGGGTTCCTACAAGATAGAAAGCATCAATAATTGATAAAAGTTTGAAAATACTATGTACATACCCTTGACTTAAAATTACTTAATTATTTAGTGATTTAAGATATTATGGAAGATGTGGTACCTTATTTATTGCAAATTAGATATCTCTAGATGAGAAGTAGTAAATTGACAAGTTGGTACCCATTAAATCACAATGTCTATAGTAGGTAATGGCAAAACTAGAGGTAATGCTTTGCATATACCTACTTAAAAATGTATTTCTTAATAGACCATTTTTTGGCGATTAATTGCATATTATAAAATTAAAAGGCATATATGCATATATTTTTAATAGATAATTTGAAATATATCTCAGACTTATGATGTTTGAGACCACATATAACCAAGTCTCGGCTAAGTTTTGGCTCAAGTATAACACTGTGGAAGTAAAGCTTAAATAATGGTTGGTTAAAGTCCAGAGAATAAATCTAAAGGGAGGGATTTCATCCAATTATATTATAAAATTTAAACCAAGAATTATGATATACATGTCTCTCTTAAATTAATTATATGGTTTTCCAAGCACAACAGATGTGCATGTCGAGTGGGTCCCATTGCTTGACATTCTCTTAAATTCTGACAAGATAGTTACCTTGGAAGAAGTCATAAGCATTAGGATGAAGAAAAAAAATTTCTATCCTAATCAAATTATAGTAGATAGTAATTTTTACATGATGTCCTACTTAATAGATGTAGTATTAAGCATAGTTCACAAGAACCACATGTAATTATGGCATTCCTAAATAGAGTACCTAGGTAATAGAATATGTGAAGATTAATCTTTCATATTTATATATAAATTCAAGAGTGAGATTCAAATGATATGTGATGAAATATATACTTAGGTGTATTTGGAAATTTATGGCACCTATATTCCTAGGTTGTCTAAAAACATAACAAGAAACCTTAGTAAATGGGGGGATTACTAATTTTACCACAACATCACAATTATCAGAATAGATGGCACAAAGGCATCTCCACTAATTTTTTCACACCATGTCATATATATAATTATAGACCATGAAATAGCTTACTAAATATAAAACAACATTAATGAGGAGTTAGGCCAAAATCATCTACCTTATTACTTTAAAACCACTATGAGCTTTGGGCAAATTCAATTTGTAATTAGGCCACATTTCAACCAAGTTGGCAAGGCCATAACTTATTATAATTTCATGGAGGAACCATTTAGGTAATGGGATCCTAGGAATAAGATAAGATCACACCTCTAATACATTAAAGAGAAGAAGGTAGACATTTCATATGGTCACCAAAAATATGATCATGGTGATATTTTTATGATTGCATCAAATGACATAGAGGTATGAATGGAGATTAAAAATAATCCAATGTCTATGATATGGGATCAAGCCCTCCAATATGATCTTGGGGTTATATAATAATAAGCATAAATGGAATAGAGCCATCAGTGGCCTTGAACCCAATCACAAGATTAAGTAAATCAAGAATAAACTCAATTTACTATAGGGGTGAAAATAGATTTAAATGAAGAAGAGTCAAGTAGCCAGAGTGAATCTAATCCTCAAATAAGGAAATAAAATTTAAAGGGCCTCCCTAGTCTTTGGCTACCCTTTATATCTTTAGTTTACACCACTCTAGTTTTGGGAACAAAAATAACTAAGGATAAGTCCACATTTCTTGCATATGGATAAAATAAGAGCACTTTTGTGATGAAACCTTTGTCATCTCTCACAAAAACCACTTAGGTTAGTCTCAACTAATGTTTAGAAGCTTATTTCTTATCTATCGCATATCTAGTAAGTTTACCTCTATCTATTACCATCATTAAGGAGACCTCCCCTCAAGAAATCCCTACCATGCCAACTCTAATTACCCTTCATTCTACCACTATTTTACCAACAACCATTTATTTACCACCACATGTAATAATGTTTTCCCCCACTTTATCTCCCTCAGTCATTTCACCCTCTCCCTCATATTCCACTCCCCATATATTAACTTACAATAGGAAATCTAAATATCTTCCCACTTCCTCCAAGGAAAATTAATTATAAGAGAGACCATCACTTGATCTTCCCACCATAGAAAAAACCTAGGAAGAAGAAGAAGCAATGAAAGTAGAGGAAGAAGATCCTGAGTAAGTGATATCATTAGTTGAGTATCCAAATTATGAAGAGGAATAAGATGAATAAATAATGAAGGGTTGGAACTAGAAATAAATAAAGAGGCATCCCCAAATGATGAAGAGTAAAAGTTAGACAAATCTAAAGCCATGAGTTTAGGAGATCAACAACAAGAAGAAACCCAACTAACACTTTAGATCAGTAAATCATAACATAAGAATAAAGACAAAACATTGATGACATATTTTAGTCCCTTGTTTCATATGTTTCTTGTATAAAGGTTATAGCTACATATTTACTTCCATCTATTCGTGTATCTAGTTATTTTGATTCACCTATTTTTTCTTCCTCTAAGAAAATTAAGACTCCTAAGAAGGTAGTCCATTTTGAGATTATAGTTACTGTTTCAATTTTTGACACCAAATTCCACTAATTCTTGAGAAATATTCAACTCAAGTAGTGTTTTCTATGCCATAGAATTCACCCCTCAAATTATTCATAATGACTATAGAGAAGACCTCGAGTTTAACTTTTTATGTGGTTGAGGTAACTAAAAGAGTGCGCCAAGATATTTGAATAGATTTCATGAAATCAATGTTGAATCCTATGAGGTAATGTGAGAGCTCCAAAATTCAAAGAAAGGAAAAATATGCATTAACTTATGTATTGAAAAATATGAATGAGTCAATTGATTAAGATATTCTTCATTAACCTTCCAAAAAGGAAAAGTGGGGTACATATAGGGAAAATTAGGACAACATGAGGAAGCCCCTAATTTTCCTAATTAAATAATTAAAATTAAATATAATTAGCATATGGAACCTTTAAAATAACTTAAAGAAGCTTAAATGACATAGAATATCCATAAGACCATGTAGACAAAACCTAATGGGAAAAAGCACTACACTAACACCCCCCCTTTAAGCATAGCTTAGGTGAGATGAGAATTGGGTCCCAGAATTAAAATCCTAATGAGGTACCCAAGTACATAGTGATGAACATCCATAGGAGGAATAAAAAGGTGTATTATCCCTAACCCCAATGAGATCTTATAGATGAAAAAATTTACTCTTTGTGAAGGGCTTGGTCAAACTATCTATAATCTACTCTAATATTGGATAGTATCAAAGATCAATGACTTGCTCATTGATAAGCTCCCTGATGAAGTGCATGTGAATCTCTATGTTCTTAGTCCTTTGATGGAGAACCAGATTCTTAAAAATTTGGATAGTGATATGCTTGTCATAGTAGATGATTGTTGGCTTATGAAACTAGACACCAAACTTAGTGAGAATCCCCTAAAGCCAGATTAATTTTGTGGTGGCATTGACAACCCCTCTATATTCTACCTCTATGGATGATAAATAATTTGCATGATACTTCTTGATTGACTAACTTATTGGACCCAAACCAAGTGAGAAATTATAGCCTAAAGTGGACTTTCAACTCTGAATGTCTCTAACCCAATATGAATCTATGTATCTAATCAAATCAACCTTTGTTCCTACTCCATAGTGTATCCCATAATTATGAGAACCTTGAATATAGTGAATAATCCACTTTACTACTTTGTAATGAAAATAATGTGGATCTTACATAAACTAGGAAACTAAACCAACTGCATAGGATATATCAGGTCTAGTGTGTGTGAGATAGATAAGACTACCCATGAGTTGTCGATATAGAGTTGCATCAAGAGTGGTGTAGGAAAATTAGCCTCAAGATTCACACCAGACAATAAGTGTTAGGTTGTGGAGCTAAATGCTTCACTAATGAAAACATGGTGGAGGTTGCTGAGTTGCAGAGCAACTAACATCGGTCTGATCAACCAACGTCAGTCATATCCAGTTACAGAGCAATTGACATCGGTTAGGAGTGAGCTAATGTCAGTCATCTCCAAATAGATAGGGACTGACATTGGTCACCTGTGCATTCCAGAACTATTAGTTACATGAACAATTAGTTTGTTGAATGGCCAGTTTGCATGTAAAGATTAATTTTAGTCTTGAGTTGCGAAGTCTAATTATTGTTTTCATGGGATCTATTTAAGAGACCCATGGGGCTGTATTGTAATCAAGGACAAGGAAGAGATCCTTTCAATTGTAAGATCTAGGTTTGCAAGTGTGTAAAACTAGGTTGATCTGTAGGTTATTGCATGATCAGGTTAGATCTACATGGTAAGTAAGATCATTTGATTTTTAGGTTGTTGCAAGTTCAAGGGAGATCTACTTGGAGTACTTTGAGTACTTGTTTGACTGGTAGTATTGTTACTGACTGGTAGAGGTGAACAACAACTCTATGTTTGAGTTCTTTGTTGTGACCGTAATTGAGAGAGAGAAATCTTGAAAGAGATTATTATATGCCCTAGAGGTGTGGGAAGAAGAGTGTGACTTCTTTATTGTATTTTCTTTCTGGATGAGTTGAATACAAGTTTGTATTATCTCTCAAATTCTATGTTGTTTTTGATTTCTAGTTACGTGTTACTTCTAGTTAAATTCCATGTTTAGTTGCTTATACAAGGTAATCAATTGTGCTCCTAGATCCTGACAAAGTGGTATCAAAGCTAGGGTTGCAAGTTCATAGAGCCTGGTTTGGAGCAGGTTTGTGTTTGATTATAGGTCACTCTCAGGGGTTTTTGAGTGAGTGGGAGTAAAGCAATGGTAGAAGAAAGTAAGCTAAGAATTGAGAAGTTTAATGGCAAGAATTATCAGTTATGGAGGATGTAGATAGAAGATTATCTGTATTAGAAAGATTTATACTTACCGTTGGGTGGGGTTGTATGCAAGCCCACAGATATAAAAGATGAAGAATGGAGGGTTCTTGATCAGAAGGCTCTGGGATCTATAAGGTTGAGCCTGGCATCATCTGTGATTTCTAGCTTATCACAGGCTAAGACAATGGTAGAGTTAATAAAATCTTTGGAAAATTTATATGAAAAACCCTCAGCTTTGAATAAGGTATTTCTTATGAACTAATTATTTAATTTGCAAATGTTGGATGGTGGATCAGTACACAGTCATCTTAGTGTTTTCCATGGATTATTAAATCATTTAGTTTCAATCAATATTATTTTTGATGATGAAATTAAGGCTCTCTTAATCTTATGCTCATTACCTGAAAGTTGGGATAGTTTGGTAATGGTAGTTAGTAATATTGCGTCTGCTTTAAATATCTTAAAAGTTGATGATGTTGTTAGTGTAATCATGAATGAATAAATTCGTAGAAAAAGCACAGGTGAATCATCAGGGAATGCTTTAAGTGTTGAAAGTAGGGGAAGGCAAAGAGAGAAGATCGAGCAAGGGAAATCAAGGTCAAAGATAGGTAGGAGATCCAAATCTAGGTATGGCAGAGTAATCTACTAGAAATGTAGAAAGCAAGGGCATGTAAAGAAAGATTTATAGTTAGTTAAAGATCAACATGAAAGAAATAAAGAAGTAGATGTTGTAGATATCATTACACAAGATGCTCTTGTATGCTCCTTGGATAATGTGGAATCTTGGGTTTTAGATTTTGGTGCCTCTTTCCATGCAACCCCAAATAGAGCATCTTTTCATGATTATGTCCAAGGGGACTTTGGAGAGATTTATTTAGGGGATGGTAAGCCTTATCAAATGGTTGGAAAAGGGAAAGTGTAACTAAAATTGCAGACGGGCAACACATGGGTGTTGAAGGAGGTCATGCATGTCCCAGTCTTGAAGTAGAATTTGATTTCTATTAGAAATTTGGGTGATGAGGGATGCATAATAACTCTCACAGTAGAATCTTGGAAAGTTTCCAAGGGTGCACTTGTTTTAGAAAGAGGTAAGAAAGTAGGTACTCTTTATCTATCTACTTGTATTACTGATTCTCCTTCTGGTTTATCTACTTCAGATGTAGATGCAAAGATGTGGCTTCATAGGCTTGGTCACATGAATAAGAAGGAGATGCATGTTCTTGAGTCAAAGGGTAAGAGTTCATATTTGAAAAGCATAGATAGAGATTTCTATAAGCAACAGAAGAAAGTGAGGTTTCTTGAAACTCATGCTACAAGAAAGGATCGAGTCTATTGCACAAAGAGGAAATCTGATGTTTTTGACAAGAATAGGAAAGCCTTGGTGTTCAAGGAGAAGATGACAGATAGAGATCAAATCAAGGGGTTGAATAATTTTGAGCAGGGTAGTTTGAATAGGGTTTTGATTCAAAGTAAGCTCACGAGTAAAAATTCATCACTCATAGGAAAACAAAGTTACCGACATCAGTCAGGTAGAATCGATGTCGAATAGGTAGGTACCGATGTTGGTCATGTGTAGACTAGAGTCAGTGGTGTCAAGCAAGTAGACACCGATGTCAGTTAGGGAACCAACATTGGCAGTCAGGTCAGTCGCATGCAACTGATGTCGGTTGGATGCAGACTAAGGGGTGACCAAGGTTGGTCACTATCAAAATGGATTTTGGGTGGACAGTAAGCTATCAAGGAGTCTCAAACACCCATGAGGAGGATTGAAAGGGTAAGTAAGCCTCAAATTTTTTATTCCCCTTCTTTAGACTACTTGTTGCTTATTGATGGTCAAGAACTAGGAAGTTTTAAAGAAGTAGAGTAGGTAGAATCTATGAAATAGTGGGAGCATGGCATGAATGAGGAAGTTAATTCCTTGGAAGAGAACCAAATGGGAGATTTGGTAGAGTTGCTAGCCAAAAATAAAGCATTGAAAGATGAATATATTTTGAGGTTAAAGAAGAGAGAGAATGGACACGTGAGACAGAAGGCTAGGGTATATGGTCTTGAGCAAGCTACAGGATAATGGAGGTTTAACCATTGTGTTTCCTTTAACAGGTTAGATAATATTAGCTACATTATCCTATTACTATATGTTGTGTGTATGCTTGTTGTAGGGTCGCACATGTAGGGAGTTGTTGAGCTAAAGGTAAAGTTAGTTTAGAGGTGTGTCATGAAGGATCTGGGAGTAACAAGATTCTTTGGCATGAGTATTCCTAGGGATAGGGAAGATCACAGGTTGATGTTGTCTTAAGATGATTGTGTGAATAAGGTTGTGGTGAGGTTCAAGATGTAGGATGCAAAACCAATTTGCACACCTATGGATGGACAGTTCACAGAACAGTGTCCCAATTCACATGATGAGGTTAAGTACATGTGTACTAGACCTAAGTTTTCCCAAGCAGTGGGTGTTGTCAGAGAGTTTGGGGTTAATCTAGGAGATAAGCACTAGAAATTAGTTTAATGGATTCTCAGGTATCTAAGAGGGGCCAACAGCAGGTATACATGTGATGCAGGGTCAAGGACTTCTCTACATGGGTATGTAGAATCAGATGTGGCAGGGGACTTGGATGACAGGCGTAGCATCACAGGATGTGTGGTGGTTGGTCTTCAAGATTGAACTTGAAGAGGGATACAAGATAAGAAACAAAATTAGATGATGTATAGGTATAGGTATAGGCGCAGCTATTTATCTCCAAGTGGGAGATTGTTAGGTTATGCAACTAAAAGCTTCACTGATGTAAACATGGTGGAGGTTGATGAGTTGCAGAGCAACTGACATCAGTTTGATCACCTGACATCAGTCATATCTAGTTACAAAGCAACTGACATCAATTAGGAGTCAGCTGATGTCAGTCATCTCTAGACAAATAGGGACCGACGTCGGTCCCCTGTGCATTCTAGAACTGTTAGTTACATGAACAGTTAGTTTGTTGAATGACCAGTTTACATGTAAAGATTAATTTTAGTCTTGAGTTGTGAAGTCTAATTACTATTTGCATGGGATATATTTAAGAGACCCATGGGGATGTATTATAATCAAAGACAAGGAAGAGATCCTTCTGATTGTAAGATCTAGGTTTGCAGGTGTGCAAAACCAGGGTGATCTGTAGGTTGTTGCAAGATCAGGTTAGATCTACATGGTAAGTAAGATCATTTGATTTTCAGGTTGTTGCAAGTTAAAGGGAGATCTACTTGGAGTACTTTGAGTACTTGTTTGACTGGCAGTTTTGTTACTGACTGGTGGAGGTGAACAACAACTCTATGTTTGAGTTGTTTGTTGTGACCGTAATTGAGAGAGAGAACTCTTGAAGGAGATTATTGTATGCCCTAGAGGTGTGGGAAGAAGAGTGTGACTTCTTTAATGTATTTTTTTTTGGATGAGTTGAATACAATTTTGTATTGTCTCTCAAATTTTGTGTTATTTTTGATTTCTAGTTACTTGTTACTTCTAGTTAAATTATGTGTTTAGTTGCTTATACAAGGTAATCAATTGTTCTCCTAATCTTGACAATAAGGGAGTAGGAGTTGGATTATAATCATCTATTTTAAACCTTTCAAGTAGATCAAGAGAATACTTGTATTGTGATAAGGTTATCCCAAAATATGATTAAATGATTTCAATCTTGAGAAATTAGTGCAACAATCCCATGTCTATCATTAAAAACCTATCTAAAAGTGTAGTTTTCACTACTAAGATGGATGATCAAGAGTTCCTTATAACTAGTAAGTCATCCACATAGAGAACTAAGATTAAGAGAGAATCATACTACTATAAGATGTAGACATTTAGATCTGAGTGGCATCTGGTGAACCTAAATTTTAGGAGAAAGGAGTCCATCTTGGCATACCATTCCCTAGGGGTCTATTTGAGTCTACGAATATATTTCCTAAGTTTGTATACTAAGGAGGTATCTTCCACAAATCATTGTGGTTGCTCTATATATATCTCTTGTTTGAGGTCACCATGTAGGAAAACACTCTTTATGTCTATTTGGTGAACATCCCACCAATGTGTGGATATGATGGCTAAAGTGAGTCTTATAGATGTCATCTTGGATACAAGAGTAAATGTCTCAGTGTATTCTATGACAAGCACCTGAGAAAAGCCTTTTTAACTAGATAATCTTTATACTTATCAACTGACCCATTTGCACCATACTTGGTCCAATAAACCCATTTTTAATGGACCAATTTTTTTCATTTTGGAAGAGGGACCAACTCCCATGCTTTATTCCTGATTATAGAACTATACTCTTCTTATATAGTAGAATCCCATTTTGGAATGCCAGATGCCTCATAAAAGGTTTGTCAATCTGAGGTAATATCCAAGTAGGTATGTGATGTCCCATGAAATTGTGAATGTGTCCACCTTGTATCTGATAGATTTCCAACCCATCATCTAGCACTTTTAAGTGTCTATCTAGCTCAAATAGGACCAAAATTATGTGATATTAGAGAATCAAGAGGTGAGTGCTCATGCTATGTAGTGTGAGTGTGAGATGGAGGAGGATAATCCTTATCACTGCTCTCATCACTTGAAATTAAATAAGAATAAGAGTTATCCTCATCATTAAGAGGATCTTGAGGTGGATCTACATCACTGTCAAAAGTGAAATCAATGCCCAATGACACTTTTGAAGAGTCTGGAGTGCTAGGATTGTGTTCAAGTGGTCCCTCATGAAACTTGACACTCCTTTCAATGAAAAACTCATGAGTTTTAGGATATAGAAGCCTATATCCCTTAACACCCTTTGCATACCCCACAAAGATGCAAGATTGAATCTGAGGGTCCATTACCTTGCATTTATTATTAGGAACATGGGCCATTTATAGTGATCTAAACACTTGAAAGTGATAAACTACAAGATTTTGATCATCCCATGCTTAAAAAGGAGTGATTCCCTTCAAGAATTTATGTGAAATTTGGTTATTAATGTAGCATGCATAGTTGATTACTTTGTCCTAATAATAAGGAGCAAGAAACTTTGATTAAAGCATGTAGTTTACCATTTCCTTCAGGGTACGATTGTTGCATTCAGCCACACCATTCTACTAAGGACTATATGGAACTATGTGTTGCATCTGAATCCCCTCTGATGTACAAAATTGGTTAAACCTATTGTTGGCATACTCCTTTCCATTATCAGTCTTTAAGATTTTAATGGAACATTTTGATTGTTTCTCCATAAGTGAATTGAATTCCTTGAAGTTATCAAATACCTCAGACTTATTTTTGAGAAAAAACACCCAGGTATACCTCAAAAATTCATCAATGAATGTGAGCATGTATCTTGTCCTGTTGAATGAAGGTTTTGGAAATGGTACTGCTAAGTCACTATAGACTATCTGTATCTTTTTTTATCTCTCCTTACTTTTCGCTTGTCATATTTCTCTTTTTGATGCTTACCAAGAATGCAACCATTATATAGGCCATATAATAATTTTAATTTAGATAACTTTGAAACCATATCTTGATGACTGAGTTGATCCAGGTAACAGTAGTTTAAATGGCTAAACCATTCATGCCATAGTTTTCTTACTTCATCTACATGAGTAATTAGTGTAGTTGAGGGATAATCTAGGGCAAAATGTGAGAAGGTATATAGCCTAGACTAATGATTGGCCTTCCCATAAGCCACTGTAGTGTCACTATGTAGCTCCTTGATGACCATTAAATTAGGTGTGAACTCAACTTACTTCCCTGCACCTATGTGAGTGATTTGATATACTAACAAGAGATTGGTGGATAGTGAAGGAACACACAAAACATCATTGAAGGTCTCATCACTTACTTAAACTGATAATTTACTATTAACTTCTACCAAAGTGTCATCACCCATGAGAATTGAAAACACAAAACATGGTTCTATTTTTGAAAATAGATCTTCTAAGGAGGCCATGTGATAGGAAACACTCGAGTCAATAACCTAAGTTAAAGGCTAAGAAGCTACTATAACAATTTCCTTACCCTTATTTTTACCCTTTTTGTTTTCTTTGACCTTTAAAAAATCTTGTTCTGATGTGTTCTGAGTTGAAGACTCAAGAACACTAATGTTATTCTTCTCAAGCATCTTATTCAAGGTGTCAATCTTCTTTTTCATGCACTAAGATTCATCATGCCCAAGTTTCTTTAAAAATTTACATTTGAGTTTCTCCTTATTAGGTTTCCCACTTGAGGAGGACTCATTTGATGATGCCTTTAACTTCGCATATGATTTCTAATTCTTCTTGTGCTCATGATTAGGTTTACACTATTTCTTCTCCTATTTACCACTACTAGAAGGCTTCTTCTTGTCTTGATTAATAATTAAGGCATGTGATTTTGAAGACTTCAGTGCACCCATTTGAACCAAATTATCTTTCTCTCAAGTTAGATCAGCAACAAACTCATCAAATGATGGTATTTCAAATTATATCCAAGTGCACATTTGGTAGCATGAAATGTAGAGATGAAAACTGAATAGTCATGACCCAGTTTTGTAAGCATAGATAGAATCAACTGGTCATCTATTTTTTCAATGCCACATTGTTTTAACTATAGTCTTAGTGATTTTAACTTTGTAAAAAAGTCTTATAGGATGTCATAGTCACCTGGGTTCAATGTGATGAGCTCATTCTCTAGCTCATTATCCCTCATGATGTCCTACACTCCAAAAATCTTATCTAGGATGGTCGATACTTCATTATGAGTTTTTGTATATTAAACATAAAACAAGAAGAAAAAGATACATAGTTTGGTTACCCTATCTATTCAACATAGTTTGGTTTCCCTATCTATAATAATAAGTTACCCTTTCTAAAATCCATATGAATTGATAAGGGAAATTATTATTCCCTAATGGGTAAAATAGATGAAAAATTTGAGGGATGAGAGACATAATTTGGTTGCTACATAATTACCTATAATCTCTACCTAGTTTGATAAGAAGAGTGGAACCATCCAATGGATAAGGAAGTATAAGGATATGAACCTCAATACCAGGAAGGAGATGGAATTTGAACAAAATGAAAATCTATTTCCCTTATAAAAGAAAGATAATAGGGTTTCTAATGACCCTAATGAATACAATTAAGCCTTCTTTTATTTTGTGGACATTATTGTGAAACTATGAATTATATGAATTATATAAATGAATAAGAATATCAAAGACTATGGTAGATTTAATATATTTATTCTCCTCTAGAAATTTTTGAGAGTGTGAAAAGCGTAGCCATAAGGATTTATGATATTTTGAATGGCATTTAGGTTTCTAGGGTAGAAGGCAAAATATAGATAAATAAGGTGCTCAATTTATAACACCAATTTATGGAATTGGAAAAGAGGATAATTTTATTGATTTAATTCTCAAGAACCACTACATTGAACAAATTAAACTTGATGTCTAGTCAGTATGCAGCCTAGGCCCTAAACTATGTTATTATTAATAGAGATGTTTCCATTGCATGACAAAATTAGATGAAGGCCTTGTCATTACATTTTATAAAACATGACAACCAAGATTTGGGGATTTTGAATGACATGAGGGTCACCTATATGATCACTCCTAAAGGTGAATTAGTCAATAATCCAAATTTTAAGAACCTCCTTAAAGAAATAATAAATATATTTAAAGAGGAAGTGTAGGGTAGAATTTATAAAACCAATGATGAATCTTACAGCTAATAATTTTTGTGAAAGATAGAGTAACTAAGTTAGAAACCTTGCAAACTGAGTTTAGGTGTTTAGAAGTAGAGAATTCAATATTGATGACTAAAACCATAAATATTTTAAATCCTTATTTACTTAATTTTTTAATTATTAATAAGGATTTTAATATGGCCTATACTTTATTTCAAGAACTTAAGGCTAAGTAAATGATTTCTTGGTCAGTAGCAAGTACACAACTAGTTGTCATTGTTTCTAGGTCAACATAGGGTTAGTAATTTTTAGGATTTATAGTTTTGTAAACTCTCATGGGCCAGGTTTTGATCCCATGAGGAATGACAATGATAAATATAGTTTCTCTATTTATTACTCTACCATCTTATTTAGCTATAAGTGCCACATCAACACTATGATAAATATAAATATGTACTTACATGTTTTTTTTTAAAGTTGAAACCTTTGATCGATATATATGTTACATACATACATTGTATTTATAATTGAAGGATCAATTTTGAGTAATCAATGATGTACATGTACACTCTACATAAGATTAACATATGATGCTATTTGTGAACATGTAAATTTAGAATATGCTTGAAAGATGATTCCTTCCCCATCCCAAACCTATAGATGCTTGTATTCTCCTTTTTTGAAATGAGGGGAATTTTGGCTATTGAGATCAAAAGTAAATTTAGAGAAGTTCTGTTAATTTGGTCTTGATGTGAAAATATTGATTTTTCTCTAATTCTATTGATTGTGTAATAAGTGTTTCCATTTTGGTATTTTATTTTATTGTTTATGCACAAGTTATATTTTTAATACAATTATTCACTTTAAGTTATAGTCTATTTGAATGCATTTTTCATGGTGATCATAATTCCCCTTTGTAAATGTGCAATAAAAATCAACAAACATGACAACTTTTGGTAATGGATGTTTAATTTTATTGTTTTTTGGTTCCCTTTGACTCCTTACTATGTTTGATTTTTTTAAAATATAAAAACTTACATCAAATATTGGTATTTTGATTTATTATCCTACCTTAGTTTAAGTGTTGGTCTTCAAAGGTTTTCATCTTATGTGGTCCACATGCCTCTTTTATACCCTTCTTTTCCCTTTTTCTCTAGTTTATTTTATAACTCCTACCCATCTTAGTTAAAACCATCATTATTACACCTATTTAAAGTATATCTAGGATCACCCATAGCTCACACATCAATGGTAAACAATTTTTATCACACACTACTATTCCACCAATAGGTTTTTATAAAACCAAATAACCTATGACTCATGCCTTGGAGTTATATATTTAACCTATCCCAAAATTTCATAGGCTAACTAATAAGATTTATAGGGTGTGAATAAATACCACATTAACAATAAAAATTTAAGATCAAATACAAATAAAAAGCCTGCAACTTAAGAATTATCAATACTTATATAAAATCAAAATAGTGATTTTCACTTTGAAGTCTTATATTTAGGATAAATGAAGAGAGGGAGAGAAAGATAATTATTTTTCATATTTTAACATAGATTTATTTTATTTGACCTTATGCCAAATTCCACTTAATTATATCAAGAGAGAGGAAAGATAGATAAGGATAAGTGAGAGTTTAAATAGACAAACACAATCGAACCATTAAATCTAGTTTCTTTATTTTTATTAAGAAAGTAAGGAGTAAGGGAGCTTGGTTGATCCTAATGTAATATTAAACCTTTCCCACTAAGATTTTATTTAATTTTATTCAAATATAACAAACATAATAGGTCTACCTCTTCTCCATCGCTTGCCTTGCCTCCAAGGCTCTAAGAACATCTCCTTTTCCCCATAAACTCTCCATTTTATTATTTCTAACTCCAAAATTATTCCTTTTCCACTCCAATTATCCCTCAACAAAAATTTCATCCCCATGAACCCCAAAAAATTAACAACCCAAAATAAGACTAGGTGTAGAAATAAAAAAAAATTCTAACTTTATTATCCAAAGGATTTTCCACCCAACCCAATAAATGAGAGGGTAATTTCCTTACAAGAGTCACCTCAAGTGTTACAAGCCCATAATTACACTTAATGACCTTACAATCCATGTGAGACTACTTTTCCATGTCACCCAATGAGTACAAATTCAAAGATTTCTTTACACTAAAAAATAACTTCACATACATTGTCAAAATTTACACTTCATAAGCACATCCATCCACTTTAATATAGAGCCTAACTAAAATATTATATAGCATTTGGAGAGAGGCTAGCCAAAATTTTCCAATAAAATATATTATAAAACTACTCATGGTTTATGTGGATTTAAATTTTTCTTGGTTTAGGATTTGATTAAAAAAGTAAATTATTCTAATTGTATTTCAACAAATAAAGATTTCAAAATAAGGGAGGGATCAAAATTAAAATTCCTATGCATCCAAAGGATCAACATGTTAGTAAAACATACATTAAAAATAAGGGCACATAGGTTCAAACACATAGGGGTATTACATACTCTCCCTCTTTGAAAACATCATCCTCAATGTGTCAAACCAACACAAGGGGATAAAAAACCACACACTTTTAAAGGTATAACATGTTACAAATAATACAACTTATGCCAACAATAATAAAATACTTTTTTTCAAATTTTGTTTTCTAAATCCCATAAATTCAATTATAGATTATTAATGTCCTTATGTTAGTTAAATTATTCTCAAGGCCTTATCTTATTAAAATTTTAGAGTTATTAAGATATTTTATTTTTGTGAAATTTGATTTTCTTGTGAATAAAAAATGGTTTTCATGTCAATAGTTAATATAAATTTATTTTAAGTAATTTCCCAAAGTGTCACACTATAGTTTCATCTAAAAATACACAACTAATTGAAACCCAAGGAAATTATATTAATTCATAAATTTGATAAGTAACATGTACAACAATAATATTATTTTGTTGTGATAATATAGTGATTAAGTTATGCATCATCCCATGGTGAGAGTGAACTTGATAATATTAGAATCATTCCATGGCTAAGATAAACTTATTAAAATTAAGCAACACTAATTTTATGCAATCAAAAATGCATCATGTCTTTGAATTAACCCTACATCAGATAAGATAGATCACACCTACACTTTTGATTGGGATACACTTGTTAAGTGGGAGCATGACCAATATGGGGATCCACTAGACCTGATTATGGGATAACTTGTATCACTTATCACAACATATCATGCTAGGAAGGGTTCCAAAACCTACAATCTAACACAATCACACAACAACCCTAATAGAGTCCTAATGTTTGAAACTTTTTCTCTATTCTAATAACAAGAAAGCAAAATCTAATCTAGTGTTCACCAAGGCTTGTGGAAAAAAGTGGGGGTTAGAATTAATAAAAAAAATATGTATAGAGAACTTCAATTAAAATAAGTATGAGTAACACCTTAATACATGAAATATGAAAGATAGTATTATTCGATCCAACACTTATGTTACTTCTATCTACTCAAAGAGAGGAGAACAAAGTTAGAATATACTTAATTGAATGTGAACCCGTTGAGACTCAATCTTGCCCTTGGCCAAAGGGGCTTTGAAATAGGTTGTTATGGTTTTTAAGGATTTCTAAGAAAGGCCAAAGCATCCAAGACTTATCCATAAGACTAGATTCTCCAAAATAAGAAACTTAAGCTAAGTTTCCTCAAGTAGAATGATGGAAGAGCAGATTGTGAAGAAGCATGAGTGAATGATAAATATTTATTGCACATATGAATAATGACCTAAATTATCTTATATATATATATATATATATATATATAGGTAAATATTTCCATAAATCCTTTCAATAACATCTTCTATATAGGGTTGACCCAGTCGACCCAGTGTGTTTTTAGGGATAAATTACTAGGTATGTACTAGGTTGGCTAAAAGGCTAACAAACCAAGAAATTAAAGAATTCCCCTAAATTGTATTGGGTTGACCCAGTCAACCTAGTATAATTGATAGTCCAAAAGGAGTTTAAGACAAGAAAGGAGGGATGAAAAGAAGAAAAAACTGGAGGAATACTCAAGGGAGGATAAATAGCTTAGGTAATGGTTTTTGAAGTTGGTCAAATTGGTAATAATGTATAAAAATGGGAAAACAATATTATGAAGCACCAAATGTATACCCACCCCTTTCCTAGTACACCCCTTAGGTAATTCACTCAAAGATATTAAATCTACATGGGTTCCTTCAAGATGTAAAGTTTTAGTATTTGATAAAACTTGAAATATTGTGTATACATATGCCTCACTCTAAGATCATCACATGTCACTAAGGTGTAATAAGGGATCATGATTTGATAAAATACATAAGGACACACATAATGTTGATGCTAAAAACAATGTAGTATTTTAAATTAAAAAAAACTAAAAATAAATGTTTGAAATAGAAACTAATCTAAAAGGTAAATGATTGAAAGTAAATAACTAAAAAGTAAATGACTGAAAAGTAAATGTGATGTGTACATTGAATTACCTTTATCATGAGGTGGTTGTCTATTATGTTTTTAGTTTTGATTATGTAGGGTATAGAGACTGCTTTTTTTTAACCCAATAATATAAAACTAAAGGAAAAAAATAAACAAATGCAAGAAAAGCTAAGATAGCTAGTGCTCTGAAGATGGGATATAATTGGGAAATTTGGAAAGATATGGTATAGGTGCTATGTTAGACCAAATGACCAAGTCAAACAATAAGATTAAATTGAGTAACTGAAAATATAAAGCTACTAAAGACTAAAAAACTCAGACAAGCTATCCTTAAGTAAGAGAGGCAAACTCACCAATTCAAAGTAAGGATACATGTTAAATAAGATGTTAAAATAAAAAAATCAATGGTAAAAATAAGAAACAAAAATAAAATGGTAAAACAACATTGATGAGTGAGTAGTAACAATCCACATCTCACTCAATAATGGAAAAAGGTGCATAAAAGGGAAAACAAAGTGAGAAGTAACAAGCCGACCACACTCAACAATGGAAAAAAGGTAAAAACTTAGGTATTCATAACAACAAGACAAAATAGTCATGATAAATGGGAAAAGGAAGGTAAAGTAAGTCTAGTAAATTTAATGTGAAGGTGTAAGATAAGAATCCATAGTTACTCAAACATGTTATTTCACTCTGAGGATAGATAAAACTAAAACAATGTAATGCTAGCATGTTTTTAAGAGGTGAAGAAGAAGGAAATAAAGAAGAGGAAAAACATATCTGGAATCATAATTTTTCTATCAATGGAGGAAAATGAAATGGGTGGATGGGAGAATCAAAGAAAAACCAAGGTATAAGAACTCTTTATCGAAGTCAAGACACTCAAATTAGGTTTGTAAAAATAAGAGGACTTTCAAACTTAAATATTATGAAGAACTTCTCTTAGCCACACAAGTCTTAGGTAAGAAAATGGTGTATATATATCATCTCATGAAAGCTGACATGGACCTACCTCACCATGACATGTTCCCCATTATTTAGGACCCCTTATAGAGTTGTTGGTCTATTGTGAAGATTGGGTACTTGCATGAGAAATTAAGTAATACCATATAATTTTTTGAAATTCCCTATTCCAATCTATTGACTTGTCACACACCAAAGGACTTTGCCTCTATGTGAAGTTGATTGTGGACTTTGAGCTTCAATTAGAGATAGGAAATGTGCTTGTAATCACGTCTTTTCATGTGAATTTGACTTGTAATATTTATATGTTGCCTTTTAGATATCATTTAATTTTAAGTCAAATGATTAGGATTTTAACTTTCTTGATGTCTTTTTATATATTTCTCCTCCATACGTATTTGGAAAACTAAACATGGATGCTAAAGATGACTTTAATTTGAAAACTTGGGACCAAGTTCCTAAGAGAGAGAATTTCAAAGAGCATAAGGTCTAAGAGTATCATAGATCAAGGTGAAATAAAATTGCTATCTTGACTTTGATCTTGTTTAATCCAATGTGGAGTGAAAGGAAGGGTAAATGAAGAGGAATGACACATGGAGCAATTTAAATTTCTTCAAATTACAAAAAATATGACAGGGAAAAAAAGAGGGGTAAAATTATAGTAAAGTGTGGTTCCTTATCATAAGAATGAGGGAAATGGAGGAAAACATGACAAGATATATTTTTGTACAAATTTCGTCTAACAAAAGAAGCAAAATTGAAAGTTGAGGAAAAGCATCAAGAACTTGTAACCATTGCAAAATCAAAAGTAAGTCTAGATGAATATACCAATCCATGTGAGTTTCATGAATTGTTTTTTGAAGAATTTTGTTGAGAATTTTATTGGTGGCCTTAGTTTGACCATTACATTATGAATGATAAGGCATGAAAAACTTGTGATTGATTTTTAATTTAGTGAAAAAAAATTTAACATGTTTATTTTTGAAATTACCACCATTATCTGAAATGATGTTATGGAGAATGATAAAGTGGAAAATAATCTGGTTAAGAATGAATTTGGAAATGGTAAGACCAGTAACATTAATAAGGGGCATGGCTTCTACCCACTTAGTAAAATATTTGGTAATGGTGATGATAAAGACATACCCATCTTGAGAGTGAGGAAGTTTACCAATGAGATTGAATCCCCATGTCGAAAATCTCCAAGGAGATTTGATAATTTGAATCTCAAAATGAGGTGAATGGAAAATATCATTAGAAAGATAACAAGGAGTACACTTTTTAGCATGTTTAATTGCATATTTTTCAAGATTAGGCCAAAATTAACCCATACATAGGATTTTTTGTGTTATAGCATGTCTACTAAAGTGACCAAAACAAATGCCCCTATGCACTTGTTTAAGAGGAGGGACCTCATCTTGTATAACACAATGGAACAAGGTACCTTTAACATTGTGATAGTAAAGGATGTTGTGTCAAAATATATAATTGAAATCTTGTTTAGAACTTTGTGTCTTTTTGTGAGAGTAAAAATTATGAGGATAAGTTTTATCTTCTAAGAATTGAATGATGTCTTGATACTAAGGGCTTTGTTGAATGGTAACAGCTTGGATATGACAAATAAGTGACGTCAATGGATGATTAGAGTATGGAGATTTTCTTATTTATATAACAAAAGAAAGATAGAAAATAACATGATGTGGATGAAATAGATATGCTAAAGAGGTAAGAGAATCAACAATAGAATTTTGATATCAAATAAGAGGCTCAATAATGAAAGAGATAAAATCCTTAGCAAGAGTGGTTACAATTTGATAATAGGGAGTGAGGTTTTCAATTTTACATTGATAATAACCATTGAATCGATGAAAATTAAGTTGAGAATCACCTAAATCATGAAGTTATTGAATATCTAAATTAAGATAAAATCTCATGCCTAAGATAAGAGCTTTGTACTCGACCATATTGTTGGTGACATCAAAGGTGAAGCAAAAAGATAAAGAAATGATCTTACCAAAAACAATTGTGAGAATGTAACCAACCCCCACTCCTTGAAAGAATTTAACACCATCAAAGTGAAGGGTCCAATTATTCTCATGCAAGTTTAAATTAATTTTGGGAGTACTAAAGGGAGCGCAAGATTTTTCAAAAATATTGGCTTCAAGATCAGTGGAAAGATATGAAAGTAATCTTTAAGAGAGATAGCTTGATTAAGAATTTAAATGTAAAGGATATTATCATTATGAAGGTCATCTTGAAGGGAAGAAGTGGATGGAATGGGAACTACAATAGGTTGGTCAACTATGACTTGTCCTTTAATATTTTTTTACATGATGATACGAAGATCAAATTCCATAAGTAAGACCATCCATTTGCCAATTTTGTCTCCAGGAAAAAAGGTTTTGGAGAATAAATGACAAATGGGGTTAGAATGAATTATGACAATAATTTTGGTAAAACATATATTGACTAAACTTTTTAACTATAAAATAGATGGTGAGGCAATCGCACTAAATTTTGGTATAGCATGTTTCATAATCAATGAAGCCTTAGCTAATGTAATAGATAACATACTTTCTTCCCATATGATCTTGTTTGTAAATCATTTCCCCAACTAAAATAGGTGTGGAATAAGTTTAAGGAACTAAATGTTTTCCATTGGAAGGAGGAAAAAGTGTGGGTGGGTGAATCAATGACTCTTTCATATTATTAAAGGCTTTTTGACATGGATATGTCCATTCTAAGGCAATACCTTTATTGAGAATGGAATTGATAGAGTGAATCCAATATTAAATTCTAAGGACAAATAATCTAATTTCCCCAAGATTTTTTAAATAAATATAAATGTCAAAAATAAAATGAGGAATAGGCATGTTAATGATAGCACTAATTTTGGTAGGATCAATGTCAATGCCACGAAGAAAGATTAATAATCCTAAAAATTTGCCAGATGTGACACTAAAAACACATTTATAAGGATTAAGTCTAACTTTATATTTAAGAAGATGGTCAAAGATGATAGTGAGATCAAAGAGATGATTTTTATGATGTTTACTTCTAATAATAAGAACCTCCACATAGGTTTCAACAATTTTGTGAATGAGATCATGAAAGGTGTGAGTCATTACTTGTTGATAAGTGGATTTGGAATTTTTGAGGCCAAAGGGTATTTTAACATAGTAATAGGTTCCCCATTATGTAATGAAATTTGTCTTATGCTGGTCCTTAGGAGTGATATGAATTTTATGTATCCTGATAATCCATCTATAAGAGATAAAATGTTGTGAAAAGTCATAAAATCAATGATGGCATCTATTGAAGGTAAATGGAAATTTTCCTTGGGAAAATCAAGATTAATATTGAAAAACTAAATGAAAAAGTGAATTAGCATAGTGAATTTATTTTGAATGGTAAAAATGTTAGAAACCCATTCAAAATAATCCACTGGTTTGATAAATTTAACATCAAGTAATTTGATGATTTCCTTATGACATAGAGTTGAAACTTTAGGTGAAAACTTTTATTATTTTTTATGCATGGGCTTGACATCAAGATAAGTAATGATATTATGCACCATAATGCTAGGGTCAATGTCAAGCATGTCCTAATAGGACCAAGAAAAATCCTCATGATTTTGTCAAAAAATAAGATAAAGTTATCGTGTTCAATAGGTGAAAGCTCTCACGAGATTGTAAGTGGTCAAGGACAAGATAGTGTACCATATTTGATTTTAGTAATTTCTTTGATAAACATGGCATTACCATCTTGAAAGTGGTATGGTGTATTAGTTAAGGTTGAAATTGGATTTATTTAAGAATCAATGCTAGCAATGAAGTTGTTGAAGTAACAAATTTTAGTCTTGAAATTTCTAAGTTTATGATGTTGTCAAGGAAGTTGAGATTCCTGGGCATGAAGTAACTCAAGAATAGCTTCATCACTAGGTAAGGTAGGAAGAGGAATATAATATTTAACATCTAATTCAAGATCTATAATTTTATTGTCATGGTTATTGTTGATGTAGTGGATTTCACTCGGGGTAGGAGGCCGAGCTCCTGGCTTTCCACATGCAACAATGGAAACTTCCCTCTCACCTGTGGGACCGATGAAGCTGGAGGGGAGAGTCTCTAGATAAGGGATAGATCCCTCTAATTTATCTCTTAGGCCCTAGTTTCTCCTACTACTAACAAATAAAATGGAAAAAAGGGGGGATGAAAAGGGAGAAAGAGATATTGAAAATAGAACCTAAGCCTAAAAATGAAAAAGTGATACACCAAAAAATGCTGACCCACCTAGCCTAAATATACACTTTTCACCAAGAAGAAACACCCATACACTTCATCTAAAGTGGAAAGATCTTTTGTAATAGTCAGCTAGGGGTCCGTGAAAACATAGGGAGGAAGAAACTACTAGAGGCATCCTTAGACACACTTATGGCAGCCTATTCACAGGCACCTATATTTTTCTTGTAGACACTTCTGGTAAACATGTAGAAAGGAGACTTCACAATGTACTGGACATGTTGTGATCAATCTGTGAAATCATGAAAGATGATGACTTAACACAAAATAAGAAAGTAGACATATACTTTAAAGTGCAAATCTAGGTAGAGGTAAAAATGCTAAGTCCTGATTCAAGGTAAAAACTGGTAGCACTCTGCCTTACAAGCCTGAGAGATTTTTCAGTAGAGTTTTGCCTTAAGGCTAAGAGAGTCCCCCTTTCTCAAATGAGAATTTTAAAAATATATAGCCAGAGGGGAAGAGAACTTGGCACCTCTTTTGTAAAGAGTTTGGTGCCCTTTGATGAGCTGGCCCATGTGCGCTGAAAACATCAAAAAGAGGAAGTCACAGTTACGAATGTCATTCTTCTAGAAGAGGCTTGTTGGAACCATTTTGTATAATTTCTAAAATTGACTTTAGTGTTCAAGTATTAATGTGGAAGCACATGTTACACCTCTTTTCTGTAAATAGATTGTGGTTTGTTCCCTTTTAAATGCAAACTGGAGAAGATAAGCCATGCTATTTATTGTTTACGCCATTTGGTGATCATCTCGTAATGAATTGCCTTCCTTTTGCCACTTGGATTTCTTTGTCTCTTTCTACACCTTGTCTCCTTCTACTCTTTCAACCCTCGAGGGAGATCTTTTGGTAGGTCACTGTGATCCTTGGGCTCTTTTCATGGTTGGCGCTCAGGCAAATTCAAAAGAAAATGGCTATTTCACTATCTTAAAATTGACATTCACATAGCCGTCACATTGAAATTGAATACCCAATGGCTAGTCCATCTCCTTAAAATTGATGGCTTTTAGGACGTCACCATCCTTGGCAAATTTTTTGTGGGCTTTTTCCTGCTTCAGCGCTTTTGCTTTGTAAGCTTTTGTCCTTCATCAAGCTTTTATTTTGGCCTCTTTTCCCATGGATAAAATGTCCACGAGAATGATCTCATGCTCACTTCCTTTCCTTCAGAGTATTTTCTTAGGTTTTGTGTCATGGCCCTTTTCCAAATTTCTTTAGACTTTTTATCTGAAGGAATTCCTTCGAAAAAAAAGTTTGAAAGAATTCATGACTAAACAAAAATCTACAAAACTTACCCTTTGCAGCTATCTTTCCTTTGAAGTGCTTCCTACCCTCTACAAGGGCTTTTGAACTCAGAACTACCCTTCACAAGGGCACTTGCCCTTCAACTTTAGGATGCTCCCTTAAACCAAGCTGTTGAATTGACCGATTGAACCAAAAATGGTTCAACGGTTCAACACTATGCACCACTCCTTTATTGAACCAAACCTTTGAAATTTTCTCTCATGAACCAACCATTAAACCAATCCATTAAATTGGTTCAATGGTTCAAAACTATGTGTTGAGCCTTTGAACTAAGCGTTGAACCAAGCTCGTTGAACCATCTCATGAATCGAGTGATTGAACCAAGGCATTGAACCAACGCATTAAACCAATGTGTTAAACTAAGTCAATGAACTTGTTGATGAACTAATTGATTAAACTAAGCCAGTTGAACTAAGGCATTGAACCAAGGAATTAAACTTGTGATGAACCATTTGATTAAACCGAGTGTTGAACCAATGCATTGAACTAGTTTAATGGTTTAATGGTTCAACGATGCTAACCTTCCTTGTGAAATGCTTTAGATAAGAGCCTGAAGAAGCCTTGTAAAACCCAACATTCTCTGAATTGATCCTTCATGTGCCAAAAGACTAACCTATAGAGTCCATACAAAAGCATCTTTTTAGAATTAGTAGAAACCCAAGCCCTGTAGAGTCCATAAAAAAAGACCTGCAAAGTCCATAGAAAACCTGTAGAGTCCATAGAAATGGACTTGTAGAGTCTGTAGAAATGGACCTGCAGAGTCTGTAGAAAACCTGTAGAGTCCATAGAAATGGATAGATTCATCCAAAATCAAAAAATGAAATGGCCTAGAATAGCAGGGATAGAAGGGGACCATTTTTTTTGGCCTATTGGGTAAAAAATGGTCAACAAATTGGCGACTCCCAGGGGAAGCATGCCTGCCATTCTTAGAGACCAGTTGCCTTGTAGTCCATTGGGCACAGAGTCAGAATGCAAATTTGAAGAAAGGTTAGCAATAGCCCCAAAGATCTAAAAATCAAACATGAAGCTTTTTACCCCACACACAAAGTAAAACACACACAAGGCTAAAAACACTACCTGTGTAAACTACACTTAGGGAAAATAGGAAAGACAACTGAAAGCAAATTATTATGTACAATTTGCCTCCCTCTTGGATCAAAAGGAAAACTTTTTAAGTCTCATTCTTGGTAAGAAGACTTATGGTGCTATACAAGTGGCTAAATGAAAAGGAGATTTGGTGACCTACTCCTCTTGCTTGTCACCTGGGTTGGCTAGTATCTGAGTAGATTAGATTTAAACATGCTTCCAACATATACATACTTTGTTTGTTCCTGAAAGCTTGTTGAACACTGGTCCTTCATTCTAGTGCATATCACCAAGAAAAATATGACTATTGGCTCATCACCATAAGCCCTTTGATCTACATAATCCCTCTGCAATGCATCATGGTTTGACCTATTTCCTTCTGCTTCATTAGAGATCATGCCAAGTGCATCCTCTACTCCCTCTTGGCCTTCTTGAAGAAGGGTGATAGTTGTAATGTCTAGAATGGAATCACAAACTAATTTCTCATCCCATAGAACATCACCTCTTTGTTCAAAGCTTTCTTCTTCAAGGCCTTCCTCCAAGAAGATAGACCTCTCCTTTTCGTCCTCAAAGATCAAAATCTCTAGATGTTCAAAGATATTCTCCTGATCCTCCTCCAACTCAGGCTCCTTAGCATAATATTCCTCTTCATCGAAATAGTAAGAAAGCTCATCAAATAGAGGGGAAGAGAGCTCACCATGCTTATGTTCCTCCTCATATTTCTAGAACATCTGCATGTATGCATGCTCTATGTCTTCTCCATTGCTAACAATGTCTTCACAAGGAGCATCAATGATGATTTCTTATTCATTATCACTCATGACAGCCTCTTGGGAAACTACATATTGGATCTTCTACTCCTCACTCACCTCTTATAGAATAGGTTCCTCCTTGAGAAGGGGTGAAGTGGAAAAACCATGTGGAAGAGGAGGCAGTCGCTGAGCTAGAATCGAATGATTATCCTCCTTCCACTTAGTTAGCACTTCATCTATATCAAGTGTGGCCTAATAGCTCTCTTAGAAGTGTGTAGATGTGGTGTGTTTAGACATAGAATGTGCCATTGGGTCTAAACCATCCATCACAATTTGGTTGAGGAATCTCTCTCTGGATTCTAACTCTATAATTCTTCTGGTCATATCCTCTTAGAAGAGCCTTTCTTGGAGGTCACTAGCATCATCAGGAGTAGGAGCAGCCTCATCTCCTTCAAGGTTTTGAGCAAAACCTTTCTTCTCCTCCTTCTTTCCCCATGATTCTATTATTTTCTTCTAGTTCAGGATCTCAGAGTTGGAATTTTGCTCCTGTGAACAGGTAGCAACTTTGTTGTCTCCAAGGTCTTAGGGCTCCTTCACAAGGTCTAAAAGTTCTATCTCTGTTTCATGAAGTAGTCTCATCTCAACCTCTAAATCTTCAAGTTGCTGGGCTAGATTATCCTAAAAGAGTCTTTCTTAGAGGTCACCAACATCATCATCTTGTGTAGGAGTAGTTTTGAGAGAGATGTGCTGGTTTGTAATGCTCCCCTCAAAGGAAGATTCACGATCTAAGGTATTTAGAAGGTTCATCTCCATGGGAGGCTATTCCAATTCCCTTTGATGCTTGAAGGCTAGGTGCATGGGGTCAAGAATAGGGTTGATTGATGCATCAGATGAGCTAGAGTGAGCAAGTGCCATCTGATAAAAAGGATTTGGTGTACAAGAGGGGGCTTTATTTAGGATAGGAGGGGGCATGCAAGGCTGACTGCCTTACATGAATGGATTCCTCCACTTTGCTACCTCCTCCTCCATGGATTACAAGGCTTGAGCTTGCTTGAATAAACATGCCTCTTTGTACATCAGGTCCTGTTGATAACCATACTACTCATCCAGTCTGTCTATTTACATTACTTGCTTCTCAAACTCTAGTGCCACCTCCCTTATCATTGAAGGGAAACTAGGAGAGCTACTTGAGGTGATTTCATGAAAATTCTAAGGCCGATCGAAGTCATATGAAGGAAAACAAGGTCCATGATTTTGTGTGAAGGAACTATACATTCAAAAGTGATTTCTAATGGAACCAAGCTACTTAACCAATTGATTCAACTCAGAGTCACCATTGGTGTTGATGCAAAGCCTCCAAAGGATGGTTGGTTAAAGAACACCCCAAAAATTCTTCACCTCTTTCGACACAACTTGTCCTAGTTGGTCCCACTGGGTGTGCCAAAAAACTGTTGACGTAGTGGATTATACCTGAGGCAGGAGGTTGAGCTCCTGCCTTTCCACACGCAATAATGGAAACTCCCTTCTCACTTATGGGACCAATGAAGCTAGAGGGGAGAGTCTCTAGATAATGGCTAGCTCCCTCTGATGTATCTCTTAGACCTTGGTTTTTCCTACTACTAACAAAAAAAATGGAAAAAAGGTGGGGGATGAAAAGGGAGAGAGAGATACTAAAAATAGAACCTAAGCCTAAAAATGAAAAGGTGATACACCAAAAAATGGTGACCCACCCAACCCAAATATACACTTTTCACCAAGAATAAATTACCATACACTTCATCTAAAGTGGGAATCTCTTCTACAACAATCAACTAGGGGTCCTTGAAAACATAGGGAGGAAGAAACTACCAGAGGCATCCTCAGACACACTTATGGTAGCCTATTCATAGGCACCTATATTCTTCTTGTAGGCACTTCTGGTAGACTTGTAAAAAGGAGACTTCACAATGCAATGGACATGCTATGATCGATCTTTGAAAGTATGAAAGATAATGAATTAACACAAAAGAATAAAGTAGACATATACTTTAAAGTGCAAATCTAGGTAGAGGTAAAAATGCTAAGTCCTGATTGAAGGTAAAAATTGGTAGTGCTCTGCCTTACAAGCCTGAGAGATTTTTGGGTAGAGTTTTTCCTTAAGGCTAAGAGAGTCCCCCTTTCTCAAATGAGAATTTTTACAATATATAGCTAGAGGTGAAGAGAACTTGGCACCTATTTTATAAAGAGTTTGGCGCCCTTTGATGAGCTGGCCCATATGTACTGAAAACATAAGAAAGAGGAAGTCACTATTATTGATGTCATTCTTCTAAAAGAGGCCTGCTAGAACCATGTTGTATAATCACTGAAATTGACTTTAGCATTTAAGCATTAATGTGGAAGCACAGGTTGTACCTCTTTTCTACAAATAGATTGTAGTTTGTCCCCTTTTAAATGCAAACTAGAGAAGATAGGCCACACCATTTACTATTTTCATCATTTGGTGATCATCTAACAATAAATTGCCTTCCTTTTGCCACTTGGACTGCTTTGTCTCTTTCTACACCTTGTCTCCTTCTAATCTTTTAGCCCTCAAGGGTGATCTTCTAGCAGGTCACTGCATTCCTTGGGCTCTTTTCATGTTTGGTGCTTAGGCAAATTCAAAAGCAAATGGATATTTCACTGTCTTAAAATTGACATTCGCACAGCCATCACCTTGAAATTGAATACCCAATAACTAGTTCGTCTCCTTAAAATTGATGGCTTTCAGGACATCACCATCCTTGGCAAATTTTTTGTGGGCTTTTTCCTACTTTGGCTGTTCTACTTTGCATGCTTTTGTCCTCCTTGGTCGGGCTTTTATTTCAGCCTCTTTTCTTGTGGAGAAAATGTCTACAAGAATGATCTCACATTCACTTCCTTTCCTTCGAAGTATTTTCTCAAGTTTTGTGTCATGGCCCTTTTCCAAATTTATTCAAACTTTTTGTCCAAAGGAATTCCTTCAGACAAAAAGTCTAAAAGAATTCATGACTAAACAAAAATCTAAAAAACATACCCTTTGTGGCTATCTTTCCTTTGAAGTGCTTCCTACCCTCGGTAAGGGCTTTTGAACTCAGAACTACCCTCCATAAGGGAACTTGCCCTTCAGCTTTAGGATGCTCCCTTGAACCAAGCCATTAAACTGACCGATTGAACCAAAAATGGTTTAATGGTTCAATGATTCAACACTGCACACCACTCCTTTGTTGAACCAAGCCTTTGAAATTTTCCCACTTGAACCAACCATTGAACCAATCCATTAAACCGGTTCAATGGTTCAATACTGCGTGTCGAGCCTTTAAACTGAGCATTGAACCAAGCTCGTTGAACCATCTAATGAACTGAGTGATTAAATGAAGGTGTTGAACCAACGTGTTGAACTAAGCTAATGAGCTTGTCGATGAACTAATTGATTGAACTAAGCTGATTGAACTAAGGCATTGAACCAAGGCATTAAAATTGTGATGAACCATTTGATTAAATCGAGCATTGAACCAAGGAATTAAACTGGTTCAATGATTCAACAACGCCAACCTTTCTTGTGAAATTATTCAGACAAGATCCCAAAGAAGCCTTGTAAAACCTATCACTCTCTGAACTGATCCTTCATGCACCAAAAGACTAACCTGCAGAGTCCATAGAAAAACTTTTTTTATAGAATTAGTAGAAACCCAAGCCCTGCAAAGTCCATAGAAAAATACCTACAAAGTCCATAGAAAACCTGTAGAGTCCATAGAAATGGACCTGTAGAGTCCGTAGAAAACCTACAAAGTCTATAGAAATGGACAAATTCATGCAAAATCAAAAAATGAAATGGCCTAGAACAACAGGGACAAAAGGGGACCGATTTTTTTGGCCTATTGGGAAAAAAGTGGTCAACAATTATCATACTCAAAATGAATCTAATATACATCAGTTTCCTTGGTATCAAGTGTAATTTAAAGAGTAGATTAAGTAGATGTAATAGAAGAGATGATAGTGTTGGTGGATTAAATGGGAGAAGGATCTGATGGAATGATAGAATATAAAGCTATAGGAAATTTTGGAGGTTTGAAAATTATAATTTTCTCTACCACCCAAGGAGTATCAATAAAAGGAGGATTGACGGGAGGTACATGAACTTTAAGTTCTAAGGTATGATCCATAAAAATGGTATGTACATCTTGATTAAAATCATGAATTTGGGCTAAAGTTTTTTGGTAATGCTAGACATCCAAGTCTCTCGATTGAGCTTGAGCCATGATATAGTTATTATCATATGTTGGAGAAATCATAAATGTTTGAGGAGTAGGGGTAGTTTCAAAAGGTGAAATACCAATGTTGTTTAATGTATGAGAATATATGATGAGAGGATCTTGAAAAATTTTATCCATTCCAAAATCATTATAAGTGAAGGCATATTTTGGTAAAGAAGGCTCCTAAGCATTGCATGGAGGGCAAAATCAGTAATCTCATCCATGAGAGGAATGGTACAGTCCCTGGGTAATAGAGAAGGAGGAAGCCATTGAAAAATATATGGAGGTAACTTGGTAATATTACAAGTATGTTACAATTCATTGGGTTCATCATCATTGGAATCTGTAAGAGTAACTTGTAAATCAGGACTCATGTTGATGAACTTAGGTAAAGGAGCATTGTTAATTTTATCATTCATGGGAATATGATATTAAAGCTTAGGATTAGGAAGCTAAATGCTCCATGGATTAGGATCAGCTTCATGCTTGCACCATTTTCCATTATGTAAGAATTTAATACATGGACTACCACAAGAAGCAATGTCTCTCATTCGATGAGCCCATGAATGACTAAGAATGATATTTTAAGATAAAGTTAGATCAAGGACCATAATATTGGTTTGAATTTTTTTAGGTCCTACTATTAATGGAATCCAGATACAACCAAGTGGTTTTTTATTAGTCTTGTCAAAACCATAGAAAGTGAGATGGGTTTATTTGAGATTATTCTTTTTATAACCAAGTTGTTAAATAAGCCACAAGGTTGTTACATGAATACTAGAGCCTTCATCAACTAAGCATTTATGGATAAAAGTGGTATTAATGGATAATTTAATAAAGAGTGTAAAATCATCAACATGAAAAACAAATTCATCATTGATCATGTCATCTTCAAGAAATTAAATTGAAGGTTTGGAACAAAGACACAAGGTTTTAATGGTATTAAGATTAGTAGGTTAGGAATAAATAGAAGGTGGTTATTCATCTATGGAGGATGGATATTCAATTTCTTAGAGTTATTGCATAATAAATTTAAGATAATAATATGAAGTACAAACCAAATCCATATGAGGAATATTTCAAGGTATGGAGTTAAGTTTTTCAAGCAAGTTTCGATGAGATTTAGAAGAACTAGCATGAGGTTTAGAAGGTAAATCAATTTTAGAAGGTATGGATGTAGTTGGAGGATCGAAAGGAGGAATAAGTTTCTCAGGCGCTTCTAAATAAACATTAGAGGTGGTAGTATATTTAATAAGTTATTCTTCTAAGATGGTTTTTTATGCTTGGTAATGGGATCTTTATGAGCTAGTTTATGATGATAATTGACCTTGGCAATGTTGACATATTGAGAGTTGTTATAATATTGCTCATAATAAACATTGATGGCACAAACATCCTTGACATTTTCTTGATTATTTGAAGAATATTTTTGGTTATTAGAATTAGAATCTTTAAAAGTTTATCATTTTTGAGAAGCAACAGTGTATTATTGATGATGAATATTGATCATATATTCATGATTAAATGAATCACCAAGCATATAGGAGACAAAAAAAATTATTGACCCTATAAAATATTCATGAGAATGACAAATATTGGCATGCAACCATCAAAATATATTGGTTTCATACCACTTAGGAGGAACATTGGGATAGATGAAAGGTTTTGAGGGTGGTAAAAATTATTTCATTTGTTGAACTGAAAGAGGTATATGAGAAAGTGAAATAATATCAGTCTTGACAACTCCTTGTTTAGTTTATGTAGCATTACTAGTGATAGCATTAGATGTTTGGAAAGATCCCTTAATAAGTTAATGATTACGTTTGAATTGCTTCATGAGAAAGTCTTGATGTTTTTCTTAATCAAAAGCTTCATTAAGTGTTTGAGGACCAAAAGTTCAAACCCTATATTAAAGAGTAGGAGTTAAGGCCATGATAAAGAGTTTGAATAAGTTAACATTAGTCATGTTATGGTCATCTTTATGAGATAGATAATTCCATATTTTATTAAATTCATGAGTTGAATTAGTTGGAGATTGCTTAGCATTGATGAAATGGCTAAGACAATTTTTGGTAAGATCATTTTGTTGAATTTATTTAACCAAAGGATTAACCAAATGTTCAAGTTGCCAAATAAAATGTTGGAAAAGTTTATTATACCATTCTTATACATCACCAATGAAATTTATGACTAATATTTTAGTAGTGGTGAAGGTATTAGTTTGGATCCACTCTTTGTAAAGGTTACCAAAGGTTTTAATAAATGAGATGGGATATTTAGTCCCACATATTTGATATTTGGAGATATGTTACCAATATAAATAGAAATAATGAAAGGAGCTAAAGGTTCATTTTGAATGGTTTGAAGAATCTTTTTATTCATTATGGTTTGAGGAATAACATTACTTAAGGCATCCCTAAGAGGTGGAGGAATGAAATTAGGATTAACTTGAGGATGAATAGTTGGAGGTTGATTAGCCATAATGATTAAGTGTTATTGAAGTTGCATCATTTGTTTGGTGTTATAATTTTGTATAATGTTCATTTGTTGAATAACTTGGGTTAACAGTTGAATTATATCATGTGGTGGGTTGGTTTTGGTAGGAACACTCCTCGAATTGGTATTAGGGAGAGGATTAGAAGAAGATGGATTGCTAGTGGGATTGTTAAGTAAAATTGTATCAATTACTCCCACATTGGTTTGAATTTTTTGAAGATGAGAAGTTTCTTGACAAGTGGAGAAAGGATCAGATCCATTAACTTCACCTTGATGTGTAATTTGCACCATGTTATAGTTCATAGATGAAGGAGGAGAAGAGGTACCCTAATAGTGATGGTTCTGTTGGTAGGAAAAGAGAGAATAAATGAACATCTAATATAGTACCTAAATGGATTTAGAATTTCCAAGAATATTTTTAAGGAGACTTCATTCTAACTGAAGAGAGATTAATAGAATGAAAAATTGGAGAGATGGGAAATTAGGTTGATGAATAGGGAAGGAGAAAATAGTACAAGATTGATTAGGTCAATCTTGTAAAAAAATAAGGCCTAAAAGTAATACAGAGTCAATTGGGTCAATCCAGTATAGTAAATAAAGGTAAATAAAAGAGGCAAAAGGACCTTCAAACTATACAAGTTTGATTAGGTCAATTCAGTATAGTGTATAAGGGATGAAAAAAACACAAGGTAAACTAGGTCGATCCATTACAACAAATAAGGGAAATAGAAGGATGATAACAAGTTATGAATTGAAATAAGACAATATTTGTAGTTAATCTAAGAAAGAAAGAGCTAAAGTGAAAAAAATAGTCAAGTGGATTAATGCTAGCCAATCCAATTAAGGCACACAAAATAAAACCTTGTACCAATGCTAGCTAATGTAAGTTTTTGCACATATAATTGATCAAAGATCAATCAATCAACTTGAAAATTAAAGCTAACTAATTGGTCAACTTGAATGTTTTTTAGATTATTAAGATATGATTTTTAATGTGATTAGAAGTCAGCTATAAGCAAGGTACTAGATAGCAATCTAAGGATGGTTTTAGGTAGTTTGCGTTGAAAAGGACTATAGTGACAATGATATAGTCTTGGTATTAGTTCCCACCCCCTCATTTCACACACTGTAGTGATAAGGGTGTTAGGTTCTTAGCTAGAATATACCATTAACCACACTTTATACTTGACCAAAGCATCAAGTCAGGATCCCCCTTGGTGATGAAATCCAAGTATGTTAGCCTAATGTAGACAAATGTTAAAGTGATTGTTTATGTTATGTGATTTGGCTATGTGTTCATAAAATAAAAATAGTGAAACTAGGTAATTAATTAAAAATCCCCTAATTAAACTGTGTGAATTATTCTAAGCATGCAAGTAATAACAATATAAATGTGTGAGCTAATTACTAGCAAATATGAGGTTAATTCCAAATTTGAAACAAGGTATAGTGCTAACACTATATGCAAAAAATATAGAAAAGGGTCAATAGGGTTAAACCTATATTGTGGAAGTAAGGTCTAAAAATGAATTGGGCTGATAGTGTTGATCCATTTATTTTAGATAGCACACAAAACATAGAATTGGGTCGACAGTGTTAATCCAGTTGACTATGCAAGGGCAGTTTTAAAGACTACAAAATATGAAAGGAAAGACAATAAAAGAGAGAAACATAGAATTAAAAAGGAACCTTGGTAAATCGGAGTTGTAACGAAGAATATTTTTGGTTTAGAACCTAGAAGTATGCTTGAAAAACCTATAAGTTGGGTCGACATTATCGATCAAGTTATACAGGAGCTTGCTAAAAAGTGTTGAAACTATAAGGGGTTGACTAGGTCAATATAGTAGGTAATATAGATGTCTAAAAGGTTGGGAACCTATATTGGGTCAATTGAGTTGATCCAATTGCATGTTCCTAAAAACTGATACACAAAGAAAAATAGTTAGGTCGATAGAATTGATCTAGAATGTCAAAAATATATGAGAAAAATGATGATAAAATGAATGAAATAAATGTAGTAAAAGTGAATAAATATTGTAAGGGTTAGTTCACATTGGGTTCACTAGAATGTATACAATTATAAATGCAACATGTCTATGAATTAATCATGGATCAAATAAGATATATCACACCTACACTTCTAATTGGGATACACTTGTTAAGCATGAGCATGACCAATATGAGGATCTACTAGACCTGATCAGGGGATCACTTATATCACTTATCACAATCACACAACCACTCTGATGGAGTCCTAAGGTTTGAAATGTTCACTCTATTCTAATAACAAGAAAGCAAAATCTAATCTAGTGCTTACCAAAGCTTGTAGCATAATGTGGGGGTTAGAAGCAATAAAAAAAATATGTATAGGTAACTTCAATTAAAACAAGTATGAGTAACACCCTAATACATGAAATATGAAATATAGTATTATTAACGCCAACACTCATGATAATTAAATATACTAAAAGAGAGGAGAATAAAGTTAGAATATACTTACCTGAATGTGAATCCATCGAGACTCAATCTCTCCCTTGGACAAAGGAGTTTTTCAAGAGGTTATTATGGTTTATAAGGATCACTAAGAAAGGCTAGAACATCCAAGACTTATCCACAAGATTAGATTCTCAAAAATAAGAAACCTAAGCTAAGTCTCCTCAAATATAATGGTAGAAAAGTAGATTGTGAAGAAGCACGAGTGAATAAAAACTACTTATTGCACATATGAATAATGACTAAAATGATCTTGTGTGTGTGTGTGTGTGTGTGTGGATCTTTCCCTAAATCCTTTTAGGAACATTGATTGTACAAGGTCAACCCAGTTGACCTAATGTGTTTTTGAGGATGATTTACTAGGTCTGTGCTAGCTCAACTGAAAGGCTAACAAACCAAGAAAGTAAAGAATGCCCCTAAATTGTACTGGATTGACCCAATTGACCCAATACAATAAAAATTAAAAAAGGAGTTTAAAATAAGAAAGGAGGGATGGAAAGAAGAAAATATTAGAGGAATACTCAAAGGAGGAGAAATGGCTTAGGTAATGGTTTTGGAATTTGTTTAGATTGGTAATAATATGGCGAAAAGGGATAATAATCCTACGAAGCATCAAAGGTCTTCCCACCCCTTTCACGATGCACCCATTAGAGCATGCACTTAGAGAGATTGAGTCTTAATGGGTTCCTACAAGATGTAAGGTGTTAGTTGCAGACACCTAAATTTGGCCACCGATAACCTCCAACCAGGATTTTGGCCAATTTCCACTTAAAATGCAAAATTTGGCCTAAAAACACTAAAACATGGTAAATTATGTGAACATAAAATATTCAAGATCCAATTTTGGCCAGGTATCCCTAAATGGGAAAATTCAATGTATGGGCTAGCTAACTTTAATCAAATCATTTCGAGTCGAAATGCCAATTTTGCACCTGGGTGCTCTAGATTGATCTTTCCTATCAAATATATTGCATAAGATGCGTACCTTTGTTATTTATTGTTGGTAACATCCTAAATGGGAGTATGGTTCCAAAAAAATTGACATTTCCTTTTAATTCTAATTGAGTCAAATTTTGGACCAATAACAAGGCATTTTAATCAATCTGGGTAATCTATACACAAAGTGCTTAATCATGCCTAAGAGCTAATTAACCCAAATCAAGGCCTAATCAATAATTCCATGAAAAATTGTTTAATACTTGTTTTTAGAAATGAATATTGAATATTTGCATCATTAGGTGCCCTCATTTCTTGGGAAGACATCCCTAGGCCATAAATGCCACAAATATCAAGATTCATGCCCTCTATGCCTCATCAATGTCTTCCATGATGCCCTCCATGCCTCTTAATTTACCCTTCTTCCAATGTCATGATGAGGATAATTATAAACTTAATTCTAAAAATTTAATTAATTCTCAACCACACATCTCAATCTTGATATGGATGGTTCAGGTTGATTCTAGACATTTATAAAAATCTATAAATAGGAGGTCTCACCAGATGAATTGAAATACTTGATTATGCAAAGTTATAATGCCAAATTGGTGCCAAAAGCTTCAATAAACTAGTGTTACCATGACAAATTGATTCCAAGCCAAGCCAAGCCAAATCCAAAGGTGCCAAGGAGATATTGAGGTAGCCTAGCTTCCATTGCCAAAGATTTCATGAGCACAAGCTGAGCAAGCCATCATTACAAAGGCATTTGGAGCATCCAAGAAAGGTGAAAGAATTATTGTATTTGATTCATTATTTTTCTATTATCTTTTTCATTAGCTTTTGTTAACTAAGCTCTCCATAGTGTCTAGGCCTAGATATATTATGCTATTAGTGTGTTTATTTCATTTTGATTTTATTTGGAACTAACACCATACTAATCATCCTCTCTTGAGTCAAATTCCTAGAGCACATAATGGCATGCCCAGTGGGACTAGATGCATCTCACACCTGAAGGAGATCATTTTTCAACCTTAAACTATTTATTTAAGCTTTTAAAACTCTTGAAAATTGATTTTTTAACTTTATTTTGCCATTTTTGTTTTCCACAGTTTTTACACAGTCACCGATGTCAACAAGTAAGAACGACATCAATTGCATAAGTCAGTTATCAAAATTGACATCAGTTTTATACCTATCTTTAGTCACATTGGTATAACTGATGTTAGTTTTATAACGAACATCATTGATAAAATTTCACCATCATCAATTGTATATAACCAATGTCGATCACTATTTTTTTCAAAAAAACACATACCCGAGAGATATGTTTTCAAAGTTTATTGTTTCAAACGCAAAAGAGCTTCAAAGGTAAATGACATACTAATAATTTTATTGTAGGAACAAGTTTAAAATTTTCTCAAAACATGTTTAAATCACTTTTGCATGCTTGAAAATTGATTAAGAACCTTGTTTTGGTGTTTAACAAAGAATTTTTAGATGTTTTTGGTGAATGTTTTCAATGTTTGCAACTAAGACCAAGGGGTCAAATGAACACCACCAAACATTTCATTTGGGTTTAAAAATTGAACACACTTATTAATTTTTTGTAATAGTTATTTACTTAGGTTTTTTTGGAAAAAATAGGAATGTTGCGTGTATGTTCTTCCATTTGTCCCCTATAGGGAACCCTTGGAATCAAAAGTGGCATTACTATTATAAGTATCCTAGTCCAAGGCTTAGAAAGAAAGTTATCTAAATCACTCCCCAAAAAATTGTCAAAGTTTTAGTGATCTTGAAAATGACCCTAAAGTATTTCTATTAGTCTCTTATTTCATGCAAACTTGGCTTGCGAGGGGGACGTCATTACCTCCCACAAGTTATCTAGGGAAGATTTGACTTGGGGTTTCACCTCCCGAAATTGACTTCACTTACTCCTTCATATTTTCACACATAATGTATCTACATTTGGACATCGCACTACACTGAGTGAATAGTAGGATGTAGTGGTTGTAAAAAGGACTAGATATTTTTACAATTAGCCAATGTCCTAGTCACCTAATTTTTGTGCTTATCTTTTGAATCATTTGACATGAAATTCATTATGCAATTGATTCCTCTAAAATGATTAAAACCTTGCTAGTTTTAGTCAACCCCATCATGCCATACCCTTGTTAGGATTTGGGCGATTATACTTAGTATATTTTGGTCATTCTTAATTGGTATTTTTAAGACTAAAACGTGTTTGTTAGTGTATACTCCATGTCAAAACCAATTTGCCTATATATCACTCTTTTGTCTAAAGAGGTATTATGCTAGACATTTTACATCACACTTGTGCCTTGAAAATTTTTAAACTTGTTTGTGTGTGTGTGTGTAATTTGAGTTGCAGAGGGTAGTGTTATACTGCCCAAATCATGTCAAACTATTTGTGCCTTTAAGTCTTTTACAACTATAGCATTGATCACATCATTCAAGCATGCTTACACCATTAGGCTACTCAAATTGTTTTATGACTAGTTCACCTTATGCCAAAAACCATTTGTTTAAAACCCTATCATGTATAAAATTTGGACCTTTGTGTTGTGACATCATGTTGTCTGATCTTGCCTAGCCTATTTAGTCAAATCTTTGTTTTCAATTAGCCTTGTAAAATTTGGATCTAAAGATTGATTGATTTCTATTTAGGCCTCAATTCAAGGGGCTAATACACAAATATTTCTCTTTTGGGTTGCATAACTTTGGTAAATCGATTACCCAATTTTGAAAAATATTTAATGGTTTGTTTGTTTAAAGCCTATCCTTATCATTGTTTGTTCCTTTATTTGAGAAAACATAGTCTTTATTCAAAGATCCTTTTGTCTTATGCCTTATACCAACTGATCAAGATTATGTTTGATTTCATGTGCTGGGTCTATGTCAAAGTTATTTCCAAACTTGTTAGATTAAATCAAATCACATCAACCTTTATTTTAAAGTCTAGCTTTTGATTCCATTTGGCCAAGAGTCTGAGCGCATGCCTATTTGTTTGAGCCTAGCTTTTGAATCTGTTTTTGGACAAAAGACCTAGCAACTCAACTTTTCCCTTTCCTAGTTTAGACCTTGTTTGGAACACTTTGACCTAAACCTTTGACATGCTGGTTTTTATTCAAACACTTGACCTTTTGTGCATATAACATTTGACATTAGACATTTGATGTTAGACTATTTTATACCAATTTTTAACACAAATCATTTTGGAGATATAGTTCCACTTTCAAACCACATTGGAGATACAACTCCACCTTTTGACCAAGTTAGACTAATCTTGAACCATTTGTCCTTTGGACATAGTTTTTTAGAGTTTGTAGAACTCTAAGCCTTTTTGTTTCAAAGATTTCATCATTTACGAGGATATGTCTAGCTACACTTATGGTAGAGTCACTTAAAATCCAAATTATGATATAATGGCCACACAAAATGACTTATATGGCTTTGGTCAAGACCCCAGTGATGTTAATATGGTTTGTGAGATAGATTTTTATCCACCTCATATTAATCATTCATGAGAACAAAGTCATGAAATAACTTATGATCCAAATTGAGACCTTGATTGTTATGAAGAGGCTTGTGAAGAGGACTTTGAAGACCCAACTATAGATACTGTCGTTTAGGATATGAATCCATGCCCTCTTTATAATAATTAGTACATAAAACATAGTCAAGAACTAGTTTATGATCCAACTCATGACTAGGATGATATGATTTATGAGGAAGACTTGGATGCTTTTGCCTATGTAAGCAATCAAGTTTCACAATTTCCTTTTGTTATCCAATCATCAGCTACCCCTAACCCTCCTTTGGATTATATGAGTTATCAAGATCTGCATTATCCAAGGAATATCATTACCATTCCTAGACCTATTCTTTTGGCTTAAGCAAGCAACTAAACTCCATAATGCCCTATCATTACCATCTCAAGACTTTATCCTTTGGCTCATGTGAGAAATAATGCTCCTCAATGCCCTAACATTATCTAACCACAAGCAATTCCTCATCTAGTACCAATCCCATCCAAACCTCAACCCATACAATTATTTGAAGACCAAGCTATGTTCAAAAATTGGTATTTTCCAACTCATTGAAAACCAAGGCCAAGAGAACTAATCAATCCAAGATGTTTATGTTGAATCAACCATTTATGATAAGTCAACCTTTGGTCAATTTCCTATTGATCCTATACTAGTATCAAGGAGTGTCACACTGATGAGCTAGTCTTTGTTGAGTCACTTCTTAATGATTATAACTAACTTTGGGCAAATAATTACCTTAAACATGTACTTATTTTTCAAGAGCCTCCTATTGACAAGCCAATCTCTGAGAAGTTGTCTCCTGACCTTTTTCCCATCCTAGAAGAGTCTCACTTTGACAAACCAATATTTTTGGAGCCCATCATGCCGTTATAGGTTGTTACTTATCTAATACCAACCATTCAATAAGACATCATTGTAACAGAGTACCCATCAGATGAAGAATAAAAATTAGATTTAGGTTCTATTCTTGAACTGACATCAGATTTAGCATCAAAATTAGAATCTACCTCAATCTCAACATCAGATTCAGAGTCCCTTGAATTAGAATTAGATTCAGAAGAAGAATATGTTCATAGTTATTATAACATTGGTTACATATGCCTTGCAGATCAATTTGAATACATTTGTGATCCTTCTATAGTTTTTGAGGATGAGTACTTAAGCTTAAACACAAGTTCTCCTAGTATATTATATGAATATTGTTTAGCCTCTCCCCATTCCATTGCCATTCCATAAGTCATTACCATCAACCGAGATAGCCATGTTATTGACATTCCATCTCCCACAAGGGCTGATTGGGTCTGATAGAATCATACTTTGTTGAACTACATCCATGGTGACATAGTAGTTAAAGAAGAGCAAGGAGACCAAGACCACATTCATATAGTAGAGGAACACTCTCTTAGTGAAACCTTTTTAGAGGCACTAAGGGACAAGAAAAGTTAGAACTCAACATCTTCTAGTGAAACTTTTTTGAAAGCACTAAAAGGTAATCAAAGTAAAAAGTAAACATTCCTTACTGAAACCTTCCCAGAGGTGATATGGGATAATAAAGACAACTTCATTGGTTAAAACCTCATTCAAGAACCAATAGCTGAGCATAAAAGTTTTTCAGTGATTGATGAAGACAAAATCAAATATCAAATCAAAATAGCTTCTGATCTACATCTTAATCAGATGGTAGCTATTCTTAAGATCAAATAATAGAAAAATATAGTGGTCCTATTGAGAGTACAAGCCTTGGGCCCTACCACAAACAAAATTATTTCAAATCTGGCATCAACAACATTATGTGTGATTGAAAGTATTGATCTTCATTTGTTTCCCCACCATTCCAAATTCCATTATCATATTATATTCCATTTCACAATCAAACCTACCATCCATTATTTGTCCCTATTTACCATCCATGGCCACACTTTCCTTTATAGAGGCTATAAGTATACCTTGTCTTGATTCTTGAAGGAATCAGAATCAATGACCAATAAAGATCGCAAAAGCATTCTCGATAACCAAATTTGCAAGCCATTTTTGATAGACTAGCTATTCAAATGAGGTGTGGGATAGTAATTAACATGATTGAGTATTTTATTTATATCATTTGTTGATTACTATGTGCATCTCCACATCAACAGGAACAACATAATAAAAAACCACGCCTAGGCTAAAAAACATGTACCATACCATTTCACATTGCCATTGTAACATATGCCTATTTGCCATTATTGTAGATTCTTGGTATTTACCCCACCACTTGGGGGCAACCCTCTTACCATTTTATCTAATCTCTCTAGACCATCACTATATATATAAATACCATGCCATCTTATCATTCCATTCTTATCTATACTAAAGCTTGTTTTTAGTTGTCTTATCCAATCCTATTTTGATCTTGGTTACTTTGGTTCTTCTTTCACTTTTTGTGAGGGGTTTCTGATCAAGTTTCAACAGTCAATCCAATCCATATTTATAATGATAGTCTATGAAATTAGTGTGATATCTGATCTGGAAAGATATCTTTCATCCTATCAATTTTGTTTATGTGAGCCTAATTATAACTACCTATATGCAAATCAGTGTTTCACCAATCTTGTTACTAATTATAACTACCTATGGGCAAATTAGTATCATTGACCTATGTCATTGTATCTTAGTTATAACTACCTATGGTAAAACTAGGGGAAACACTTATTTATCATACATTACCACATTACCTTGCCATTATTATTTTCATTTGACTAGCCATTTGCCAGATGTGAGAACTTTTTAGGACCTAGTTGGTTTTTTCTCACCTTTTGTGCAGATGGAATTACTATGACTTGAGGTCATTTTAGGACTATGTGGGTTATGCTCAATTCATGTTGAGGTCACCTCAGTCTCCCTTTATATACGCTCTCACCATTTTTCAAGCAATAATCTTGTCATTCTCTAATGAGTTAAGATACCTCAAAACTCCAAAAACATTCATAACATTTCAAAAAAAAATCTAAAATATTTGCCCTGTCTAAGCCTAGTCAGTTATACTTGATCCACCTTACTAGGGCATTGTCATTGTTAAGATGATTTCTTTTGATTTTGTTTTCAATATTTCTATTTGTTTATTTCAAGTTGTTCGTATGTTTATTCACTTGCTTGTTTATTTATTCTCTTGCTTATTTATTTACTTTCATCATTGTTGCCTTGACTTAGTCTATATGTGTTCATTGGGTGATTTATTGAGCACATTATTCTTGAGTCCATCCATATTCATCCATTAACATTTTCATCATGGTTTTTATCATTGGTGCATTATTTTTTAGTGTTTATTAGATTAGGAGTCAATCCTTATGCATATTTTGAGATAGTCTTCATGGTGTTCTATCATGATGCCTACCGTCATATGCTAAAACAAATATTAGATTTAGGAAGGTCAATAATGAATGGAGCTAAAAAATTTTCTCCTTATTACCTTAGCAAATCCTCCCATCCCATCATTGATCAAATCAACCCATTGACCATTCTAGTTGTATCATTGTTAATAAGGATGAACATCTCCTCATTGGGAGGTACAACTAAATTATTTCCACTAATCAATCTTATTCCTCTATCCATATCTTTCATCACTTCAAACCGACTCCTATTTAATCTGTATTATAGGTTATATCCTTGAGTTATGCTTTTTAATCATCCCTAACTAGGGCACCATCATTTTTATCCAATCTAGGTCCTCTTAGTGATTATAACCACCTATGGGCAAATCATTATTTTGACTTTTAATCTTGATTATAACTATTGTTACCAAAATTTATCACTTATTTTTTGGACAACATATCAACTAAGTTGGTCCTATAGACCAAAAATCTCTCTTTTCTTTCTCAAAAATATTCTGAGTAGTTAAATTTGTCAAATATTCAAGCCTTTTTCAATTAAGGAAGTCACAGGCTCAATAGGTGGGCTTTCTTCAAAGGAAGTTAAAAACACTTGAGGGTTTTCCTTAGTGTTTTGAGGATAGTTCAAATGTTGAGATTCAATAAAAAGACTTAATGGTAGGCTTCAAACAATTGGAATGAACCACTTTGAACCATTGAACCATTGAACCCCGACTCCGCAAAGTTCAAAGGTTCAGCGAGTTCAAAGGTTCAACGACTTCGGCAAACTTGAAGAATAAAAGGATTCGAAGAGTTAAGATTGAACCATTGAAACATTGAACCTTGAATCAAAATAGTTCAAAGGTTCAAAGGTTTAAAGGTTCAATGAGTTTGATAGAAAAGGAAAGGATCCAGAAAGATCAAAGCTTCAAAGGATTCAAAGAAATAGATTGAACCATTGAACCTTGAACTGAAATGGTTCAAAGGTTCAAAGGTTCAAATAAGTTCAAAGTTCAAAAGGAAGCTTTTTATGAATGAAAGAAGTGAAATATTTTAGAAAAAAGTTTAACCAAATGGTTTAACAGAAGAAAAAGAGAGCGAACGTGGCCCTTTACAAAACATTAAACCACCGATAATTGAACTACTTTGAGCCATTAAACTATTGAACTGATGCACTTCAAAGGTTCAAGGTTCAAATTGGTTCAAGAGACCAAGTGACTAATGATGTCTTTGTGGATGTCAAATTCAGGGTAATGAAATATCCATTGATTTTCAAATATGGCACGGACCCTAAGAACAAACTCAGTGACCAGCCAAAGAAGATAGCTTGAGAGCTCAAATTGTAAGGAAGAGACAAAATGTAAAAAAAAAGGATGAAAGCTATAGGAAATCCAAAAATATCTGTAGAATATTTATTTCTAGTAAGTGGAATAGTCCACTAGGTGAACATCAGAGAATGTGAATATTCAAAGGCGCAGCCTATTTTTTTGCATTAAGGCGAATGGACATTTGTGTAAGAATCATAAAGAATACCAGACAACCCATACTTAGGAGGAGACATTTGAGATGATCCATAACACTAAATTCAAGGCTAATGACCTATTCTAGGATGGCCCTTTCATAGATATTTAGGGCATTCAATTTAGCATGGACCATTTTCATGAAAACAAGTGCCCAAGTCTTTTTTGGAATGCTATATATTGTAATCTCCCATTTTTTATTAGGAGGATCTCTCAGTTATTAGAAGTGAAACTCTACCTAAATTGAAAGGTATTCCTAAGACTTTGAGCTCAGATTATTAATCATATTTTGTTATTTAAATGAGAAAACAAGTGACTTTTCAGACTTTGTGTTTAAATAGCTTGTGTTATTTGGGAGATTGTTCTTATGTCTATTTCTTGAATACCATCTTGTCCATCTAATCAAATAAGTAGAATTAGCGGAAGTAAGCTGGAAGATGCCCTGAAGCTGACTGTGGGAGACTTTGTGCTACCATAATTGTCTTCAATCTATGTTTTGTGTAAAGGATATTAGAGAGACTTTGAGATCCCCTTATCCTTCATAATCTTTTACTCTATTGTAGTTGAGGTGGAGAATTTATTCTACACTTCATCCTACTACATTCCTACATCCTAATCAGTGAGAGAAGAAACAAAATATTGTGCTTTTGTGGGTTTCTTATGGTTACAGTTACTACCCAAAAAGAATCATGTTGTTGACTGAATATCACTTATAAAAGAAGAGAAGTACCTTTAGTAATTACACCAGGATTCCTCCTTGGCTTTGTGAGCATCATCTCTAAAAAAAGAGAGATGGATGGTGTTATCCTACCCCTAATGTGTATTTTTAGCTTATATTAGTATATAGTAGATTGCAGGGAACCTCCCCTACCTTAGAGGGATCCTCCCCTTGATGAGAGGAGAGATTTATCTCATCTTGCTATGGCAAACCTGCATATTTTACTATATAAATTTCCTTATGATGTGGTTGATATACCTATTTTGCCATCAGTTAGATGGTGACAAAATATTCATCCAATAATTTTTGGTGACTCTGTTGGTAAAAGAATGTGCAGTTTGAAGCCTCAAGTTTTAGATTGAAGTAGTTCTAGTTATTTTCTATTTCCATTCATTACTCTAGTAGATTCATAATATATGTGAAGCTAGAGAGCTTAAGGTATTTTTGACCCTGTATTTGAGCTAGTGTAGCTAAGGAATTTTAATCTTTTTCCTCCACAATCTCACCTCTAATGAACTAGGAGTTTTCCTCCTACAAAATTTAGGTCTCCATTACCAGGCAAAGCTTCTATTTCCTCTGCTAGCATAGCTTTTTCCATACATACCCCTTAGAGATTTTTTATCCCTCCCTTCAATAGTCACATAATGGTAGCTCAAGGCCTCTGGGATAACACTTTTGGTCCCTTGAATCTAACTCCACCTCTACATGAGCTACCTCATAGTTTGAGGAAGAATTTCCCCAAGTTCTTTGGTGATGGGAGAGTTCATCTTAATGAACATATAGAAGTATTTTGCATATCCTATGGTGTGATAGGTGTGGAGTATGAAGACATTATAGTCAAACTATTTATATAAACATTATAAGATGCTACTGCATACTAGTTTTATTATCTGTAAGCACAAATAATGACTGACTAGAACACCCTCAAATCTAAATTCGAAGCCAAGTTCAAGCCTGTAGAAAATGCACATGCCATGTTGGCTTAGCTCACATAGATGAAGAAGGAGCCTCATGAACCTATGAATGACTTCATAGCTAAATTTGACAAGTTGAGGAATAAGATTCCCATAATAACTTAGTTGACACCAGAAAATCTCAAATGCTTCTTCATAAACTCTCAATTTCTTGAAGTGAGTTTCTTGTTGAGGTGGGATGGCCACATAGACCTTGATATAGCTCAAGATTTGGCCACTGAGGTCAAATATGATCTCATCTTGGCAAGGAAGATAAAAATAGATCCTAACAGAAGTAAATCTTCTTCATCTTCAAAATATTCTTCTTCAGGCACCACTGATCCTATGATGTAGAAGATGGAAAATGAGTCACTATCTCTTAAGAAGCAAATGGCACAAGGGATGTCTACTCCTCCTTCATACTGAGATATACCAAGGAGGATGTTTCCCAACCAATCATATCAATGCAACGTTGTCAAGAATCAAGGGCAACCAAATCATTTCCTCCCCCACTAGGGAAACTTGCCATTGAAGCAGCACCAGCTAACTCAGCAGTTGGTTATCTTGAAATAGAGTCTGATTTTTCTTTCCAACCTGAATTGAACCAAGAAGATGACACTAATCTCTTCATAGAGGGAGAAGAAGAATTGGCTAGTGACTCCAACATTGGTTTCCTAAATTATCAAGATGAACCTAGAAGTAAAGGTGAAGCATTTGATGGATCATACGCAGTATTTACCAAGTCTTATAACCAGTCAGCTCAACAAGCTAATAAAGGAAAAATAGGGGAAGAATCTCAACTAGTAATTTCAGTTGCTAAACAAGGAACATCATTGCTTTTCTAATCAAAGGACCTGGTAATCAACAAAAAAGTAAGTACCTCAAATATTCCTTCACCTTCTACTTCAAATTTGTAGACCAGTCCTACATCTAGTAAAAACTAGATTGATGGACTACCTTCCCCTATTTCTAATCTATTTCAGTCATTTGATATAATTGACCATGTTAATAAGACCAAAATTCAAATGTCTGAGTTTGAATTCTTGCAATCCAACCATGAGCAGTTGGATAGGTTAATTTAATGCATCAAGAATAAAACTATCCCTATAGGAAAAGATATTTTGAAAGTAAATCTTAGTTCCCCAATAATACATCCACTTAAAATATCCTTGTGATTACTCCTCCAGCTACCCCTAGAATGATAGAACCATTTTATGTCTCCCTATTGATAAACAGTCATTAGCTGAACAATTACATTATAGATTATGGTGCCTCTAACAATGTCATGCCCACCAAGGTGGTAGAATCTCTTAGTCTCATGCTGACCAAGACCTTTGCGAGATGTTTCTCCATGGAAAAAAAGTGCTACTTCTAAGACAAATCAAAGATGCTCAGTTCACATTTGTGGCTTTTTTAGATAAGAGAATCAAAATGATAGTCTTGGTGGCTGACGTCTCAGCCTTATATGACATCCTTCTTGGGAAAAATTTCTACAAGGATGTTAGTGGAGAATTAAACATGGACCTATCTAAAGTGAGGATACCTATGAAGGGTTTCATGCAGAGGTTGCTCCATAAGGAGTCGAAGTATATTGTCACCCAAATATCAATGCCTGAAGCTCAAATTTTGTTTGAATCTTCAGGAATGGGTAACTATTTTTTGACCACAAAGGAGGTTTCTATTTCATCAAAAGAAATTCATATAAGTGACAATTCAAAAAGTTTAGATAGAATATCAGAGAGTTTAATGATAGAGAAAGGTGCAAAAGAATCCTCCCTTCCAAATGAATAAAAATTTGAGGAAAGATTAGTTTCTGATGACATATGGATTCTAGAATTTGATGGCAGCTATTCTTCTACCAAATTTAGAGTTGAGATCATGTTGATATCTCCTTGAGGAGATATTTTTCCTTATTCATATAAGTTACAGTTCAACAACACTACCGAGTATGAATCTCTATTACTCAGGTTGAATGAAGCTCAAGACAAAGGTGTTAAATTCCTTCATGCCAAAGGAGATGCTAAATTGGTGGTTTGCCAGGTGAAGAACCTGTATCAAACCAAGAATAGAATATTGCACCATTGTCACAATTTGGTTTGGGATCAAATTGAAAGTTTTGATACTTTCAATATTTTTGTAGTGCCTAGAGAGTTCAATGATTGAGTAGATTCATTGGCTATTTTTGTGACCCTCATGGTTCCTCACCCTAACTTCAAAGGGAACATGTACACTATCAAACTAGTCTCTCGACCAAGTGTGCTTGATAATTCCAACCATTGGCAGGTATTCAATGGCAATAATAAAATCATTGACTTTTTGGAATAAATGAATAGCTTTGAGGAGCTATATTTTGAAGGCAGTAAGTCTCCATCACAAGAGTCAGCCCATGGAAGAAGCTCAAATGTAGATGAATAATTCCTACATCTCAAAGGGAATAAAATCCTAAAAGGATTGGTTTCCCTTGAGAAACTATGTGATAAGCACGACAGGTTCATCAAGCATCAACAAATGGATTCAAGCTCCTCCCAGGAGTTTGATCAAATAAATTTAAGTACTAAGGAGGATCCCAAGATAGTGAACATTAGGAAGTGTTGCACTCTTAATGAGAGGCTCAAATTAACTACTCTACTTCATTACATAGATGTTTTGGAGTACTCCTACGATGATCTGAAGTCACTCATGCTTGAAGAAATTTGTCATGAAATCTCTCTCAAGAGTGATTCATTGCCTCACAAGTATAAATTTATGTAGTACAACCCCAAGATATTAGGTACTATTCTGTTTGAGATTCAAAAAATGTTATAAGCTAGGATAATTTTTCTAATCTATCATTCTACATGGATTGTGAACATAGTCCTTGTGAGAAAAAAGAATGGAGAAATTTGCCTCTGTGTGGATTTCAATAACTTGAATCAATCCTCTCTAAAGGATAACTACCCTCTGACCATCATGGATCAAGTCCTTCAGATAGTGACTGGTTCATAGATATTATCAATGTTAGATGGTTTCTTAGGGTACAATCAAGTAGAAGTCGGTGAAGAAGACCAACATAAGACTACTTTCACTACACCTTGGGGCACCTTTGCATATCGTAGAATGCCCTTTGGTTTGATAAATGCTAGTTCCAACTTCTAGAGATAAATGGACCTTACTTTCAAAGATGAAATGGGGAAGTTCATTGTGATATATTTTGATGACTTGACTATCTTTTCCAGGCATCATTCTGATCATGTGCATCATTTGCAATAAGTGATGGAACGATGTTGATAGAATGGCATTCCTCTAAATCCTAAGAAGTCAATTTATGGGTTTATAAAAGGGAAAGTTATCAGTCACACTATATCTCAAGAAGGCATAAAAATTGACTCAAAAAGATTCAAATCCATCCAAGAGCTTACTCTGCTCGCTAGTAAGACTGCAGTTCACTCTTTCTTCAAAAAGGTGAATTTTCTATGAAGGTTCATTCCTAAGTTCATAGAGAAGACTCGCCACATTGTGGACATGATGAAGGGAAAAGCTAATTTTAGCTAGACTGAAGAAGGCAAGTCAGTATTTCAAGATATCAAGAAATCTATTGCACATGCCCTAGTCCTAGTTTGCCCAGATTACACCAAAGACTTCATAATGTACAACTATGCTTCTGAACACACACTTTTATCAATTCTAGTTTAGTAGAACAAAGAAGGTGTGGAATCTCCTATATCATTCATGAGTTATCCTCTCAAAGATCATAAACTAAAATACTCAAACATGGAGAAGCATGCTTATGCAGTAGTCAAGACAGTAAAACACTTCCATTTTTATATCTTGAACTCACACATTTTTGCTCTAGTGCCTGATACAATGGTAAAGACCATTTTAAATAAATAGGAGTTTGGTACCAGAAGGGGAAATTAGATTGATAGAATATAGGAGTTTGATATTTTTATCAAACCTACTAAGCTTGTGTGAGGAAGAGGCCTCTGCCAATTAATTGTTGATAATATACCAGAGGAAATAGGGCATGAAGAAATAAAAGTTGAAGACACACCAATAGTTCTCTTTGTCACCAATATGAATGAGTGGTACTTGAATATTGATCATTTACTTACCTATGGTGAGTGTCCTACTCACCTATCTCATAAAGAAAAGAGGATTGTTAAGTTGAAAGCTGCCAACTTTATTCTATGGGATAACGGTCTGTATAAGAGGAACCTTGATGGGGTATTCTGTGACTGCATGGATAAAGTGTAGCAAAAGAAATTTTTAGAGTCCTTCCAAAATTTTTCTTGTGGAGGACATTTTTCTATGCCCATAACTACCCATAATATTTTGTGAGCCAAGTACTATTAGCCTACTCTATTTTAAGATGCATACAAATAGGTACATAAATGTGAACTTTGTCAACAATTTATTGGAAGACCCAAATTGGCCACATTTCCTCTCAATCCTGTGGTGATAGAAGAACCTTTTTAGTAATGGGGGATTGATTTCATTGGTGCTATAAATCCATCTTCAAGTGCTGGACATGATTATGTCCTCACAGCCATAGACTACTTCACCAAGTGGGTGGAAGCCATTCCAGTCAAGCATGCTACTTCAAAAGTAGTATGTAATTTCCTCAAGGAAAACATCATTTCTAAGTTTGGGGTCCCAACCAAGATTATAATAGATAATAAAACCTATTTCTCTTCTCATGAGATTACCTAGTTCTACTTTTATTATGGGATTATCCTCTCCCACTCTTCTAACTATTTTTTGCAAGGAAATTGCCAAGCAGAATTAAGCAACAAAAACCTGGTGATCATTATTAAGAAGCTAGTAGATGACAATTAGAGAACCTGGCATAAAGAATTATTTGATGATTTATGGGTAGACAAAATTACACCCAAGAGGGTGATAGGTATGTCACTATTCCAACTTCTATATGGTCTCAATGCAAAAATACCAATCACCCTGAAATTACCAGCACTGAAGTTGGTGAAGGCAGTCAAAGATTCAAATTTTGAAATTTCCATCGACAAGAGGATCATGTGCTTGACTAAACTTAATGAGCAATGAACTATGGTGGAGGACTAAATTGCTATGCATCAAAGTCTGGTAAATAAGCTCTTTAACCAGAAAGCAAGGATTCATGATTTCTAGATTAGAGATCAAGTTATGTTATGGGACAAGAGGAGAGAACCAAAAAGAATGCATGGGAAATTTGATTCCTTATGGAGAGGCCCATTTTCTATTCATCAGCTCAATGGTGAAAATAGTTTCTTGTTGAAGTATCAAGATGGTATGCCATTTTCTCTGCCTCACAATGGGCAGCATTTGAAGCACTTCAATCCTTGAAGTATCAAATAAGTCCAGTTGTACATATGTATAATTTTTATATAGTCTTCCATTTGTTTTGTGTTGTTAATTTTTTTTTAGTGCCTTTCTTTTTGGCTAGCATGACTCTATATCCCAATGGCATACATGAAGGTACTGAAGAGTCTAGATTCTACTCCCTTTGATTTTTTTACAATTAATGGAAGTTCCCCTACTGGAGCTAGCTATTGTTCACAAAATCCATCACTTGTTTTTTGGACAACATATCAACTATTTTGGTCTTATAGACAAAAAATCTCTCTTTTATTTCTCAAAAATATTATGAGTAGTTAACTTTTTCAAATATTCAAGCCTTTTTTAGTTAAGGAAGTCACAGGTTCAATAGGTGGGATTTCTTCAAAGGAAGTTCAAAACACTTGAGGCTTTTCCTTAATTTTTTGAGGTTGGTTCAAACACCAAGGTTCAATGAAAATACTTAGTGGTAGGCTTCAAACAATTGGAATGAACCACTTTGAACCATTGAACCATTGAACCCCACCTCCACAAGGTTTAAAGGTACAATGAGTTCAAAGATTCAATGACTTTGGTGGACATGAAAAATAAATGGATTCAAAGAGTTAAGATTGAACCATTGAAACATCGAACCTTGAACTAAAATAGTTCAAAGGTTCAATGAGTTCAATGAAAAAAGAAAGGATCCAAAAAGCTCAAAGCTTCAAAGGATTCAAAGAAATAGATTGAATCATTAAATCATTGAACCTTGAACTAAAATGGTTCAAAGAAGTTAAAATTTCAAAAGGAAGCTTCGAGTGAATGTAAAAAGTGGAAGATTCTAGAAAGAATTTCAACCAAATGGTTCAATAGAAGAAAATTAGAGTGAATGCAGCCCTTTACAAAACATTGAACCACCTACAATTGAACTACTTTGAACTATTGAACCGATACACTTTAAAGGTTCAAGGTTTAAAGTGGTTCAAGTGACCAATGACGTCCCCATGGATGTCAAATTTAAGGTAATGAGATATCTGTTGATTTTCAAATATGGCACAGACCCTAAGAATAAACTCTGTGACTAGCCAAAGAAGATAGCCCGAAAGCTCAAAGTGCAAGGAAGAGACAAAATGTAACAAGAAAAGGAAGAAAGCTACAAGAAATACAAAAATATCTGCATAAGAGTTATTTCTAGTAGGTGGAATAGTCCACCAGGTGGACATCAGAGAGTGTGAAAATTTAAAGGTGTAACCTACTTTTATGCATTAAGTAAAGGTGAATGGATAGCCGTGTAAGCATCATAAAGAAGACCAGATAACCCATGCTTAGGAGGAGACATTTAAGATGATTCAAAATGCTAAAGTCAAGGCTGATGACCTATTTTAGCATGGCCCTTTCATAGATATTTAAGGCATTCAATTTAGCATGGGCCATTTTCATGAAAACAAGTGCCCAAGTCTTTATGGGAATGCTATATATTATAATCTCCAATTTTGTATTATGGGGATCTCTCAGTTATTAGAAGTGAAACTCTACCAAAATTGAAAGGCATTCCTAAGACTTTGAGCTCAGACTATTAATCATATTTTGTTATTTGAATGAGAAAGCAAGTGACCTTTAAGACTTTGTGTTGAAATATATTATGTTATTTAGGAGATTGGTATTATGTCTATTTCCTAAATAACATCTTGTCCATTTAATCAAATAAGCAAAATTAGTGGAAGTAAGCTGGAAGATGTCCTGAAGATCACTGTGGGAGACTTTGTGCTACCATAATTTTCTTCAGTTTATGTTTTTTGTAATAGATACTAGAGAGACTATGAGATCCCCTTATCCTTCATAATATTTTACTCTATTGTAGTTGAGGTGGAGACATTGTGTTAACCTTAATCCTACTATGTTCTTGCATCCTGATTAGTGAGAGAAATAATGAAAGACTGTGCTTTTGTGGGTTTCTTGTGGTTATAATTAATACCTCAAAAGAATAATTTTTTTGACTGAATATCACTTCTAAAAGAAGATAAGTACCTTCAATAATTACACTAGGATTCCTCCTTGTCTTTATGAACATCATCTCTAAAAAAAGAGAGATGGATGGTGTTATCGTACCCCTGATGTGTATTTTCAGCTTATATTAGTATATAGTAGTTTACAGGGAGCCTCCCCTACCTTATAGGGAACCTCTCCTTGATGAGAGGAGAGATTTATCTCATATTACTATGGCAAAGCTACACATTTTTTCATATAAATCTCCTTGTGTTGTGGTTGATATACCTATTTTATCGTCAGTTAGCTGGTGACTAAATATTCACCCAATAATAACGACCTTTAGGCAAATCAACATCTTCTTTACATCAATGCATGTAAGCATTTTCTCATTTGGATTAATCTCAACCATGGGTTAGTTCCACCTTTCTTCTTATTTCTTTTCGAGGGTCCATCCATCAACAAATGTGATGACTACTCCCTCAAGGGGGCATCATCATAGGCTTCCCAAAAACTATTTAGAGCTTTGTTCTTTAACCATCATTTTCTTTTTGGCATACATGCATTTATCATTATTTTAGAAGACACTGTTTTGCCTATGGTTTTTAATTCCTTCCCAAATAGGGGCAAACTGTAGACACCTAAATCTAGCCACCGATAACCTCTAACCATGCTTTTGGCCAATTTCCACTTAAAATGCACAATTTGGCCTAAAAACACTAAAACATGCTAAATGATGTGAAAATAACATATTAAAGTGCCAATTTTGCCTAAGGTATCCTTAAATTGGCAATGCAATTTATGGGATAGCTAACTTTGATCAGATCATTTTGAGTCAAAATGCCAATTTTACACTTGGGTGCTCTGGGTTGATCTTTCCTATCAAATCTCTTACACAAGATGTCTGCCTTTATTATTTTTTATTAGTAACATCCTAAATGGTAGTAAAATTTCATCTCATTTGACATTACCTTCCATATCCAATCCAGTCAAATTTTAGACCAATAACAAGGTGTTCTAATCAATCTTGGTAATTTGTGCACAAAGTTCTTAATCATGCCTAAGAGCTCATTAACTCAAATCAAGGCCTAATCAATAATTCTATGGAAATTTGTTGAATACTTGATTTTATAAATGAATATTGAATATCTACATCATCAGGTGCCCACATTTCTTAGGAAGACATCCCTAGGCCATAAATGCCACAAATATCAGGATTCGTGCTCTCCATGCCTCATCAATGCTTTCCATGATGCTCTCCATGCCTCTTCATTTCCCCTTATTCTAATTTCATGATGAGGTTAATTATAAAATTAATTTCAAAAATTGAATTAATCCTTAACCACACATCTCAATCTTGAGATGGACAGTTTAGGTTGATTCTAGACATTTACAAAAATATATAAATAAGAGGCCTCACCACATGAATTGAAAGACTTGATTATGCAAATTTATAATGCCAAATTAGTTCCAAAAGCTTCAATCAACTAGTGTTACCATGCCAAATTGTTTCCAAGTGAAGCTAAGCCATAATCCAAAGGTGCCAAGGAGAGATGGAGGTAGCCAAGCTTCTATTGCCAAGGACTTCATGAGCACAAGCCGAGCAAGCCGCCACTACAAAGGCATTTGGAGCATCCAAGGAAGATGAATTAATTCTTGTGTTTTATTCCTTACCTTTTATTTGTGTTTGTCATTTTTTTTAACTAAACTCTCCCTGGTGTCTAGGCCTACAAATGTCATGCTATTAATGTGTTTATTTAACTTTGATTTGATTTCAAAACTAACACTATACTAACCATCCTCTCTTGAGTCAAATTCCTAGATTCACATTAGTATTTGATAAAATTTAAAAATATTGTGTATACACTAACTAATACAAATAACTATTATCTATCACAAACCAATTGAAATCACAAAATATTGATGTCAAAACCTCTAAAAGAGCATGCATACAAGTATTCATATTTTGTAATATCATATAAAACAAATTATGTGTCATCCCATGATGAACATACAAGGTGAAAAATAAGTGCCAAATCATGGTAGAACCATATATAATAATACTGAGCAATGCTGAAAAATAACTTTAACTATCATCTAAATAGATAAATAACAATGTTGAAATAAGTAGGCAATCATTGTGCTCTACAAATAATATTATTATACCTCTTAATAAATAATGAATCAAAATCCATAGCCAAGTCAATTATAATTTCTCATAACCTCCTTATACCTCCTAAAAAAATAGTGAAGTAAATACTATAGCCAATTCAAGTATCAGATCACATAACCTCCTTAGACTTCTTAGAATAATTCTACTTAGACCTTCCAAAAGTAGGATAACAAGTGATTTAGTTAAATCTTATATAAAACCACCATGTATGGTGGGCAAAAGGATGGATCAAGACTTGACCTCGCATGTTGGCTCATCACACCCTCTATCTATAGTCCAAGTTACTTCTTCTCCCCCACAAATGGAACATGCATATAATATTCACATCATGCCATTCACAAAACCAACTTTCAAATAGATAAGTAAAAGCCTCACCATAAAATAACACAATAATTTAATCAAATGCTAAATGGCCATAAACATTTCAATAGTGATAATAAATATAAAAAAGTCATCAAAATTACATAATAAAGTAAATCTAAGTGGTCACAATAGAAAAACTAAAATTCCAATCAAAATAATTCAAAACCAATGAAATATATTTGTAAAATAAATTTTGGATTAAAGAGAAAAAAAGGTGCTAGTTTTGAAAAACACATTAAATGACAACCAAATCAAATTTAATATGAGGAAAATAATCTTGAAAAAAGTTCGCATTATATCACTATGTGGCTAATAAAGCCACCCAAGAGGAGAAGGAATAAAATAAGCCTCAATTACCTCCCAAAGATAAGAGGAAATCATCACTTTCAATATGTCTCCCAAAGGTTTACAAGGCTACATCAAGTATAAATCATGAAGGTTATTCTTTGGCAACCATTAAGTGGTTGATGAAGGAACATATCACTCATAAAGTGATTTTTAACTAGTCTAACCACTAGTCAAATTAGGTGAACCCAATATATAGTTCAAATTTGTCATAGGATCTCCTAGGTTGAATGCTACACCCTTAACCTTTGGCATGTCTAGGGATATGTGTGGCTGACTTATAGCTTACATGCCTCTTTTATATTCTTGTTACATTTCTCTATGTTCCTTGTTAGGTCAACATATGGAATAACCATGGCTAAGTAGACTATATATATATATATATATATATATATATATATATATATATATATATATATATATATATATATATATATATATATATATATATATATGAGTTATTAGTTAGTGTTTGATCATCTTGATAAGTATTCTTCTCTTTGTGTATTGTTGTGGAGGTTTCCCCTTCAAAGTTGTTTTGTTATATTATCTAGTATTCTGATCTATTGTCAGCTATTGCTATGTGATGTCTCATATTTTCTTATTTTATGTGACATATAACTATTTTGTGCAAACATCTAAGTAATTTTATTACAAGTGATATTATAGATTCGATTTGGGTAAGTTTCTTGTGGTGTTTTTTTTGGTTCTGATGAGGCATAACTTCTGAGTGAAGAAGGAACAAAAAACATAACTTGTAATCCAAGAAGAATTAATTTTTTTTATCAGTGAAGTATTATTGAAAATTCATTTTTGAAAAAAAATAATTAAAAAAGTCTATAAATAAAAATTTTCACTTTACACAATTGTAGTTGTTGGATTCATCTTGGTGAGATGATCATAATGATATATTCTATCGATACACTTTTTTGGTGCCAAAATTTTTTACCCTAGTACAAAAAGGTAGTCATTGAATTCATCTTTATGAGGTGATCACAATGGTACCATATCTTGGTACATGTTTTTTAGGTCAAAAACTCTTCTAGGGTTTGTATATGGCTGATCTTTCTATACGAGGAAGAAAGGGGGGCAAGCAAATCCTAAGACTCCTTCTATCGGTGACATGGAATCTAGAAATTCTAATCCATTGATTTATTAACTTTAGGTTAAAATAAAGGGATTCATATGGCATGATCACATTGTTTTAGTTCAAATTGATGTTTTAGGGATGCATGGAGAGATTAATAGGGTTCACAATTAATTGAATTAGATCACTGCTCAATTGGCTTCCCTTCCATCTCAATTATATTCAAACAACCCTCTACTTTATCATTCACATAATCCTTCCCTCAACACTAACAATTCCAATTTTGGTGTGAAACTAATTTTGTCAAAAGTGGACATGCGTAAGTTTGATGGTAAGGATGTTCTCACTTGGATTACCTAAATTGAGAATTTATTTGATCTGCATCAAACTCTTAGTTATTAGAAGGTGATAGTGGCATCTCTATATCTAGAACTTGAGTATTTCATTTGGTATCATTGATTATGTGCTCAAAAGAAAAATAATGGTGCTTCTATTACATGGTCCATTTTCACCGATGAGTTTTTGGCTCATTATCAAAATAATATCTGAGAACTACTTTATCTAATTAGCCAAACTATGATAAATATGAATTATGAAGTATTATATTCATCAATTCCAAAATCTATCCTTATGATTAGAAGACATCATTGAGAAAAATTTAAATGATCTATTTTTGGGTGGCCTCAAAAATAGGATCCAATTGGAGGTTTAGATACTTAACCTAGCATCTATATCAAAAATTTATTCCAAAGGCACGCATGGTAGAGGAAAAAGAGATAGTCAAACAAAAAACCTTCACTACTGGTCATGATCACACCTTTTCAGCACCATCATATCCTCAACCTACTAGATTAACACCTCAAAAAATTGAGGAGAAGTGATCCAAAGGGTTTTGTTATAGTTGTGATAGAAAATGGATAAAATACCATCATTATGTTGAAAATAAGTTGTTTTACATCGAAGGTACCAATGAGGATGGCGATGATGAGGAGGCAACTAGTGAGGATGAAGAATGTCCTAAGGAGGAATCTAAAGACTCTTAGCCTACTATTTCTTGTCATGCTCTTTTAGGTATTAGTACTCCCCAAACTCTTAAGGTGGTGGGTTTCCTAAAAAAATAGGTCACTGTATTGATTGATTCTAGGAGCACACACAACATCATCAACAATAAGTTGGATACTCACTTGAACTATTTCATTTACCCCACTCCAGAATTTTAAGTCATGATTATAGATGGTGGTAATATCAAATACTCAAGAAAATTCCATAGTATTAAACTAGCCATGAGAGATTAATTTTTTGATTCTCTTATGTTCACTATTCCCATGGGGGGAGCTGACATTATTCTAGGATTATAGTGGCTCACCACTTTGGGTACTATTGAGATGAATTTCAAAGAATTATTCATGCACTTTCATTATTAAGGAAGGATATTTGAGCTAAGGGTATTAAGGGCTAAATATCCACAACTAGTTAGCTCCCATCAAATGACAAAGATTCTTTGAAAGGGTTTTGAATGATTTTTAGATTGCTTATTTTCCATGGAATTTTAACCAACTCAACCATCTACACCTCTTGATCTGAAACAAGTGATTGATGCCCATTCAATTATTTTTGGTGACATGTAGAAAGGACTTCCACCTAGCTTCACACATGATTATGATATCAAAATTATTCTTGGTAGCATACCACCTAACATCAGGCCATACAAGTATCCCTATGTCTAAAAAAGTAAAATTGAAAAGATGGTACAAGAAATATTGGATGCAAGAATCATTCACCATATCTAAAGTGAATATTATTCAACAGTTGTCACAGTGAGAAATAAGGATGGCTCTTAGAGGATGTGCCCTGACTACAGAGAACTCAACAAGTACACTATCAAAGATGAGTTTCCTATTCCTATCATTGATGATTTTCTAGATGAATTAAATGGTGCTCTTTATTTTACCAAGTTAGATCTACATTCTAGGTATCATCAAATATGGATCCATGATGAAGACATACCTTAAACTAATTTCAAGACTCATGAAGGCCATTATGAGTTTTTTGTTATACATTTTGGGCTAACAAATACACCATCCACCTTTTAGATTTTTATGAATACCATTTTTAGGCCATTTTAAAGAAAATTTGTTCTAGTATTTTTTGATGATATCCTCATTTATAGTAAAATTGGGAAGACCATTTGCACCATGTGAAACAAGTACTCTCAATTTTGTAACAACATCAGTTATATTCCAAACCTTCCAAATACATTTTTGGTGCTTGTGAGGTTGAGTATTTAGGTCATCTAGTTTCACATGTAGGAGTGAAAGTGGATCCTAAAAAAATTCAAGCAATGATGGACTGGCCAATTCCTAAGAAACTCAAACAACTAAGGGGATTTTTAGGGATAATTGGGTACTATCATAGGTTTGTAAAAAATTATGGTAGCATTGTAGCCCCACTCACCTCTTGGTTAAATAAATTCTATTTTTAATGGACTGATACAGCTACCAAGGCATTTTAACAATTAAAATTGGCTATGTGCACCACTCCAGTGTTGGCCACTCTTGATTTTTCTAAGAATTTTGTGGTTGAATGTGATGCATCTAGGTATGGTATGGGTGTTGTACTCATGCAAGAAAGTAGACCAATTGCATTTGAAAGTCATCAACTGAAGGGTTAAAATCATCACAAGTCCATTTATGAAAAATAAATGATGGCCATTTTGCATGCAGTCAAATAATAGAGGCCTTATTTGATGGGTCATCACTTTTAGGTAAAGATTGATCATGCTAGTCTCAAATATTTTTTGAAACAATGGTTTTCATCTGAGGAACAACAAAAATGGGTAACTAAGATGTTAGGCTATGATTTTGAAATAGTTTATAAGAAATTCAAGGACAATGTAGTAGTAGATGCAATATCTAAGAAGGATGAATTGATTAAGGAAATGCTATGTGCTATGACCATTTCATAGGTATATTGGCTAGAAGAAGCACGATCAGAATGGGACAATGATAATACTACCCATGATTTGATTCAGAATCTTTAGCAAGGTTTGGTTGGATTTGAAAAATTAACATGGAAGGGTGATGTATTATGGTATAAAGAGAGATTATACCTATGTAAAAATTCTCTTCTTAAATAAAAAATCCTTCAGGAACTTCATGCAACTCTAATTGGGGGTCATTCAAGATTTTTGAAAACCTATCATAAAATCAAGTAGGACTTTTTTTGGGAAGGAATCAAGGGGGATGTCCAAAAATATGTGGTTGAATGTATGATATTTCAACAAAATAAAGGAGAAACCATCAAAACCCTAGGTCTTTTGTAGCCTTTATCCATTCTTAACCGACATTGGAAAGAGGTGTTTATGTATTTCATTACAAGATTACCAATATTGGATGGTCAAAATGTTATCATGGTTATGGTAGATCATCTCAATAAGTATGTTAATTTTTGTTCTTTATCACAACCATTTGTTGCTAGTGCAGTAAATTCTATTTTTTTCAATATAGTTCATAAATTTCATGGTACCCATAAGATAATTGTCAGTGATAAAAATCCCATCTTCACTAGTAATTTTTAGACTGAGTTATTTGCATGTTTGGGCACCCAGTTGATTCATAGTTAATCCTATCATCCTCAATTAGATGGATAAACTAAGGTAGTCAATAAATTTTTGGAAGGATATCTCCATTATTTTGTTTCTAATAAACAACATAAATGGGTTCATTGGTTGCCACTTGTTGAATGGTGGTATAATACTTCTATTCATAGTTCTTTTAAAATGTCTCCTTTTCTGGCACTATATGTATACCACCATCAATCCATCACTTAAACCTTAAAGATCCATCCTAAGATTCATGAAGTTGAAGAACATATTCACCATCAAAAGGAGGTCCTTGCAAGTTTGCATGAAAATTTAGCCATGGCTCAGAATCACATGAAATAGTAAGTAGATCAACATAGGAGTGAGAGGAACTTTGACATTAGTGATTGGGTATTTTTTCACTTGCATCCATATAAGCATATTACTTTGAATTAGAAAAAAAGGATAATAAGTTGTCACGTAAGTATTATGGGCCTTATCAAATCTTGAAAAAAATTGGTAGTATGGAATACAAGTTAGAGATTCTTTCCTTCACTCGCATACATCTAGTATTTCATATATCATGATTAAATAAAGTCATTAGACATAAATTTTCTACTCAAAATGAGTTATCAAAATTGGATGAGGAAGGATGAGTTATTCTTGATCTTGAGGTAATCCTTCAAATGCACACTAAATAGCTATGATCTAGAGTGATTAAGGAGTACCTGATCAAATGGAAGAATTTGCCTTTTGAAGATACCACTTGGGAGGATGAATCCTTTATGAAGAAACATCCATTTATGACTCAATGTTGAGGACAATATTATTTTTAAGGGGAGGGGCATGTTATGCCCTTAACCTTTGGCATGTCTAGGGATATGTGTGGCCGACTTGTGGCTTGCATACCTCTTTTATATTCATTTTATATTTATATATGTTATTAGTTAAGTCAGTTTATGGAATAACTATGGCTAAGTAAACTATATATATGAGGTATTAGTTAGTCTTTGATCATCATGTTAAGTATTATGCTCTTAGTGCATTATTGTGTAGGTTACCACCTTGAAGTGGCTTTGTTATATTATCCAGTATTCTGCTCTAATGTCTACTATTGTTGTGTGATCTCTCATATTTACTTATTATATGTGATATATAATTATTTTGTGTGAACATATAATTAATTTCATTACATTAAAAATGTGTACCATGGTCTTAATGAGGTCAAACATTATGTTTTCACCCTTGTCACATTTATATAGTTTGTCCCAAGTCATTTTAACGCTACCTTTTGAGTCATTAAATGAACTTATAGATTTTCCAGTGAAAACCAAAGGTGGTAAAAGGTAATATAATGTCAAATATGTCATAATATGTTAGATATGACATTTTTGAGACTAAATTTTATAGTTTCAACATCCATCCAAGAGGATCAGGTAGTTTGAGGAAATTTTAGGCAGTTGTATATCCTATATAATAATTATGGCACATGGGAAGACTTAAAAAATTGTCTCTTGAGATCCCAAAAACTAAATTTCATGCTTAGGTATATTTTATAAGTCTAAAATTATCAAAAATCAACCTTTATCTCTCATCACTCTCTTGGAAAAGACAAATAGGCTAACCAATTTCCATTTGGTATGGACAGGAGGAGGTGAGTTAGAGAAAGTGTTTTTGGTGGGTGATATTAGCCTCTATGCACTAAAAACTTATGGTCATGGTTCTACATTTTGTGGTCAATGCTTCATGAACCATTGTTAAGAGTGTTGTGACTCTAAGCTATCTTCACATACCCAATGGCTTCAATTTTCTTCCCTATTTGCATTGATCTGATAAAAATAAGTATTGTACATGATATTAAAGCATATTACCATCCTTATCACAAAGTTTTTATTTAGGTTTGCATTTATGAATATCAAGGAATAAGTAACACTATCTCATTTGGCTAGTAGAATACTCCATTGAAGTCTGTAGACATTATTTTCACAATTGTAAAGCTTGTATCTATTTTGGTCTTAAGAACAAAGGTAATTAATCGGTGTCCAACATCTCATTTCATGGTGATCAGATTTTACTTAAAAAATTTACTCTTAATAAGGTCATAGTTAGAAGAACATAGTTAGAACACACACACACATATTTAAATTCCCTTGTGACTGTCAAGTGGCTAGTCAAGTGGAAATAAGCCTTGATCAGTCATGTTGATGAAGAAATAAGGTTTAAATAGTTTGATGAGAATCTCAAGGTGTAAATATTACAACTGATCTATCCAAAAGGTTTATATATTAATGGTGAGAACTAATTAAACATAACATAGTCATATATCTGATTACACTTACAAGTAGTCTCTAAAATGCCCTAAGTTCAATTCAAAAGAGGTATATGAGTGTTGATATGAAGGTGTTTGAGCTCAATGGAGACCTTTAATCAGGTTTAAGAATATATATAAGATCAAGGTGATAATGGTAAATCCATTATATTGAAAATATACCTAAGTCCTTGTTCCTAGTTTGAAAAGTTGTAATTGAAAAGTTTTACCTTCACTTCTCTGAATGAGGGTTTTTCCCATACTCAGTGTCATCTTATGATGAATAATTTGAGGTTTGTGTATTATAAATGTCTTCCTTCCTATAGCCCAAGCCTAAGGTTAATTTATTGAAAAAATAAAAGTGGGTTCTTGATCAAAAGAGAATGATATTTGAATGGTTTCTAACTTAGACAAGTTTTGACCTAAAATACTCTATAAACACTATTTAAAATGACTAAAAGCAACACAATTGTAGTGACCTATAGTGCAATGATGGTATAAGGGTAAGAGCATGACTTACAAGTAGAGATTAATACTTCCAAGTATGTAATGATATTAATTACCTTAATATAGATCAAGGGTATAAGGTATAGTGTTCAAATATATATCACCATCTACAAGAATCCTCTATATTCTTTAATGAAACAATCATAGTCTATCTATAAACTAGTTTAGTCTAGTGAAAGGTGAAAGCTAGGAGTTAATTAATGGTGGATGATGGATTGAACATGATTGAGACAAATATCATAGTGGTAATTTCAATATAATATGTTATTATAGAAATGAATTAAAGCAAGGATAAGTTTTAACTTGTCACTTAGCCTAAGGTTTCTAGACCCTACAGATAGTGCAAACTCGAAAACCAGTCTTAAGAGTTTGTGATCTTGAAAGATCTATAAAGGTGACTAATCTGTAAAACTTGGTATATAACATAATCAATACCTAATATAACCTCCCATAGCCTTAGTTTGGCTAGGTGGATAGGGTAGATGCCCTTTGTTTTGTCTTAGATAGAGGGCACTCTAGGAGTAAGTTAAGTCTGTAGGATTGGTACATGAAGATTGAAAAGGTGAAGGACAGAGATTTGGATGTTTTTTAGACATCTATGGTTTTTTTAAGGTGAAAAAAATGGATATGACCTTAAAATTATCATGAATATTTAATGTTGGTCATATGGACAAAAGTATAGATTAGGCCTATTAGGCCTAAACCCTCATGGACTCAAAATTGATCCAAATGACTACATGATCCTTAAAAATAATTTCATGATCTTTAGGGGAGAGTTTATAATGGATTTAAACCATTTATTTATAGGGAATTATATAAAGTGGTCATTTTTGGCCTAAACTCACTTCAAGGGTGTTCATAATATAAGAAAAAGCTTGAGAGGCCAATTTAAATTGCTCATATTTGTACAGACACATTGCATGAGACCTCAAGTAGTTAAGGGTAGTTGAGGAGGATCATGGAAAAAACATTTTTGAAATTGGTTCAGAGACTGAATGTCTATATTTTATGAACTATCACTAAGAACCAAAACCCCCTAAAACCCTCATAAAACCCTATCAAGAACTTGATGGAAAAAACATCATTGGAGATGAATCTAGGAAGGGTCAAATGGCCATGAAACTAATCTAGTATTATATAGCACTCTCCTAGGCTCCATGATATCCATTTGTTTTATACTATCACTTGTATAGACATGCCCAATTATTTGTCTTTTATAAGAATTGAGATGTTTTATAGGTAAAAAGGAGAATGTACAAGTGAAAATCATCATGAGATGTCTTTATAGACTTGTCCTAACTCATAACAATCATCTCTCACCACATACACAGATAGAAACTCCTTTGTTACACTATTGGATAATGAAAATGAGAAGTGACTGCCTAGTTGGAAGATGAGAGGTCTAATATTGGATATTTTAAGGTCTAAATCATGGAGTAGAAGATAAAGGGACTTTGAAAAAAATTCCTAACACCTCTTCCATGGATTTTTTTGAGCACCTACCAGTCACTTTGATGACAAATGTGAAGATTGAAGCCAAGAGGGATATTAAGTGATTGCAGACAGTGAATACAAGTGTCAATATGGATGATATTAGTTAAATGGCATAAATTAAGGTTACAAATATTATTTAAAACCTATAATGATAGAGAAAATGTATAAAATACTTCATGGTTCAATTCCAAGTAGTCAAGTGATGCTTCATCATGAGGGACATTTCAAGAAGGCTAATTGAGGTCTCTACACCAATTTTAAGAGAAGAATGAAATTATGATGGAAAATTATCTATGACAACTTCATAACCTCTTTTTCATAATTAATTATCTTGAAATTTAATTATTTCTCATAGTTTGAAACTTTTCCTTGTGACCTTTCGACTTCCCTTGTTCTCCGTCCTCTCATATGCTCTATAAATGCAATCCTTTTTGGCTTTGTAAAAAAATCCACACCTAGTATGGTGAAGCCCAATTGGTTTGAATATTGTATTTGACATTGAAATAAATATTCATATATGATTTTGAGTTCACAATATTATTATCTAAGTGTGTGAAGTGGTGTATAGTGGAATGTCAAGTGATAAGTATCTATCCTTGCATTCTCTTTACTCTTCCATGTTTTATACAAGTAGTTCTCCCTCTAATAGGTCATATGAAGTATATCTAGTTTATTTTTATATCTTCAAGTGTAAGGAGTAACATTATTGTCTATAATCTGACCTCATGTTCAAGCACCTTGAGAAGTATAATTCATATCAGCTCCATGTTTGAAATAATTATGTTAGATCAATTTAAGATGTTGAGACTAGTATTGTAAGTCAGGTTTCATAGTGAAGTGTATGATAGTCTAGTGGAGATATATATAGTGTATCACCACATTGGCATAGGTTAACTTTTATGTTCCCTCTATCCCTTTTCATCTAAGTAAGCAAAGTAGTGTAAGTGATAATCTATCAAAGTCTAATTGAGGGAGTTAGGCCTTTAACCTAGAGGTTTGCCTCTATTATAGGCAATCGATAGGACTAGAGGTAATCCAATGTTTCACTCAATATAGAGAAGGATTGAAGAACCTCTCTAGGATTCAATATTGAGTGACAATAGTGACCATTATATGTGAATATCATATGGTTCCTAAGGCACTCATGGTGCACACACTATAAATATTTAGGAGGATACCTTGTGTAAAAATAAAAAGTGAGTTTTTAGTCTATAAAAAGCTCTACTTCTTAACCCATACCTAGTGTTTGATCAGTTTTTATGCTTTTTTTAATGTGATCTAATCAACTACTAAAAATAAAGTATAACCAAGGTTTTTAAGATTACCTGGAGATATGGATGGTTGGTTACACACCATTGACCAAGATTGATTGTGAGAAATATTCTTTGGCTAGGGAGGAATGCCTTGAAATACACCACACTTAAACAAAAATGGGATTAGAAGAGAGATGAGTGGGTTGCCTAGTTACAAACCGGTCCTGAGAAGTGGCACGCTTTCTTAGATGGATGTCAACCCACTATTTTCAATTAAAATGGATAATAAAGATAAAAGATAAACATTACAAGATATAAATGATGTAAAATATAATTTCATAAAGATAAATGATTATGGATTATTCAAGATAATAGATAAAATTTACAAGATAATAGATGCAGGTATAAACAACACCAACGTACAACTTAATAAAGATTAGATAAATGTAGAATATATATGATTAAGAGATAAGATAAATGGATTATTCAAGGACAAGATTTATAAATACTTTGCTAAGTTTTAGTAATGGATATCAATAGATTAAGAGAGATATTTAGAAAACAACATAAATTTTTAATAGATGTTGAAGATACAAAATAAAATATTTAAAGGGTATTTTTATAGTCTGATAGGGATCGATGATGATCCTAGAGGATCAACATTGATTATATAAGATTGACATTAATTTAAATGAATTTATGTTGATTCTATGTAAAAGTGTTGAACTATAAACAGGCTATAATGACAACCTGTGTTATTGATAAAAACAAAAAAAATCAAATGTAAAAAAGACACAAACAAACATAGAAGACAACAAATTTAAAATATAAATAAATTTAAAGTGCAGTACTAACCTTTAATGCCTGAAAATGAACTTGGATAAGATGAGAGATAAAATCCTTCAAAAACCTTTGATAAGCTCTCAAACAAAAGTTCCACAAGATAGTAGGTTGTTGATAAAATGCATATGTAAGTTTCAATAAAATTCCAATAACATTTTAGGTTTTAAAATTGCAATCACATTCCCTTCTGAGCCATAGAGGTTTGTTGTATATAAATGGATCGACGTTGATCCTAATTTATCAGCATTGATCAAGGAGGATTGACATATATTTATCAAAAATGGGTGAAGTTGAATGAAAATCCATTCCAATGGGTTGGCATGGAGTAAAAGAGGGTTAAATGACTTTTGAGGTTATTCAGGTTGTTTTAACCATGGAATAAGTTTGTTAAAAGGTTTATTATGTTTATATTTTATTTGATGTTTAGGGTTTTGATTATTTATAAGATTTTTGGGTGGTTAGGGATGGTAAATAATAATTAATAAGATTAATTACCATGGGTAAAAAGGAGGTATATACATGAAATAAACATCAAATTATAATTTGACATTTAATTATGGACATTTAGTTTCTTATACTTTAAGTTGTATTTTATGCATATACTTTTGGGATGTTTGAGAGTGGTTTGGGACCTCCAAGATTTAAGATGCAAAATATAGTTTTTTGGAGGTTTCTACCACATTTCAGAATTAGCTTATTTTAGGATTTTAGGCTATGGTATAGATTTCTAGCATCTACATTTAATTATTAAAGTAATAGCCTAAAAGATGGCAAAATAGGGCAAGGGTGCCAAATTCTGGCGTCTACACCTAGTTCAAACCAATATGAACATAATTCCACTACACCCTCAAACTTCATAATTGTATCACTAATCAATATTAAAGTAATGATGCAAGGTTACAAACCACACACATTATTACATAACAAAAATTTCATGTATACATTATATGTTTTCATGGGTGCAAGTTACATTACACATAATTTTTTTGCACAAGAAACATCACCACTTTATTTATATTCACAAAATTAAAGTTTAGATTAATAACATAATTATTGTATTTACACCACAACTTAGACATCACAATTATACAACAATGTTTTTTAGATATAGATGATCCATTATTTATGAGGTTTATTACATATAAAATAATGTGAGGGTTTACACAATAATTTATAATTATGCATTTACATAAATAATTAAAAATTTTAAATGTACACATGTTTAGTTTGAGATACATTTTTTACATTGGTTCACATCTATAACACAATATGATAGCACAATTTTTTTATAGATACATAAGGATCTAGGTAACCTCATTGGTCTTACTGATGTATCTATGTCATCATATATGACATTGTAAAAAACTATATGCCACTACTACTATCAAAAAGGAACAATAAGTATTCATTCCACACTTACAACCCAATGCTACAATAATTTATCATGGTGATATGAATGTATATGTGTATAACTGCTTAAGAGTCATAACTACTATAATAATTTATATGTATAAGCCTCATGAATCATTCTAATCAAACTAGAAGTACATAATCTATTTTTTGTTTATTTTACAAGATAATTGAACCAACCAACTATTAATAGAGGTTCTTATAAAAAAATTTAAAACATGGTAATACAGGGATAACATTTGAAATAAGTGACAAAATTAAATATTAAGAGGTAAATAAAAAAACATATATTCAATAACAAGTGGAACATATGTATAAATTAGAACACAGACTCATTAGGCACAAAACAATCAACAAAACTATATAATTAACAAATTTAAGTAAAAAAAGTATTCATTACACATAGAAAAGTGATAAAGGTTACATAGGAAAACCATTTTAGAATAGTATATTAATATATATCACATCAAAACCATCTCAAAATACAATTGAGTGCTATATATAAAGTTTTACAAAATGCTATTGGTCTTATTCCATCCTTTGTCTACATCCATAGAAATGAATTTTTACATTCTAAAGCCTATTGCTATGCTTACAAGGTCTAATTACATACAAAAATATATACAATAGATAAAATATTTTGATTTATACACATGTAAAAAATTTATACTCTATGATTTTGGTAGCCCTATTCTATTTCCAATACTTACCTAGACTTAAACAGTTGTCTCATCCCAAGATAAAGTCATGACAAAAATATCCTGAACTAGAGCTAGAGAATGTTGATGGTGTTGAAGAACTAAACTAGAAACAAGAGATAGGGTTATCAGTCTAGGTGTAATTTACCAATTTTCACCCTTTGCTCACTAATTAGCCACCCTTTCAAATTTTTAGCTAAGTAGTGTACTAGCCTACCTCCCTTGCAAGTTTTCAATAAACTAGATTAACCAAGTAGCCACCCCTTATGGGTTTTCAACCAACCTAGCCTTGATTCTAATATTTAAGGCTATCCTATTAGAATGTACAAAAAATTATGAAAAATAAAGAAATTAAATTATGCATACTACTTTCTAAGTAGGTGGTGTCATTATTTGGGTTGGTTGCATAGTTGATTGCTATTATGTGGAATCTATTCAAGGTCTAAAAGAATCAATTTATACTACAAAACAAAATAGTGAAGGTTGTGTATACTATTGGATTCTTAGCCATAAAATTATGGTATTTTTATTCTTATATAGAACATCTTTAAGTTATTATGGAGGGATGAATTTAGGTTTAACAATAATCTAGGCAATCGAGTTCTCCAAATGTGATAAGTCTTACTTATACATTATCCAACTAGTGAGGACTTTTGGCACCATAGTGAGAAATGTGTGTAGTAGTAATTTTACCACCATTATATTTTGAATATCCTCATATTTTTTAATAGTGATGAGTGCTCTAGAAATTACCACTTTAACTTGGAGGTTCTAATACATCTCCTCCAATTGATCTACATGCCTCTATGTTTGAATACCAACAAGTGAACTGTGTAGAATTTCATTTTTGAAGTTTGAATATTTTTCATTAAATTATCTCTTAAATAAAGTAATTACTTGAGTACATTATCCATTGATGTAGGGTCAGTCATATGATATTCCATTTTATCTTTGGTTTTGTCCACTCTATTTAATTCTAGCTTAGATTTAGACAAATAATTGGTGAGTTGCTACTTTAAATTCATCATTCCTTGAGCAATGTGTTTGGCTTGGAGCATATTCATATCCAATACTTGGTCTTATTCATCCAAAATATCAAATATTTCCTATATTTCCTTTAATGTTCAACCCTTGAATTTAAAGTGATTATAATTTATGTGCAACAATATGGTCTTTTGTTAGTTGGGACAAAAGAGTTGTGAACTACTTTTTTTCAGACATGATTTGATCACACAAGACTTAGGTAACCAATGTAGGGCAAGTGTTGTCAATAATTTGGTGCACACAGGTGAAATAGAGATGCAAATATGCATTTTCCTCTTAAATCTACAAGACTTACTACTCTAAGGCCAAATATTTTTACATGATTAATTCTTGAAATGTAATTGTACCTTCATTTTGATTAGCTAATAAAAGTTGGGAAACATCCTAAAAGACATTGTACATTATTTTATCTAGATACATAAAATAATTCATAACCACTACATGCACCTTATTAATTTAGGTCAATGGAAGATAAAAGGTTGTGCACTTAGTGAATGATGTAGGGACATCCCATAGCCATTGCCTAGTTAATTGAGGTCTTAGATAAGAGGCCTCCTCATTTCACCACCTTGAGTAGCTTTTGAAATTTGAGGTGTGGGTAATGTATCCTAGGTGTAATTTGTTTAAACTACCATGGTGGTTATTGTTGCATGTTGTGTTGTAACTAGGTATTTTATTTCACACTCTACTTCTTTGGTTTTAGCTTCTACCTTAGCCTTAAATTTGGATTCTTCCATAGCCTTAGATTTTAATATTTCCTTATATTTAACTTTGCCATCTACTTCAGCCTTGGTCTTGGCCTCATCCTCTACCTTGAATTTGTCATCCACTTCAACTATTTTTATTTAATTTCTACTTTTTCTTAAGTGTGAAAAGAAGAGACTAGTTAAGAAGGGTGTGTAGAAGAATACATGTTGAATGCACATGTGTTAAATCCAAAATTTGTGAGAGATCCTATTTGGCTAGGGAAGAATAACCTACAATAATAAAGTACTACTATAAAACTTGTTGGTTAGATAAGTAGTTAGGTGGATTGCCTAGCGTGAGCTAGATCCTACAAGCAAAAGCTTTCTAGGAGCCTGTCAATCCACCTTCTTTGAAACACTTAAGTAGAAATGATAAAATAAATATATTTGTTTTAAATGAATTTAAAACTAAAATATAAAATTATATCTAATCAACTGATAAATTTATATGATTTACTAAGTTTAACTAAAATGAAGAAATTAGTTTGATTATACTAATACTGAAAATTGGTTATGGCAAGGTTGTCATTTTGGGTTTGGTAATTTTATAAGGGTTAAAAAAATGGTTTGGTTGGGGTTTATTGAGATAATAAAATGAGAGGGATGTATGTTTGGAAAGATAAAATAGCAAGTAACTAGGGTATCAAAGGGATGAGGGGGAAAAGAGGGTGAAGGAGGAAACAGAGTAAAGTGGGCAAAGGAGGTAAATGGAATTACAATGGCAAAGGTGGTAAAGGAGGTCAATAGATTAAAATGTAAAGTGGATTCATGGGTACAGGTCAAGGTAATTAAAGGAAGGAATTAAGTAATTAACTAAAATAAATAAAACCAAATAAAGTTACCTTAAAGCTTGTTGATGTGGTTGATGTTGTTGATGATGTGATGAAGGAATCACATGGTAATTTCAGCAAAGCTTCATTGCTTTGAATTATTTTTCTCCAAGATGTGGACAAACTCCAAAATTATGACCTTCTTTAAAGACCTGCAACAAGATATTAATAACCAAAGACTAACTTTCCACTTAACCTTGGGTGGAAAGGTGGGGTATTTATAACATTTATTGTGAAGAATCATGCCAAAAGAGGAATAGTAGAATTATGGTGCCATTGTCCATGTGGTGCATTAATGAGTCAAAATATGAGATTGGTGGGATTCCTACCTTGATCATGGGTCTCTCATTTGGGTTGGTGTGTCTCCCACCATGCACATGAATCTAATTTTTAATGGAAATCATGCACATGGGTTTAAATGAGGCCAAATACTTTTCACCACCATTTATTATCTTCATCCAAACACTTAAAGAGATGGCACACAAAAATTAGGGTTGTGGGATTTGCACCTTGATCATGGGTCTCCCATTTGGGTTAAAAAGTCAAAAATAGGTGCCCTTTATCTTTTTCAAAGCATAAAAGAGGTAGGTATCTCATTTTGAAGGCCACTTTCACATGTGAAGGAAAAATACATGTTGAATTATGGACCCTTAAGGGTAAATTTACCATATTTCAAGGGGGGGCCTTGTGATGCTTAAATGAGGTCATTAATCACATTGGGAAAGGGTCCCAGGTGGGGTATGATGTCCCACATCAAGCCACCTCACTTATAAGCCATGTCACTTACCATATCACCTCCCAAGTCATATGTCATGTCACTTACCATTATATATTCCATGTCACTTACCATGTCAATTTCTATGTCATCATGAATAGTGATAATGGGTCCCACAGTGAATAGCGATAGTGAATAGTATTTTCAAATAGTAATTTTTGAATAGGAGAATAGTGATTTTTTTAGGTTAAGAGGGGTTAGTTATGGGTTAAAAAGGTTTAGGGGGTCTTTAGGGTGTCTTGAGGCATTTAGTCGTTAACAACTGTATGTATTTTTTTAGTGTCTACATTTTGCCCATTTTTGTTGTATAGCTTTGATTTAACAAGCCACAAAACAAAATGAATCACTTAGTCAAAGGTCAGAGTGCCTAGAGTATGGGAGGATATGTTCCCCCTCAAACCAAGAGTTGATGAGGAAAAGCTAAATCAGGTGCGGGTTTGATAAGAAGTTGGTAGGGATGCACTAGGTGTTGCCACAACGTAGCTAGGCATGTGAAATGATAATGGGTGCACAAAATGTGACTAAACACGATACTCAAGATTTCACAAAGACTAAAGATACTAATTTTGATGATAATAAGGTTAAGTTCTAAGATAAATTATAAGGTAATCATTTCCCAATGTTGGTCGTAGTTGATCAGGTTAGTCTTATCAAGTCTCTTAGATAGGGTTGGTGTTTACTTACTTAGGTATCTAGTGTAGGAAATGCTCCTAAGAAAAACACAAATGGTCTAGTTGTTCATGAGGTGGTGAAAATTCAAATGCTCAACATGGAAAAATTGGTCTATACAATCAAAAATACCAAGGCAAGGTCTTCACAAACTATGTGATATGTTGGGTTAAAAGGGGTCAATGTTGAGTTGGACATGTGCTAGTGTGTTGGTTGGTTAGAATGGGGTGGGTGAGTGGAATCCATATGCACTAGGCAAGTGGACACTTCTTATATAGTTCCTTGGACATAATGTCCAAAATAAACTTTAGGTTTAACATAGTTTTGTTGAGGTGGGGAATGTTGGTTAACTTGGTTACCCCAATTTGATGATCATTGATGAGGCCAAGATATGCCCGTTAACTGTATAATAAATGACCTCATCTTACTCTCTCTTTCTATTAAGTTTGATTGCATTTTGTGATTTTTATTTTAATCTGATATGAGTTAGGATGTAATTATCCATCTTTTGTTGATTGTGATTCTAATGTTGAAAAAGTTCTATAATTCTTAACAAGTGTTTTGAAAAATTTAAGTTTTGAAATAAAACATGTCATCATCAGGCTGAAGAACAAATATGAAGTAGATTACATGTTTTTGGAAGCATTGGAATCAATATAACTTAGTTCCAAAACCCCACCATTCTATTTCAAGCTATCACATTTTCATACTTAGTTCCAGAACTCTATATTTAGCTCCATAATTACATAAATTAGTTTCAGTACTCCTGTAGATAAGCTCCAAAACTTTCACAATTAAACATGGAGCTGATAAAGATCTATTCTAAATGGCCAGTGATCTATAAAATCAATGATCTCATTAATTAAGAGTAGAATTCCAATTTCCATACTTTCAGATCCAAGATATTTATCACACAACTGGACAACCAGCCACATCTTAAATCAACATCTATTTTAGGCATGACTCAGTTCCATCGTATCCATGAAAAAGTGATAGCAATCAATGCATGACAACAAGAAGAAGAATATATATACAGACTTAGGAATTTAGGAAGGGTGTGAGAAAAATAATTGAAGAATATAGGGATAAGGATAGAATACTACATTTTTGTAATACATAACATTTTATCAATGAAATAACCATTTCTTTTGAGAGAGAATTAAGTTGTTCAGTCCTGTTTCTAGGTGGAGCAAGGGCCCACTCATCCAAGAACTAGGATCTTCATTTTTGGTTAGTATTTATATTTTATTCTCAAAAGCAAATAGGTAGCTCTGTTAAATTTATAAATGCTTCCAACTCCTTAAATTTAAAATTTGTTGTAGATTTGCCCCTATGGGTGTTCTAGATTAAATTATTATTTCTTTACAATCATTTTCCAAGCATTCTGCAAAAGTGTGTTTATTTCTAGCAATCTATTTCATTCTAAAAAATTGTGTTTATTTACAGCAATCTATTTCATTCTGTAAAAGTGTGTTTATTTCTAGCAATCTATTTCATTCTTCAAAAGTGTGTGTATTTCTAGTAATCTAATTCATTTCTGCAACGTGTGTTTACTTCCAACAGATTTTCAAAGTTTGATTCCAATAAGGTTTTAACCAAGAAGTCCTTAAGACATTAAAAATCCCCCAAAACAAAAGAAAAATACAAATACCTATAATCAATTACTAAATCGCTAAGATTCTTCTTGTTGCATATAGCTTTAGACACAGCCCTAGTTAAATATGACATCAACAAAAAGTTGATTAAATGAAGGGCATAACAACACCCATAAATCATGTAGTTAGGTTTGGAAGAAGGATGTTGGGGAAAGGGAATCTTTAAAGGGTGGAAAATATGGTTATCAAATAGGTTTCTGAGTGGTTTGGTATAAATGGTGGATGATATTACCTAGGATTCAATTAGATGATTGATTCAAATATTCAAAAGGAATATGTAGACATGAGTAATCAGGTTCAAGCATGAAATTTATGCCACCATTTTAAAGAAAATAAAAGGGAGAAATATGCTTTTTCAAACTTTAGAAAATCTGGCATTACTCAAAATATTATGGTGACACGCTGGGTTCTTTTATCACCATCAAAATAAGCTGACATTTTTCACACTCCACAACAATGTTGTTAATAGGATATTAAAGGCTATTATTCAATGATTTAGGGAAGCAAAGTAGTAGAGTGGGTAAATGAGAAGTGGTGAAGAATTGAACCCTTGACCTTTGAGCCTATAGGGCTGTAAAATAAGTAAAAGTTGAGCTTTGAGGAAATTCAAAGAAAGACTCTGAGGGGTTTTAGAATATGGATCAAGGATAATTATAATAATATAAATTAAATGAGGGAGTAAAAGGAAACTAAATGTTATAAATGGAAAACAAAGAGGGAAAATAGAAGAATAATGTACGAAGATAGACAAACTAGGGAGTTAAAAAGGAAGGTGGGAGATATAGGTCTAAAAGAGACCAAAGAGGGAAATAGTTTTATGGAAGAGGGGACTCCTATAATATGTTACTAGGTAGAATATGATTAAAGAGTAGGTATATTATAGTGCATAAGAGGATCTAAGCCAGGTAGGAAGAATAAAGGGAAATTATTGGTTGGGATGTGTTGACCATTTTCTTCATGACCAGTTTGTGTTTTCCCTTTGGCTCTTTTAATTTATTCCTCACTCCTTTTCTATGTTTGATCAATTTTTCTATTACTTGTATTTTCCCTTCGGCCTCTCCTAGTTTGGGTTCTTCTCCCTTGTTCTTTGTTTTTTCCCTTTGCCTTGTTTGCCTTAGCATTTCTTGTTTTTTTTTGCCCTGAAGTGCCCTTCAAAAAAAGTTCTGAAGGGCCACTTCCCTTCTAAGTAGCCTTGGGAAATTTTTTGAAGGGCCTTCCTTACCTTCAGCCCAAGTGTCCCTTCAGAGTTTTTTTGAAGGGCACTTTTTGTCCAAGTGACCCTTCAAAAAAGTTTTGAAGGGCACTTTTTCATATAAGTGTCCCTTCAAAACTTTTTTGAAGGGAACTTGCCTTATCCTTTCCTCTAAAGTGGCCATTAAAAAAAAATCGTAAATGGCACTTGTCCTTTCCTCCAAACTAACCCTTTGGAAAAATTTTGAAGGGGAATTTTTGCCCAAGTGTCTATTTAGATTTTTTTTGAAGGGTAATTTTGCCCATTTTCTCCAAGGTTACCCTTCAGTATTTTTATCAAAGGGCCCTTTGTCTTTGGAAATTCCCTTCAAAAATTTACAAAGGGCCATTTCCTTTGGAAATTCCCTTCAAATTTTTTTTAAGGGACCTTGTGCCTTTACTTGGGTGTCCTTCAAAATTTTTTTAAAGAACACTTTCCCAAGTGTCCTTCGAGAAAAGTTCTCGAAGGAAACTAGCCGTTGCCTAGAAGCCAAAATTCCTAAAAGAATTTTTTCATATAAAAAATTGCCTAAAAAAATAAGCCTAACCCAAATGGATTCTCATAATGTGCCATAGAATGTCAATTTTGATAAAACCAACTAGTTGTTGGGGTTTAAAGACATGATGTGCTGCAGTACATCAAATTTAGGGTGGCCAACTAGCCATTAGGGTTCAAATTGGTTAATTTACATAGGATGTCAAATTTAGGGTGACCAAGTAGTCATTGGGGTTCAAATTGGTGATGTGTCATAGGACATCAAATTTAATGTAACTAGTTGTTGGGATGTAACTTGGTGATATGTAATAGGACGTCAAGTTCATGCCTAAAGTCTTCAAGCAAGAAGTGAAACCATTGGGAAACTTGAATGAATCTGTAGTGTAAATTAGGATTTGTTAAAGGCTTGAATTATAACTTTTATAAGTAAGGAGCCTTAAATAACCCAAAGGATCAAGCAAAGAGTAGAAGGACTCAAAAACCTTGAAAAGATCTTAAGCAAAGCAAAATCATATTTTCAAAAGAGCTTTGCTTATAAAATTTTATAAGTATAAGTAATTATAAAACCCAATAGAGAAAGGATAGTGCAAATTATTTTTCCCAACATGCTTGACTTATAGGTTTTATAAGTAACACCATTCAAAAAACTTGAATGGGTCTAGAGTGTAAAACATGAATGCTTTCAAGAAGAATCTAAGGTTTGTAATAGCGATTTGAGCCATTTATTATGGAGGGTCATCTCACCATTGGTTTTGCAATGATCCTTGTCATTTCAAGATGGTGAATCAAAGAGAAGGACAAACTTTAACTAAATGAGACAACATTTGGAATCAATTTCACCAAGATGGTGATGATAAACCATTTTGAAGGCTTATATTTTGGTGACCAAGAGATCTCTCTTATCTCCCTCTTTTGCTATTAATAGGACCCTTGGGCTCTTGTTTTATCATCCACAGATAGTATGGTGAATCCATATTGGAATTTTTTGCCATTTTCTTGCCTTTGAGCAAAGAATCATAAGTTTGTTTTCTTTCTAAGTTCTAGGCATGCAAGAGCCACATAGTGACAATAAGTGATGTTTTATCCTTTTATTCTCTATCCTTCATGATTTTAATCAAATATTTGATCCAAAAGGTCATGTGGAGTGCACTCTAGTTTTATGAGATTTTACACGTGTAACCCTTTTCTGGACTATACAGGTTATTTTTCTAGTTATTTACCTTATGTGATCTCATTCATTTTGTCTCTACATTGAAATACTTATGTTGGAATTTTCTAGATCTTAATGCATAGACTATATTATGATGTATTGTGAATAAGTATAGGGCATACATGTGGATACTAATTCTTGGTGTATCACCATTTTAGACTATGTTTTTCATTTATGCAAGCTTCTAACTCTTTTCACTCATAAAAATTGGTTCAGTAGTTTTATTACACAAAAAATCTAATACAGGGAGCTAGCCCCTTTCAACCTAAAAGTTCATTTCCACTTATAGGCACACCTATAGGCCTATAAATGTCCCAACATTGCCCAAATCTAGAGGAGGCCTGAACAACCCTCTTCTAGGGTGCAAGATTTGGAGACAATAGTTTTGTCATGCCTAGTGGGACAAGTATTATTTCTAAGTCAAGGTGAATGTTGGTCTTGATAGGCCTAAAGTAGTTTAAATACCCCTAACCTAGTATTTGGAGACTCTAAAATGGTGTGAATCCCTAGTACTAGACTAATTTTTATACATTATCTTACATGGTCCTCACAAGGTCCTTAATATTTTTTGACCAAGCCCCTTTAGCTGAAGCTATTCCTAAAGAAAAACACCCTGAACCACTCCTAACCCTATTAAATCCTTGGGAAGGAGATTTTGGGGAAGAAGGGGAAGAGGTTGAATAAGTTTAACTAGAGGAAGAAGTTTAAGAAGAGGAAGAAATAGAGGATCAAAGGGGAAGAATAAATATGGGGGAAAGTGGAGAGATAGATAGATGTCAACCTTTCCCTAATTTTAATACCCAAAACCCAATAAATATTTTTGTATATGACCCCATCCCTCAAAATTCTACCGGAAATCTTCTTAGTTTCAATGGGTAGGGTCCTATTACCCCATCTAAACATATTAGAGACATCTCTAATTTCTATAATTTCCATAATACTACTAGGGCCAACATAGTCATTAGGCTACTTACTATGTCTTTAAAAGGTAAAGCACTTGACTGATATAGAACATTGGAGGGGGGATAAATTAAAATTTGGGATGGCTTTGGAGACCTATTGGTGACAAGGTTCAAAAATAAGAGTGATCATGCTTCCCTAATACATTAGCTGAATGTAATAAGAAGAGGTCCAAATGAATCCATAGGAGATTTCAATGAAGATTTCAAAGAACATGGTATAGGCTACCACCAATCATGAGACCTCCTCCTTGATTTGTGTTCCCAACATACCTCAAAGGGATTGTTACTAATGTTACTATTATGTTGTAGTCGATGGGGGGATTCACTCTTCCAAGTGCATATGAGCTAGTAATTAAGGCTGAGAATAGCTTAATTCAGGGTGGAAGACTTCTTCCAAAAGTTTCCATGCCTTTGTTATCCCACAATTCAATTGAATCTCCAAGAATGCCAAAATTTCCCAATGTTAATGTGAAGCCAAGATCCCTTCCTAATAAGGTGGATAACATTGTGGACAAGGATGAAGAAAACATATCATTAAGAGCTCAACTCAATCAAGCTCAATATTAGAAAAATACTCCTCCTAATGTACAATACTATCCTCAACAAGGATATATAGCTCCATCCTATTAAAATTATCAAAGGAGAGGAAAAAATAAACAAGGTTACAATAAGCATCCCAATGCATATATTCCAAATTCTACTCCTCTCATAAAGGTTGTTGTTACAGTTCATGCAAATCTAGTGCAAGGAGAAGATCATGTGGATCAATGGGGGTAGCCTCAAGGTTAGTTTACACATGATGATTTAGGAACCAACTATTCTTTGACTACACAAGATGAAGATACTCCTTATATGATAGTAAAAAAATCATGTAGTAGCCAAAGGGATATTCATGGAGAAGGCAGCAACCCAAGTGTGGGAATGATGAATTTTCAAGTAAAAGATGATTTTATGTTGACTCAAGGAATGTCAATTACAAAAAATACAAGGGCCAAGAGGAGAGAATTTGGAGAAGGCCAAGAGCTATGAATAGCTCCAATTGGTTCCTCTTTAAAGTCATAAAGTGCCAATCAAAGTGTTGTACCTTCTACAAGCCATGTTCCTCAACAAAATTAGAATGTAAATGTGGCTGCCAAGATTACAACATGGTAGGCTACAACTCCTTTATTACCATAAAAAATTCAAGAGAAAGTGAATAATCCATCTCTAAATATTTTGGACTCATTAAATAGTACTAAGACAAGCATATACCTTTGGGAGGTTCTATATATACTTGGTCAAAAAGAGCTTTTGCAAGAGTAGTTAGCAAGCATGCATGTGGCTACTCAATCTTCAAAGTATCATAGTGTAGCTCTCAAAAAATTCTCTAAATCATATTTTGGATCATTCTACTAAAGCTAAAAATACTCCACCATTATACCTCACACTTATTTTGGGAAATAAGTTGGTCCACAACTATATTGTTGATAGTGGAGCAAACTCTACTATTATGCCTAAAGTAGTGGCTGATAAGCTAGATTTTTTCTATGAGCCACATAGTAAAGGAATGTTACAACTAGATGGAACTCCAAAAAAGATATTAGGATTGGTAAAAGGTCTGAAATTGTTTTACCATGGCTTTCCAAGCTTCCCTATCATGAAAAATATTATGGTGGTGGACCTTCCATCACACTTTGTTACATGCTTATCTAGGGACTTTACAGCAAAGATAAGAAGATACCTTTCTACTGATTGGTCCTTTTTAGATTTTAATAGAAGGTATGTAACCAAGGTAACCATAAGGACTCAGCCCTTAGTAAGTTTCCATATTGAGCTATACTTAGAGATAATGATAAATCAAAATTGTCTAATCAGCAAAGAGGAAGAAATAGTCCTAAATAGTGAAACATCTTCTCCTCTTGAAGGTATTTCTAAGCTCTATCTTGACAAGTACATCATTGAAACACATGTCCTTGATCCTTACACTTTCATTTAGGAAACTGATTTGGGAGTTTACTTCATGCATGAGGAGAACGTCCCAATTCCTTCACTCACCAATGAAGATCATGAGCTTGATGGCATGTGGGAAATGTTATTTAATGGTTCAAGGAGAAAAGTAGGTGCAAGAGATTGTGTCATGTTGGTTTCACCATCAAATAATTTTTACTATTCTTCTCATAGCTTTCACTTCAACTACACTTGCAATGTCGCAGAATATGAAGGCTTAGTTCATGGTCTCCAATGGGCAAAGAAGAGAGGAATCAAGCTTTTGAAAGTCTATAGAGATAGTGAGTTAGTCATTCATCATGTAAGAATTCAAACTAAAACCAATAAACCCTTTCTCAAGTTATACAAGCATAGGGTATGGGATCTACTTGAGATTTTGATGCCTTCAACATCTAGCCCATACCAAGAGACTTGAATAAGCACGTTGATAGATTGGCTAAAATAGGAGCATGTTTTGAATCAGCTACAAATGTTGAACAAGAGAATTGTCAATCCCATATCAAGATCATTATGAGATCTTCCATTTTGGATAATGAAGTGTCATGGAAAGTGTTTGAATGTGATAAACACATTGCACACTTCTTGTAAAATGAGGCAGGCTTCTCTTCAAGAAATAAAAGGAAGTTACATGATCATTATGAAGAGAAAATTATACAACTGAAGACAAATAAAATACCCAAGGGGATGATTAAATTGGATATTTTATTCAATGAATATTATCAAAATAAAAACCAAATAATGAGCATGTCAACAAAAGAAGAGAACTATGAGAGAGTTTTGATTTTCAAGGATAAACTTTTAAAGATTGGCAAGGTTTGTTCTCAGCTAGAAAGGCAAGATTTTATTTCATTATACAAAGAGTTTCATGACATATTTTCCTGAGAATATAAGGACTTGAAAGGATTTGACCCAAGTCTAGCTCATCACACCATTGAGTTGGAGTATGGAGCTAAACCGGTAAGACAAAAGCAAAGGCCTATCAACCCCAATGTAGAAGAACTCATGAAGAAAGAGCTAACTAAATTGATTGAGTCTAGGATTATCTTTCCTATCAAGCACTTAACTTGGGTAGCTAAACTTGCGCCAGTTTGAAATAAGAACAGATAAATCAGACTTTGTGTGGATTTTCATGATCTAAACAAAGTGTCTCTCAAAAATCATTATCTACTCCCTTCCATGAAATAAATTCTGCAATTTATTTCAGGTTCTCAACATTTCTCACTTCTTGATGGTTATTTAGGTTATAATCAAATATTGGTAAATGAAGAGGATCAATTCAAGATAGCCTTCACCACCAAGTGGGGGATATTTGCCTACAAGAAGATGCCATTTAGTATATCCAATACTAGATCTACATTTCAAAGGGCAATGTACATGGATTTCAAAGGTTTGATCAATAAGTTTTTGCCTGTTTACCTTGATGATATAACCATTTTGTTTAAGGATGCCTCTAATCATATGGGGCATCTAAGGCAAGTGTTTTAGAAGTGTAGAGAGTATGGCATATCCATCAATCTAAGGAAGTGCATCTTCATTGTCCATGAAATTAAGATTTTGGGTCATGTTATTTTAAAATAAGGCTTATCTATTGACCCCAAAAGGATTGAAGCTATTCTAGGCTTGTCTTTGCCTCAACATAAGAAAGCGATACAAAGTTTCTTAGAAAAAATAAACTTTGTAAGGAGGTTTTTCCCAAATTTTGTAACTGTGGTAAAGCCTATCACAGTCATGCTAAAAAATAACCAAGTTTTTACTTAGACAAAGGAAGGTAAAGGTAGCTTTGAAGTAGTCAAACAAGCAATTGTAACATCTCCCACTCTCTTAATTCCAAATTTTTCTAAATATTCCATTCTTTATACTTTTTCTAACCTTAACACAATCTCATCTATGTTTATGCAAAATAATGATGAAGATGTTGAATAGCCAATTATTTTATTTAGCCAAGGCTTAGAAGACTACAAAGTGAGATATGCTTTTATTGAGAATCAAGATCTAACCATCATTAGAGGATTGAAATGGTTCAGGTATATGGTTTCTAATAACAAGATCCATGTCATGGTCTCCTATCTTAACACTAAGGAGTTTTTCATGAGCAAGGATCTTAATGAGAAGAGAGTTAGATGGACCATGAAAGTGATGGAATATGACATTGACATCAAGGTAACCATCTTGGTAAGAGGAAGAGGTTTATGTGATCACTTATCATCTTTATTTCAAGAGACAAAAGAGAAAGCCTTGTTAAATCAAGTTCAAGACCAGCCAGCAAATCAAATGCAAAATCAAAGTTGGACACAAGACATCATTGGTTTTATTCAAAATGGTGAGTGTCCCAATGACTTGAAAAAATATCAATGAAGTTATTTTAGGCTACAATCTATTCCTTATTATCTTTTGGATGGCATTCTTTTTAAGAAAGATGTGAGAAATGTGTTGCTAAGATGCATTACCAATGACCAATTTGATATGCTACTAGAAAAGTTACATAATGGTGCAGATGGTGGTCACTTCTCTCTTAGAACAATAACTACAAAAATAATGAGAGCTAGTTACTATTAGCCTAGTATTTGTAAGGACTGTTATCATTCGGCTAAGGCTTGTCCTCAATGTGCTTCCTTTGTTGGCAAATAAAAGCTTGTTTATCTTCCATTGAATCCTATCCAAGTGGACCAACCTTTCATGTAATGGGGCCTTGACATCATTGGTATGATCAACCCTCCATCAAGTGTTAAACGCAAATGGATATTGACTGTTATAGACTACTTCACAAGATGGGTAGAGGTTGTTGCTTTGAAGGAAGCAAATAAAAATGCCATCTTGGAGTTCTATGATATCATTATAACAATGTTTAGAGTTACTCATGTCATCATCTCAGATAATTCACTTTCTTTCATAAGTGCTAAATTTTTTGATTAGGCACTAAAGATTGGAGTTCATTTGAGTACCGTATCCAACTACTATGCTCAAGGTAATGGATTGGTTGAGTCTACCAATAAGAACCTCATCAAGATAATCAAGATGACATTAGAAACCAATCAAAGATCATGGCATAACTAGATGAAGACAACCTTATGGGTAGATAAAATCACTCCAAAGAAGTCAATTGGTAATTCTCTCTTTGTACTTATTTATGGGAGAGAAGCTAGGCTATCCATATCACAAGAGCTCCCTGCCTTGGAACTTACACAATAGCTAGAATTACTTGAAAACACTCCCATAGAGGTCAGATTGATAGAACTAATGTAGATGTAGGAGGCAAGAGATAATGCACACAAAGCTTTGGAACACCATTAAGTTCTCATGAATAAATCCTTTGACAAAAGGGCAAGGGAAAGAGTGTTTAAAAAAGGTGACTTGGTCTTGAAATGGGATGAAGATAAAGTAAAACTAGGGAAAAATTTTAAGTTTGATACTTTGTGGAGTGGTCCTTACATCATTAGTAAGTGCAATTAAAGAAACTCCTTTCAGCTGTCCAAAATGGATGGAGAAGAGTTGCTTATTCTGGTGAATAAAATCCATTTGAAGCCTTGATTTTGACCCTGCTGGCCATGTCTTGTATGTACCTTGTTTTAGTGTGTTTCCTTTGTTGTGTTATTTTACCTAAGTACTTTAGAGAACAAATGTTTCCATTTCAAGTGTTTTATTTCCTTTTTTTTGGTTTTGCATGTTTTTCTTTAGCTTGTGTGTTCAGCCATGGCTTGTTTTTTCAACTCTTATTTTCCTTGTGTGACTCCATGCCTAATGGAAGGATTTAGGTGACTGGTCTTATTACATAACGGTCATTTCTCTCTAGAAATCACCACAATGTTGACCATTTTTTGCATGAATATTTTTTGTTTTCCCTTTGGTTCTTTTAATTTCTCCCTCACTCATTTTCTATGTTTGGTTAATTGCTTTATTTTTTGTCTTTTCCCTTCGACCTCTCCTAGTTCGGGCTCTTCTCTCTTGTTCTTTATTTTTTCCCTTTGCCTTGTTTGCATTAGCCTTTATTATTTGTTTTGGCTCAAACTTCCCTTCAAAAAAAGTTTTGAAGGGCCACTTCCCTTCTAAATGCCCTTTAGAACTTTTTTGAAGGGCCTTTCTTGCCTTGCCTTCCCCCCAAATGTCCCTTTGGATTTTTTTTGAAGGGCACTTTTTATCCTAGTGACCCTTAGAAAAATATTTGAAGGGCACTTTTTCATTTAAGTGTCCCTTCAAAATTTTTCTAAAGGACATTTACCTTGTCCTTTCCCCCAAAGTGACCCTTCAAAAAAATTTCTAAAGGGCACTTGTCCTTTCTTCCAAAGTGACTCTTCATAAAAGTCCTGAAGGGCACTTTTTGCCCAAGTGTCCCTTCATATTTTTTTTATAGGGTACTTTTACCCATTTTATCCAAGGTTACCCTTTGATATTTTTCCTGAAGGGCCCTTTATCTTTGGAAACTACCTTCAAAATTTTCTAAAGGACATTTGAAACTAACCAAACATAGAAAACAATAAAGCAATTGACCAAACATAGAAAACAATAAAGTAATTGACCAAATATTTGAATGGCACTTTTTCATTTAAGTGTCCCTTCAAAACTTTTCTAAATGACATTTGCCTTGTCCTCTCCTCCAAAGTGACCCTTCTAAAAAAGTTCTAAAGGGCACTTGTCCTTTCTTCCAAAGTCACTCTTTGTAAAAATCTTGAAGGGCACTTTTTGCCCAAGTGTCCCTTCATATTTTTTTCATAGGGTACTTTTACCCATTTTATCCAAGGTTACCCTTCGATATTTTTCCTGAAGGGCCCTTTATCTTTGGAAATACTTTTCAAATTTTTTTAAAGGGACCTTGTGCCTTTACCTGGGTGTCCTTCAAATTTTTTTTGAAGGACACTTTCCCAAGTGTCCTTAGGGAAAAGTTCCCGAAGGAAACTAGTCATTTTCTAGAAGCCAAAAGTCCCAAAGGAATTTCTTCAAATAAATTGTCTAAAGGAATTAATTTGGGAAAATTGCCTATAAAAATAATTTTGACCCAAATGGATTCCCATGATGTGTTTTATAATGTCAATTTTGATATAGCCAACTAGTCATTGGGGTTTAAAGACATGATGTGCCACAAGACATAAAATTTAGGGTTGGCAACTAGTCATTGGGGTTCAAATTAGTGATGTGCCATAGGATATAAAATTTAAGGTGGAAAACTAGCCATTGGGGTTCAAATTGGTGATGTGTCATAGGATGTTAAATTTAATGTAAGGAACTAGCCATTGGGTTGTTATTTGGTTATTTGTTGTAGGATGTTAAGTTCATGCCCAAAGTCTTCAAGTAGGAAATAAAACCACTAGGAAATCTTGAATAACTTTGTAGTGCAAATCAAGATTTATCAAAGGCTTGACTTATAAATTTTATAAGAAAGGAGACTTAAATAACCCAAAGGAGCAAGCAAGGAGTAGAAGGACTTAAAAAAATTGAAAGGGTCTTAAGCAAAGCAAAATTGGGTTTTAAAAAGAGCTTTTCTTATAAAATTTTATAAGTAGAAGCAATTAAAAAACTTGAAAGAGAAAAGATAGTGTAAATTGGGTTTCCCAACATGCTTGACTTATAGTTTTATAAGTAAAACCATTTAGAAAACATGAATGGGTTTGTAGTGAAAAATTTGAAATATTTCAAGAAGAATCTAAGGTTCACAGTAATGATCCAAGCCATTTATTATGGAGGGTCATGTCACCATTGGTTTTGTAGTGACCCTAGTCATTTCAAGAGGGAAAATCAAAGAGAAAGACAAACTCCAACTAAATGAGAGAATAGCTAGAGTCAGTTTCACCAGGATAACAATGGCAAACTATTTTGGAGGCTTCTATTTTGGTACCCAAGATCTCTTTCTTGTCTCCCTATTTTATTATAAATAGGACCATTAGGATCTTGTTTTATCATCCATAGATAGTATGGTGAAACCCTGCTAGAATTTTTTGCCATTTTCTTTCCTTTGAGGAAAGAAGCATAAGTCTATTTTATTTCTAGGTTTTGGGCATTTTCTTGGGCATGCAAGAGACACAGAGTGACATCAGGTGATGTTTTATCCTTCTATTCTCTATCTTTCATGCTTTTAAGCAAATATTTAAACCAACAAGTCATGTAGAGTGCACTCTAGCTGTATGAGACTTTGCATATGTGTAACCCTTTTTTGGACTATACAGGTTGTCTTTCTAGTTATTTACCTTGTGTGATCTCATTCATTTTGTCTCTACATTGAAATACTTATGTTGGACTCTTCTAGAACTTGAGGTATATACTATATTATTATGTATTATGCATAAGTATAGGCATACATGTGGATACTAATTCTTGGTGTATCACCATTTTAGACTAGGATTTTCATTTATGCAAACTTCTGACTCTTTTCACTCATACAAACTAGTTTAGTAGTTTTATTGCACAAAAATCTAATACAGGGAGCTAGCCCCTTTCAACCTAGAGGTTCATTTCCACTTATAGGCACACCCACATGCCTTAAAATGTCCCAATGTTTCCCAAATCTGGAGGAGGCCTGAATAGCCCTCTTCTAGGGTGCAAGATTTGGATACAATAGGAAGTAGGTCATGTGAGAGGGTATAGATAACATCCACATGTGGGCACCCCAAATATTATAGTTGAAGGTGGTATTAGTTTTGATTATAACATCTCTAAAGGTCAGAGTAAAAGGGGTTTTAAATGGTCAAGACTAGAGGGGGTGGGGAAGGAATCTTTATCCCAATGGCTTAGCAGTGGTCAAGTTCTCTTGTTGGTCGTATGAGCCTGTGGGCCTAGCCAATTGTGCTATAGAGCCATAGGATTATTATATATCTCATAGTAAACCAAATTTGAATGGAAGAAATTTAGGGCTATAACACACTATACATTTTAATCATATAAGATAAAAATGGGTAGAGGTTTTAAAAGGGAAAAAGGTGATTGGTAGGGTGAAGGGAGTAGATGGAGAGGGAAAAAAAATAGGATCCATGATTAACATGAAAATTCATTATAGGAAGAAATGGATGCACCTAAAGGAATGAACCTAACCAAATTTTGTGCATTAAAGCAAGGGTGTAGAGGACATGAAGAAACAAACAAGGAGATATACGTAAAATTAGTACAACTAGTGACCACACTCTAAGGAGCTAGAGGTTGAATGCAAGAAAATAAGGGAGATCCAAAAAGGGATGAGGTGAAGGTGGAATAAGATATGGATGAATATATAGGTAGAGAAAAAAATTAGGTTATAGATAAAGATGAAGGTGGATAAGGATGCAAGGAGCTAGGTATGGGCATAGAGGAGGAAAAAAATAAGGTCAAGAAGAACAAGGAATTTCATCAAGGGAGACAAAAAAAATGAAATGAAATGGAGAAAAGAGAAGAAAAATAAAAGGGAAAAGATAAGGGGTGGGGGGTGCACTAAATAATGATAGATTGGAGAATTAAAAAGGGTGGGGAGAGAAGTGTAACAATCTTGAAGGGTAAGGGGAGGATGAAAAATATGGGAAGCCATGAAAGGTCTAAAAATAAGTGTAAAAAATACTGAGAAGAAAATAGCTTTTTGATGAAATGAAAAATAAGGAAATACATGGAAGAAAAGGAAATAGGAGGAAAAAGGAGTGAAATGAGGACAAAAAAAGGATGATAGGAGAATGAAGAAGTAGGTGGTATCTTGACCAAGAAAGCATGGATTCTTATAAGCAAGGAGAGGAACAACAAAGCAAAGCAGATGGTGGTTTTGGAATGGAAAATGGGAAAGGGGTTAATAAAAACAAGGGGAAGTGAAGGATGGGTGGATAAGAATCTAAAGAGATAAGGTATGCATCAATTAGCTTACTAGGAGAGATTGATGAGCCAAAAAGTGGTAAGGTGGTGAAGAAATAGGGGACCACAATGAAAGGGCATGAAATGAAAATAAAAGATGAAGATTAGGGATGATAAGAAGGAAAAATAAGAATTGAAGTAGGGATATAAAGCATAGACACTCACAGAGATGAAAAAGATAAGTGAGTACCGAGATGGAAAGAGGAAAAGGGGAATGTGAAAGTCAAAAGGTAAGAACTGATAAGAAGAAAAAGGCAATTATGAAAAGCTTCTCAAAGGATAAATACCTAGGTAAAAAATAGTTGTGGAGAAAAAAAAAGAATACAAAAAGGATGAAAGGATGTAAATAAAGCAAAAAATACGAATGGAAAATTGGAAAGGTGGGAAGAGTGGCAAAATAGCAAAACATGGTGGTACACATCAAGAAAAAGTGCAGGAACAAAAGAAATAGAAAGTTTGTAAGATACAAAATATGATGTGTAATTAGTAAAGAAAAGAGAGTGATAAAGAGGGTACACAAATAACCAAGGGCAAGGGGAGATGATGAGGATGGTGAATGAAGACAAAGGGGATAAAGGGAAGGAATGGTAATAAGTGGAGAGAGGGACCAAAAACATGAAAAGTGGGTGAGGAAGTGAGCTGTGAAGCATGTGCAAGGAAAGATGATGGGGATATTAGTGAGGTAAAGTAGGTGGTGGCTTTATGGGAGATAAGAGTGACCAATGAGGAAGGCTTTCAACCCTTGTGTTAAAAGAGATTAATAAGCTGGAAAAGTGGTTAAAATAGATTGACAAGATGAAAGAAGGGAGGTGGTGAGGAGATAAGTAGAGAAGTGGAGGAAGAGATTTTAGGTGAGAATGGAAAACAAAATAAAGGATGCAAATGATCTGACCTTAGTAACTGAGCACTACTTATATAGTCCAAAAATACCTCAAGCTAATGTAGTTTTCCCAAAAATTAAGGAAAAATAAAGAAGTATTAGGTGATGTTTAAATACAAGGATGTTAGGAAAAATACAAAGCTTCCCTGATATATGGTACCCTAAATATGAGGGAATTATTAGAAATGTAAATTAATGAGAAGAAAAATGGGAGAGTAATTAGTTATTAGTGGTCAAGCTACCCCTAGAAGTGAAGCAGAGCCTACATAGTCTATGGACATCAGGCCAATATAGTTCAAATGGGTTGGGTGAGTGGTTTTCAAATTGGCTCCCCCAATTTTATGGACCACATGGGTTGGTTTGGGTTGATAGAGAAGTTTTTTGTAAAATAGAGGTTCTAGGTTTTGGTGAAGGTGATGGTGAAGGTGCATGGTGTAGATTAGTGAATAGTTACCATAATAATCCCACATTTAGTAGGATGAGAGACACATATGGGTAAGGTAGGATATATAGGAAGGGAACACAATGCTAAGCACCAAAAATGGCATTTAATGGAGTTAATCCATAAAATATGTGATTTTATGAGGAGGTTACACTTTCTAAAATTGTATGAGGGTAGAAGTCTAGAGATGGCATCTATCACTATGAGCTGAGTTTTAGGAGGTGGGCTTCTATCAAGATTTGCATAGTCATTTTAGTGAAGGTTCATCACCAATATGAGCCAAGTTTTAAGGGTAGTAGTGAAGTAACGACCTGCAAATAACTTCTTTGATGGCTAAGTAGATTCTATGAGTAAAAAAGTTGGTAACATGGTAAGCGATAGAGGATGGACGTTTCCTGACCCAAGAGCTACATGGGTAAGCTAGAAAAATGGTGGTTATGTCTATATCTTTTATCCTAGTTCCTTGGAACTGATGACTTGGGGTTTTAATTAGAAGAGGCCTTGGTAGAAGGGAACTATGTGGTCCAAGATATTGGTTATATATTTGGATCAGACGAGGGAGTTTCTACAATGGTAAGTATTTAGGAGTTACCACCACCAAAAATAGTGGTAGTTTTGAAGGCATGACCATTATAATGGCCCATGGTTGGAAGCCAATTTATGTCAACTAGGCTAAAGGTGAAAATGACATAAATGACCACCAATACCACAAGGATCTCAAGATGATAAAGTAAGGAAATACATCAGATGTAAATTGGATGAAAAGGCAACAAAAATATATCATGATGGTGCATAATGGCTTTATCAAGATGACCAATCAGATCGAGGGTGATGTGTCTATATGAAAAGGTAAGTAGACATGACTATTTCAAGTGGGAAGATTATTCAAGAGAATCAGTGACATAATATGACCTTCCCAATTGGTGGAATGGAGAATCATGTCAGTGAGGAAGAATGGTCAGGTATTCTATTTAAAGAATAATGATAAGGATGAATGTCTATCATTAAGTTATTTGGTTTTGTAGGTCATAAAGAGTGTAGATAACTACACAAGGTTGAAGATGGAAAACAATGGGAATAATGGTGGAGATAATCAACAACCCCCATGACCTAAAATAATCAATATGGTGAATGTGTAGATCTATTGGATATTACAACATGTAATGATGATAATGGAAGTATTGCTAGAACAACAACAAGAGGAAAGTCACCCATGACCTGAGCTTGAGCCTAAACTCTTACCTTTGTAGCAATGAAGAAGGCAGTAATTTCACTATGTAAGATGTAGGGCTAAAGAACATGATCACCAATCTGTCTATGGAGGGAACCTTCACTGTCTAAGGGGATGTGTACTGAGGCAACAACTAGTGGTACTTTTGTAAGGAAAACATCTAGAATAGAGGGATCCCATGGCTATGATAGGTGAGTAGGGTGTAAGACCTAGAGTGGAATATGATTCTCATCTTATGGAGATGAATGTGGAAGAGGAGAATAGATTATACCCTTTAGCAACTACTGAGATAGGGAATGCTACAGATGTTAGTTTAGGGAGCATTCAAGTAGAAGGATGGTTGAACACAAATCTAGAGTAACCAGACATTTATCCTAGTAACTAAGTATAAAAATAATGTAAGAGCCTTAAGTGAAGTGTGGATAGTATTATAACTATGTATGTGTCATGTGACTCCTCTCACCCTAAATAAAATATTGCATAGTTTGTTGTAGACATGTACAAAATGTGTTAGATGTCATTGGTCGAATGTTATCATGTTTAAGGTTATGTGGATATTTATGAATGTTATGGTTATAGTTATGATTGGTATGGTTATGGTTGTTTTAATCTCACTTAATTTAAAAATAATGATTATTGTAGTTGTAACACTAGATGGTAAAAGTCATGGTGAAAACATTAGCCAAGCACATTAAGATAAGAATAGGGAATGATGCTTTGTTTTTGACAAAGATTGAAAATAGACCCAAAGTGGGATTGGATTAATGAATATAAGCCCTTCAAATGATACGTATGAGTGGTTTTTAGTTGATAAAAAAAGGTTTCTTGATCATAGGATGTCAAGTAAGCTCTAAATCCCTTGATTTATTGATAGTCAAAAGGGAAGATGGGTGATAGGTAGTATGGTAATGGGTGATATGTATGATAACCTCATGTGAATTAGTTTTCCCCTTCTATAGGTGATCTAAGAATGGTAATATATAAGTCCATGTCATATGCTAGATCCATACTGATCAATGTGGGAAGTCTACATGTGAAAGCTAATTATGGATTCTAACCTATTATGTTGCTTGAGAGCCGATTGCATCTTTAGATTTTTTTTTGATAGTGGGTATTTTATTTTATTGTTGTATATGAGAATCTGATCAATGTGAGAAGCTTCTAATAAATTTCTCTGATTTTGACAAAGTTAACTTATCCATCCTTCAAGGGAGTGGTCTAAGCATATTGGATTTGTTTAATGTTCTTGATAGTTGTCCTTCAAAGGAGTAGTCTACCTTACATTTGGCAATTTTTATTTCATTTTTGGGTAGCTATCCTTCAAAGAATAGACTACAATGCTTAAGATATTAACCCAAGTAGTATTTTGGTATCTAAATTGTTTCTAGATGAAATTTGTTTATCCATGGACATGTCTAATTGGGTTATAGGTTTACCTTTATGAGGGGAAAAATTTAGCACAAGAAGCTTAATGATATGAAAATGTATGGTTTTTGAGAGACAATGACCATGGGATTCCATCTTGTTAGAGATGAAAAGTATCCATGAGAACCATATGGGTAGAGCCATGGTATCCACATTTAAGATTAGGCTATGACTATGATGGTTAATCACATAGTTATATGTCATAATCAATTGTCCTCAAAAGGAGAGGAGAAAGATGGGTGAAGGTTAAAATATCATAATAAAGGGATGAGCTTAAGTTAGATAAAAGGAGTGAGCTTGATCGTTATTTAATAAAAAATGGATGTAGATGTAAAGCATTGAGGGGCTTAGGTTCTAGTTTGTCTTTGAAAGAGGACAAATGATAAGCTCTTGATCCATACTTATGGGCAATAATGTAGGGTCTAAAACAATTGAAAGAAAACTTGCCTCATTTACTCTTCTCCATGTTAGTCACATGTTGGTTTTCCTTTAAGATGAGGTTTGTGATATTGGATTATTATTATTTAAGGTTATTTTTATAATTTCCATTGTTATTCTCTTGATATATACGGAGGTGGGTCAGGGCTGATAAATGACACTCATCAAATAGCTCAAGTTGAGCTAAATAGTGCTGACAAAAATATTCCTAAAACATAAGCTCTTGAAAAGATATACAAAGAGAGGGAATTTGGAATTCAAGAGGCAAGACTGCCTCTACTTAAAAGACTAGAGAGAAAGGGGTAGCACCTGTAGAGGTTTGAATGCTAGTGTAATAGGCCCATAAAGTGAATCGAATGTGTAAGTGCCAATCCCAACCTGAATCACTGACAACTTTGGTTAGTATTTTGGTGAGGGTTTTGTTGGAGGCTTCTTCCTATAAATTTGATTATGGATGGTAAGGCAAGGAAAAACTTAAAGTTCTTCCAAATGCATCACATAAGCCTTAAAATTGCTTATTTTTTAAGGATTTTCCATTATCAATGATGATATTATGAGGAACATTGAAGCAGTAGGTAATATGATGGTTTATAAAGTTGATAATATTTTCTACTTTGGTCAAGATAAGAGAAATAGCTTCCACCCATTTAGTGAAATATTCAGTGGTTGTGATGATGGAGCTATGCCGCTATGAAGAATGGGGGTTAATTTCCCCAATGAGATCAAACCCCCATTAAGAGAAAGGCCAAAAGTCCTTAGATACCTAGAGGCTATTGGTTTGTATGTGATGTAAATTAACATGATGTTGACATTTAACACACTTTTTTACATAATGACAACAATCTTGGTTGAGGGTGGGCCAATAGTAGCCAAGGTAAAAGATATGTTTAGCAATCGCTAGATCACTAAAGTATCCCCCACAAATCCCATCATGTGTTTCATTGATGGCATGGGAAGTTATTAGTGTAGGTTTTTATTATTCCCTATTTTTTAATTAGGGAAATTGTATTTCTTGTGCTTATATGGAGTTTTCCTACATTTGTGGGATAGGCTAGCTTATGTGGAGGTGTGTGTCATAGATGTGTCATAGGTGTCATAAGAATGTCATAAGTAACTCCCTTGATGGGAGTTACTTCTCTATTCTTAGCACCTTGTCACCACCTTTCATGGAGGAGTTACAGTCTATTCTTGGGGTGCCTTGTCCACCTTTTGTGGAGGAGTTACTTACGTACTCTCCTATATGTATTCCTCACTTTGGACATCTCATGTTAATCAAATTTTAGTTTTCTCCATTTTGCCTTGTGTAATTTAGCTTATTGTATAATTTAAAATTGCTTTAGCATCTATGTGGTGTGCACTTGCTTTATCTCGTGTGATCACATCTCCATTGCATTTGCATTATCTAGATTCTGGCAACAACTCTAATATGGTATCAAAGCAAACCTAGTAATCATGTGTCTGGTTATGCTTTTAGTTTATTTTGAAATCAAGAGGAGTGGAGTTCTCTTTATTTTTTTATTTCTAGATCTGATCTAAAATAAAATAAAAATCTTTCAATATCATTTCTTGCATCTTGGGATCCTTAGCCTTCAGGTGTCTTAGCTATCTTCACTTTAGGTGTTGGTTTTATTTCTATTCTTGGGCACAATTGTATTGTGGAGCAGCACAGGGAGGAGTAGCATTCAGTCCATGCCAAGCTTCTAGAACTCTACGTCTAGATTTTGGTCTATGCCTAGCTTTTGGTCAGCAACGCCTTCTATTCTGCCATGCCACAGTCCTTCCAGCAAGGTTCCTTCAATAATGTCTAGGTCCAGCTTCTACAACAATCCTTCCAAAAAGGTACCAAGCAGGCCCTACAATTTCCAACAGGTCTGCATATTTCTATTTTGTCTTTTCTGCAAGTAAAATTCTAGATTATGCTTTTTTGGCACCCCTTCCTTGCTTGGCATCCCATGTGGGCCCTTGGACACTTGGAAATAGTTCATTCTATCTTTGCTTTATTTTTTTCAATTAAAAATTGACTTGTAAAAAAAATTAGTCAATTTGACTGAATATTAAGTTTTTTAGACAGTTTGATAATTTGGGGGTTTTCATTTAAACCTTTTATCTTCGCCTGTCAAAGATGAAGGGTGAGGCATGGGTTGGTAAGAGGCTAAATCCCCATCAAAAAACCTCTTTTGGATTCCTCATTCTGTGATGAATATAATGAGTGGTTGGAAGGCCACTTTCTCTCTCATAACAGGCATTTTTTAATGTTTTAGTGTTTTTTTGCAAAAACAATAGTTTACAGGAAAATTGAACCTTTAATATCTTGCAAACGGTAGCTCAGATTTGGATGCCTTTTTTTGAAAAAGTGTTTGTAATTCAATTCTCCATAGTGTAGGCTTTTTATTTGTCAAAAATGTACTAGTTTATAAAGTGCCTAAAATTTGGGTCTCCCGAGATGCATTTTTGGCTTAGTTCGACATCTTGTTTGCTTAAGTCTTGCACTGATTTCTCTAAGACGCATTCTCAACTAAGCCTGATGTCTTTTGAGTGTGAACTTTCATATTTGGGGGGGGGCTCAATATTTTGGGGGGTGTGATTTCTTTTCACAACTTGCAAATCTTTGCTTTCATTCTCCTTTTTGCATAAATTCACAATGTGCAATAAACACAACTTCACCTAAATTCATCTTAAAATGGATAATTTTCAACTTAAACCCCTAACACCCTTCAACTATCATGAATATAAGGTTAAAATGTCAATCATTCTTAGAATCAAAGTGTTGTATAGGATCACCATGGGTACTGAAGTAGAACCTAACACTGAAGCTAAAAAGGTCAAGTGGTACAACCGTAGTGATGAAGCTTATGAATTACTAAGATTGCCTATGTCTCCAGAACTTCTCTTCCATTTATAATCCTCTAAGACTCTCAATGACATATGGGATACCTTAGAAAACTTATTTGAGAAGCTTGATGAGATGAGAGGTCATGAGCTCAAAAATGAACTCATAAGTCTAAGTCCTAGCAACTTGACACCCTACAGGACTTCTTATCTAAGTTTAAGGCCCTTAGATTGCAATTTAAATAATGTGGGATAGAGAAGAAAGATGATCAACTCATCCTTTCTATTCTCATAAAGTTAGGTCCAACCTATTCTGTCTTTGTCTCCACTTTCCATGCCACAAAAAGTGCCCTTGGCACTACATGGAAAATGCCTTCTTTGGATTCATTCATTGCCGACTTGACTAGGGAGCAAGATAAGCTAATTCAAATGGGCACTATGAAGTCTACTCAACCCCAAGCTTTGATAGCTAGAAATGGTAAGGATAAGACTTCAACAAAGGAGAAGAAGAAAGAAAACAACAATCCTGCCAAAAACAACACTGAGTCTTCATCCTCCAATGCTAAACCTAAGAAGGAGAAGATTAAGTGTGCCTATTGTAAAAATATAGGTCATGATGAACACAAATGCATGAAGAAACAAATAGATCACCTAACTCATCTTCTAGAAAAGAACAACATAGGTGTTCCTAAGTCCATCAAGTAGAATTCATCTACACAAGATTCTACCAAGGCAAAAGGCAAGGGTAAAGAGAAAGAAAAGGGCAAGGCCCTTATAGAAACTATAGCTTCCAAAACATCATGGGTCATTGATTCGGGTGCTTCTCACCACATGGGCTCTTCACTAGCTGAGTTTTCATCTTTAGAGCCTTGTAACATGACTTCAATTAGTTTGGGTGATGACACATCAGTTTCTATTGTAGGAAGAGGGTCAGTTGAAATGGAAGGAGGAACATTCAATAATGTTCTAAGTGTTCCTTCTCTTTCAACCAATCTCCTATCAGTGTACCAAATCAATCACATTGGTCGAGGCATGAGAGTTGAGTTTTTATCAGATTTATTGGCTATCAAGGAGTTACATAGTGATACTACAGTGGAAGTGGGTAGGGCAGATCACCAAGCCAGGTTATACACCTTCTCACATTTTGCATCAAATTCTTCTCCAACAACATTGCTGACTTATTTAGATCAAGTTATCAAAATGTGGCATGAGTGGTTTGGCCACCTTAACTACTGCTACCTTGAGCAACTTTGCAAAAATGGCATGGTCATTGGCTTGCCTCGTGTCTAATTCTCAAAAGGACTTTGCGAGGGATGTTCCCTTGGGAATCATCTCAAAGCAAAATTTGACAAACGTAAATCTTGGAGGGCTTCACAACCTTTGGAGTTAGTCCACAGCAATGTATCGGGACCCTTTCCCAAACCATCTTTCATAAGGGCCAAGTACATCCTCACTTTCATTGATGATTTCTCTAGGTACACTTGGATATATTTTCTCAAACAAAAGTCTGAAGTGTTTAAAAGTTTTCTAGACTTTAAGGCTCTTGTTGATAAATAGAGTGAGAAATCCATCAAGGTTCTTCAAACTAATAATGGAGGGGAGTATGTCAGCATCGGGTTTGAGTAGTTTTCCACCACAGAAGGGATTGATTTGTAGTGCACAATCACTTACAGTCCTTCATAAAATGGGGTTGCGAAATGGAAAAATAGGTTCTTGAAAGAGATGGGTAGTTGTATGATTCACTCTAAATCCTTATCACCATAGTACTAGGCCGAAGCCATTAATTATGCTTGCTATATTCAAAACAAGGTTCCTCATAAAGCTTTGAAAAGGATAACATGCTTTGAATATTGGCATAAAAGGAAACCTGGTATTGAGCACCTTAGAGTTTTCAAATCCCCAACCATGGCCCGTATTCCAAAGAAAAAACATAAAGATATGGAACATTAGTCTAAGCCTTACATCTTTGTAGGATATCTGGATGGTATTAAGGGATATCACCTTTTAGATCCAGTCACTCATGAGTTGTTCATTGAGAGAAGTGTCCATTTTCAAGAGAGTCCTAGAGACTAAACACTTGACACTTCTTCTCCCTCATCGGATCTACTTTTTCATGATGATTCCTCATCAGATTCAGGTCAATGACATCAGGTTCTTGAGCCAGAGATATCTTCTTCTTCTTCAAGTTTAGATAGCGAGGATAGTGATGTAGAGTTATCCACCTCTAGTCAGTTAGAGGATGAGGAGTTAGCACCTAACTCACCCACTTTTGGGCCACTTTGGGCCAGACAGACACTTGAGATTGTTGGCACTTGGGTAGGAGATCCCGTAGATGATAGACGTACTAGGGGGATTTTTAAAGAGATCCACATGCCTTCTTTACTTTAGTTTCAGATCCACAAACTTTTTGAGAGGCATCAGGGGTACCTAAGTGGGATAGTTCTATGGAGGAAGAATATTCTTCCTTAATCAAAAATCACACTTGGTATTTGACTTCACTTCCTAAGGGAAGAAAGATGGTTTGATTTAGGTGGATATATCAGACCAAGTTTGCAGTAGATGGGTCAGTTGATAAGTACAAGGTGCGATTGGTCACCAAGGGTTTCTCACAAGTGGCAAGAATTGAATACTCAGAGACCTTTACACCTATTTCAAAGATGACTTCTATCCGACTCACCTTGGCTTATTGCCATAACACATGGTTGGGATATGCATCAGATGGATGTGAAGAGTGCCTTTCTTCACGGAGACCTAGAGGAGGAGATGTACATGGAGTAGCTGCCAAGATTTGTTTAGGATTCTTCCTTAGTATGCAGACTTAGGAAATCTATCTATGGCCTCAAACAGACCCCTTGGGCTTGGTATGCCAAGATGGATTCCTTCCTTCTCACATTGGTTTTCACTAGGTGCCATTCTAATCCTAATGTCTACTTCTTGTAGTAGGATGATTCGCTCCTAATTTTGGTTCTATATGTTGATGACTTTTAGATCACCGAGAGTTCTTCATTAGCTATTGCAGTGGTGAAGGCATCTCTCTAGGATAGATTTGACATGACAAACTTGGGTTTGTTACACTACTTCCTTGGCATTGAGATCTCACAGTTAGATTCAAGGATTTTTGTTACACAGCATAAGTATGATCGTTACTTATTAGCTTAGTTTCACATGGCTAATTGCAAGCCATCGCTGACTCCCTTTCTATCAGGAGTCAAGCTTGAGGCTGACTATTCTTCACCATTGGTTGATGCCACTCAATATCAACAACTTGTTGGTAGTCTCATCTACTTGACTCACACCAGGCCTGACATATCATATAAGTGGGACTTGTCTACAGATTCATGTAGGAACATCATGAGCTACATTGGAAAGTAGCTAAGACGATCTTGCATTACATACAGGGTTCATATAGATATGTGATTCATTACAGATTTGGCATAGAGGTTAACTTGGTTGGATATATAGATTTAGACTGGGCTTGTGATTCACAGACTTACAAGTCCACTTCTGGTTATAGTTTCTCTCTAGGTTTTGGTCCTATTAGTTGGTCTAGTAAGAAGTTGAATGATATTGCTATATCATCCATAGATGTAGAGTACAGGAGAGATGTTAATGCAACTACTAAGGGTATTTGGCTTTAGGGGATTCTTTTTGAGTTTGGCATTCTTATCAGGTAGCCCACCATCATTTATTATGACAACTCAAGTACCATTTAGATTTGTAGGAATCCAATTCAGCACCAACAAACCAAGCACATAGAGATTCACATGCATTTCATTTGGGATCTTATTCATAGTTAGGTCATTGACTTGATATTTTGCAAGTCTTTAGAGTAGGTTGCATACATCTTCACCAAACCTCACTGAGAGCAAGTTCATTCATTTACGAGCTCTTCTTAGGGTATGGTCTACATCTATAGCAACATCATCTTTACGGGGGGCCTTTTAGCCTCTTATTTTCTTTTATGTCTCTCTTTTTGGGGGCTGTTTTTTTCCTATGGGTTTTCTCCTTTTCTTTATCTTATGGGAGATTGCACTTGTACATGGGTACCTCATTAGGCCTAGTTGTTGGTACCCATTTTATATTTCCACACTGCCCACCTAAGTTGCGCTTATAGGGGGTATTAGTGTAGATTTTATTTTTCCCTATTTTTTAATTAGGGAAATTGTATTTCTTGTGCTTACATGGAGTTTTCCTACATTTTTGGGATAGGCTAGCTTATGTGGAGGTGTGTGTCATAGATGTGTCATAGGTGTCATAAGAATGTCATAAGTAACTCCCTTGATGGGAGTTACTTCTCTATTCTTAGCACCTTGTCACCACCTTTCATGGAGGAGTTACAGTCTATTCTTGGGGTGCCTTGTCCACCTTTTGTGGAGGAGTTACGTACTCTCCTATATGTATTCCTCACTTTGGCCATCTCATGTTAATCAAATTTTAGTTTTCTCCATTTTTTCTTGTGCAAGTTATCTTATTGTATACTTTCAAATTACTTTAGCATCTATGTGGTGTGCACTTGCTTCATCTCATGTGATCACGTCTCCATTGCATTCACATTATCTGGATTCTGGTAACAAATCTGATAGAAGCTTCATTATTATGTAGGAAATGAAGGAGACCATCAAAACCACATTTGTAAAGGATTCCCCTTATAATGGTGTAATGGGAGGTACTCTGAATAAAGGCTCTTCAGGCATTCCTAGAGAGGTTGGGAGGAATGATGCCTAGGTTGAGGTATTTAGAGTTTGGTCATATGAAATATCAGATGAGGATTCCTCCACACTAAAAATGGTAGGGAGGTCAGATTGGTTATAAGAGGGAGTAGTAAAATGATGAATGGTGACAAGGATTTTGGAATTGGAAGGCTAAGAAGGGATCTGAGAAGCAAAGAAATCTATTGGTAGATCAAGGAATAGATTGGACTAGGTAATGTCTGAATGATGTTAAGATTTTTTCAACTAAAAGTTTATATTTTTTCAAGACACCATTATTATATTGATAAGGTATGTTGACCTAGTTGACCACAAGCTAGGAATCACCAAAGACATGTATTTTCTTAATTCCCAAGGCTAGATTAGTTTGGAGACCTATCACTAGGGCTTCATACTCAACCATATTATTGGTACATTCAAAATCAAGTTTGAGGGAGAGAGGAATGGGTTTACCATCAAAAGGAATGAGAATAAATCCAACACCCCATCCTTGTTGGCACTTTGAGCCATCAAATAAGATAGTAATTTTATAGGTTATGCCATCTTATTGAAAAAGAGTTATGATAAACTCATTTAGACAGGCAAGAGGAGGAGGTTGGTTCCTTGGTAAAGGAGCTTTGGCCAATTGGTCAACAATGATCTGCCCTTTAATTGACTTTTGCTGAATGAATTCAAGGTCAAATTTAGCTAAGACCATGAGCCACTTAGTCATACATTGATTTTGGTATGGTTTAGAATGCATGTACTTGAGTGGGTTGGTATTAGTGATGAAATAGGTCTTAGGGTTAAGAAGGTAGTGGTGGATTTTGGTGGCCATGAGGGTTAATGCTAAGCAGAGTTTCTCCATATACGTATATTGAGTCTCATATTCTACAAGTGTGTGGCTAATGTAGTATACAACTTGCTCTTTATGTTTTTCATCTTGGTGAGCTAATATTGCCCCTAAGGAATGGTCAATGGCAGAGATATATAGGTAAAATGGGTGGTCATCCATAGGAGGGGTGAGGACAGGTGGTGACAAAAGGTACTATTTAAGTACAAAGAGTCTTTTTGACAATCACTATTCCATTTGAAATAGACAGCCTTTTTTAGAAGGTGATGGAAAGGTTGGTACCAGTCTGAAAGATGATAAATGAAATGGTGAATAGATTGAAGTTTTACCTATAGGCTAAAAAGTTGCATGAGGTTGCTTAGAGGAGGCATGTCCAAAATTTCTCTAACTTTGTTAGGGTCTACTTCAATTTCATGAAGAGAGAGGATAAAGCCAAGAGATTTCATGAAAGGACCTCAAAAATGTATTTCTTGGGATTAAGGTGAACATGATAATAGATGAAACATTCAAATATGATCATAAGAATAGTCAAGTGATACTTTTGGAGTTTGGATTTCATGAGATGGTCATCCATATAGTCTTCTACAATCTTATGGATGATAACATTGAAGATATAACTCATGGCACATTGGTATGTTGTACCAGCATTCTTTAACCCAAAAGGCATGACCCTATATAAAAACATTCTCTAAGGGCTGGTAAAGGAAGTTTTATAATAATATTCAAGAGTAATAAATATTTGATTATAACTTGAAAACCCATCCATGAGAGATAACATATTGTGTCTAGCTGTAAGATTAACAAGCTAGTCAATGCTAGGTAGAAGGAATTCATCCTTGGGGTAGGTAAGGTTAAGGTCATGAAATTCCAAAAAAATTTGTACACCCCCAATGACTTTGGTGATAGGTATAATATTCAAGACCCATTTTGGGTAGTCAATGGGTTGAATAAAGTTTATAGATATGAGATATTGAAGTTCTTCTTTAATGAGAAGGGTTATGCGAGGATACATGCATTGAATTTTGTGTTTAGTAAGCTTGGTAGCATGATGACTGGATATGTTATGTGTAGAAATGGTGGGGTCAATCTTGAGAATATCACTATAAGACAAAATGAATTCTATGTTATAGTCTTGGAGGAAAGAGGAGAAGTCCCTAAGTTTCTCAGCATTCAGTGATTGGCCCAATTTGAAAATATAGGGGTTTTATAGAGTGCCCAAGTTGATATCCATGGTGGATTCATTTAATATGGTTGAGGCCTTAGGAAAAATGGATATATGGATATAATAATCCCCCACACTAAGGTAGGTAAAAATGGAATCATATTCTTGATGTTGGATGGTGTTAATGGTAGTAAAATCATTTTCTACCATTTTAGGGTGCATGAGTGGAAGGAATTTGGTCTGGTCACCCTTTTCATAGATGAGAGGGCCCAAACTAATGGTATTGACTAGAAAAAAAGCTAAGGGGAATGATGTTAAGATCTCCAGGTGGGGAAAGTGGTTGGGTTGGTGAGGATGGGATATCTTCCTCCATGATGGAAATAGGTTTGAGTGAATTGGTGGGTTCTTCAGGTGGTTCATACCCAAGGCCAAATGACTAATGAGGTTGCAAAGTTTTGATATAGGATAACTCATGAGGCCCTTGTTCATAGTGACCAAGGTCAAATCCTTTCCAAGCACATCTATAAATATACAACTTAACAAACTCTAGTTTGATAAGATAGGATAAGTTAGAGGTAAATGGTTGGATGGATGAAGTAGTGGTAGGGGGTAGAAGTGGCTAATCAAGTTCCCCATAAATAAAATCTATTTTATGGTTAGGGATACCAAAAGGGATCATGGTTCCAATGTTATGGTCATAGGTTGGGTCATGTATAGGATTCCCATATTCTTGGGGAGTAGAGAAGGCATCCAAGGCTAAGAGTTTGTATTCATCAAGGGAAAGACATTGGAATGTGGTTGTCATGGGGTTCTCTACAAGAATCTAGGAAGAAGGGATATATGAGTTAGTAGAAGCTTCATCAACATTTTGTGTGGAAGTGTCATAGGTTTTGGTTGATGGGGTTGTGTTCTTAAAAGATGGTTATAAGGTGGATGAAGGAGGAAGAAGGATGTCATTAGGCTGATATGTCATATTTCAAGATGTTAAAAGACTAAGGTCAGCCTAGGTAGTCACAACTTTCCCTTTGTACTCAAATTTGACACATTGATGTAAAGTGGAAGGGACATAACTCATGGCATGAATCCAAGGGAACCCAAGTAAAACATTGTATTGAAATTCTCCTTCTAAAATATAAAAAAGTTAGAGAATGGAATGGGGCCCTACATACATATGGAGGACAATTATTCCCAAGGTAGTAGTGATGGTATCATTGAAAGAACAAAAGACCATTGTGCTTTCAGGCATGATGTTCACGGGTAAGTGTAGCTGGTCATAGGCATGGAAAGAGATAATATTGATGTTGACTCCTCCATCAATAATCACCCTTTTGATGTGGGTTTGATTAATTTATGTCATAATGAAGAGGGGGATCAAGATCCTTCAAATGAATAAAAGGTATTTCTAAATATTTGAAGGTGACAAAGTTGGAAGTTCAAAGGACACCAACAAAGGTGGCTAGATATTGAGGGTCATTGGGTTCAACCTCAATGGATTAAAAGGTTTATATGAGTGCTTGGTGGTGATGGGGAAAGATAGAGACTAACTCATATAAGCTCATTTTTATTGGATTTTGGTGAATATACTTGAGGATAGCTTTTCAAATGGATATTGCATATAGGTTAGGGTATGGAGGGTTAGATGGGGAGGCACCTAAGATAGACACCTTGGGTTTTTTTGAAGATATATATGGTTGGGTATTATTTTCTTGTCATTTTAGGGAGGGGTAAGTCAAAGGAATGGATGCCTTAGCCTTCTTTTTATCTTTCTATTAGGCCCAAGATCAGGGTAACCATGTGAATAGTGTGGATAAGGGGGTTTTCTAGATTGGGTGGTTACTTTGGTTCCTCCTCTTTAGTTTTATGATGAGTTGAGTTGGTGGTTGGATTAGAAATGGGGATGAAGTAGTTTTGTTTGATAATAGATCATCATATTTATATAGGCTATGAGTAAGTGCTTAGATAGCTTTGTAGTTTTCTGTGTCATGTCCTGGTACCTTATGGTATGCACATATCAAGTTATCATTGAACTAAGAGGGTTTGGTACATGAAATTTCAAAGGGTTTTATTGCTATTAAGATCAAAGAAAAAGTTTGCAATAACCTCTAGAGAATGGTTCAGTAAGATTCGGCTAAAGGTGGTAAAGGATTAGTAGTTTTTGTTCTCGGTGTTGAAGTAGAAGGTTGTGTGGATGTAGGTTTGGTGGTAGGTTTCTTGGGTAAAGTGGTATGATTTGTTGATGGTTTTATTTTAGGAAAGATGGTTGATGATCTGTAAGCTAAGGAGGGCAAAATAGGTAACTTAAGAATTGTTAGTGTAGTGAGGAAAGGTGCCTTAGAAAGCAAGTATGAAGGTGTGACCAATAAAGGTGGTGGGTTTTTGGTAAAAATGGAATTCATGTTTAAGGTAGAGGGATGAGAACCCAAAATACAAGGGAAGGTTAAGGGAGGTAAAATTTAGGTTTTTGGGCCTCTTGGTGGTTTTACTTCTTTGGTTATTTAGTTGTTGGTTTTGGAGGGGATTTGGTCACTTTAGTTGTCTTGGTGGGTTTAGGTGTTTGAGGGTCAATTAATTTGGAGGAGGTTTTGGTTGGTTGGGTGGAGGTTTTAGTTGGTTTATAAGGGCTATGTTGGTCTTCCAAAGAAGGGGTTAGAAGTTTTATTTTGGTTCCCTTACCTTTGTCTTGACCTCTAATAGAAGGTTATAAAATTAGAGGTTGGGTGGATAAAGTCATCTTCTATTATGAGATAGCTTTCAAAGAGGGGTGGATGGTTTTACGATATGGGATGTATGTGTGGTATCCTTCAATGGAGGTGTGGGTATGGTGGTTTCCTTCGTTTGGGTGTTCAACAGAATATAAGGCAATTTTTTCTTCTATTAGGGGAATGGAGAAAGATGCAATTAAGATAATGTTTTATTCAACAATAAGTTCATTAGTAACCATATTAATAGTATGTGCCTCATGAGATTTGTTTGGTCTATTGTCATGGTATGGGGTAGAAAGAGCATGATTAGGAAAAGACTTACAAAATATGTCAAGGGCCTAGTTCGGTGGTATATTGGGATTATCCAATGTAAGATCCCCCTTGTCAATAAGGGATTAGATAATGTATTTTAAGGTTTTGTACCTATTGATGTTATGTATTATGACTTGGTGAAAGTTGCAATGGACATTCCCATTATACCACCTCGATATGGGGTGAGAAGCATCAAATTGTTAGGGTGGTTTAATTGGTGGAAGTTGGATGATATCGGCTTTTAGTAACTTTTAAAAAATATAAGGATAGGGATCCCCAAGTAGAGTTAATTAATTATGATTATTCCATGTTTGGTTCCTTTGGTTTCAGTTTGAATAATCAAAGGAGTTAAAATTTTGGTTCCTTGGGTTCTGTTGGTTGGTAGATGGTGATGGTCTGGCTTTGAGGATAATGGCATTGGCAGTTGCTTTATTTTTAGTGTTAGGATTGGTTTGGTTGTTTAGTTTGGAAGAAAATGACTCATTGGGTTTGTAATTTGAGTTCTTTCTCCTCAACTTTTACCTCCCTTCATCAATGGATCTATTCTCTAGTTTATGAGCTAGGGTAAAATATTTATCAAAGGTTTGAAATATTTGGACACATAATGTGGATGAAATATGTTTTGCACATGCGTGGGTGAAGAGCTATATAAGCTCAAGTTAAGGAAATGAAAAGGAAATTTGGCTAATTAGGCTCTTCTAATGAGCCAAAAAATTAGCAATAGATTCATCTTCAAATTTTTGATTGGATTAGAGGTTGGCAATGGAAAATTTCTTGGATATATTGATCAAAAAGTGATCCAAGAAATGTTGGGCTAATTGGGTGAAAGAGAGGATGGATTGTTTTAGTATGGCACTATACCAATCCAATGTTGGTTTGGATAATGACATAGGAAAGGTATAAAGGAAGAGAGCATCATCATGGGAAATCAAGTATCATGAATACATAAATTCCCTTAAATATTATTGGGGGTCTTCCTTACTATTAAACTTAGCAAATTTTGAAAGTTCCCACTAGGTCAAATAATGTCTAATGGGGATCAAGGGGTGAATAGGTTCATTGAAAATTTGATAATAAGATAAGAGATCATGGGTTCTAGAGATGGATGAATCAAGGGTAGTCATCTTATTCATGATGAACTTCATGAAGTCTACTTGAGGTTGTTGGGATGCATAGTTATATGGTATGTTTGTTGAGGTTGGGCAATGTGTGTATAACTAGTAGATGATTGAGATGACTCTAAATAATGGTATACAATCCTTGGAGGTTGGGTGGAAGATATATATTGGTGTGTGGATGTTAAATGTTGGGTAGAGGTGGGTGGTTGGATAGAGGGCATATGCCCTTGTGGGTTATGAATATAGATAAAGGTTATGTGTTGGGTTGGAGTGGTGGTTGGGTCAGTGGTTGATGGAAGGGTGTTGACTCTTATGTTGATTGGTGATAACATGGAGGGTATGGAAACCAAAAGGATTAGAAGTGGAGTAGTGTTTTATGGATTGGAGGTAACTAGAGGAAGATGGGTAGCACTAGAGGTAGGCACTCCTATTGTGAGGGAGTGATTAGTAAGAGGTATAAAGGTACTGATAGTTTGGGTTGGTGTGTTAGTTTTGAGGGAGTTGTTCATTAATGACAAAATTTGGGAAATTAAAGGTTGATTAGTTCTCATGGTAGTGGAGGTATTCCCTATGAGGTGGAAAGGCATGCCATAAGGTAGATCTATGGGTGGGGTTGAAATCAAGATTTGGTAAGATGTGTTTTTTAGGTAGTGTTGTAAGGTTGCATGATTGTTGTTTAGGAAAGTGAAAAAATCCTCATCTCCTTGGAATACCCGAGTATAACTTTTAGAAGAGTGAGGGGAGTCTGTGGGTTTAGAAATGTGTTCCATGGATGAAGAGGTGGAAGTTGGTGATGGTTTATTTGGTGGTGGGTTTTGTTCCTTGAGGTCTTTTTGTTGTTGGTGAGTGAGAACCATACGAGAAGATAATAAAAGGATAATACATTCTCACACCTCAAAAAAAGAGAAACAAAAAGACTCAAGGCAAACAATGTATTCACTAAGAGTGCATTAAATCCTAAGACTATTTTTAATCACTCTTTTGGCTTATGCCTTAAAAAAATGTGAAGAGGAAATTGGCTTCAATAGGTCCTAAAAAAGATAGTCTATGCTTGATTTTGGGTTATGTTTAGGCACTCAATATAATGTGTATTGGTTTGAGTACGTGGTTTGGTATTTGGGGTTTGCTCCTCTCACATCATAATATTGTAGCCAATGCAAGTGTTTAGCCAATATATACCAATTTTTAGAGTGTATACTCAGCTAGATAACTAAGTTGGCCATCCCCTCAGTGATTAAATTCAAGTAAGATAACTAGGAAAGGGTAAGGTGATCCAGTAGGTGATGAAATCCTACTTGGGCCTTGTCTCAAGTGTGTTTTTGTGTTTTTTTTTTGTAATTGGTTTAGTTTTTGTAACATCTATGAACTATGATTAATTCATAATGCTTTTAATTAAACTAGGTGAGCTAAAATCAAGCAAGTAGTTGATGGATGCACTCAATTTAAAACAAAAGTTTTTTTTTTTTTTTTTTTTAAAATCTGAATGAAGACAAGAATAACTAAAATTCACCTAAATGCAACATGAAAATGCAATCCTAATCCTATGATTAATGTTATTTTATTTCTTTTTATAAATGTAATAAAATTTAATTTTCTAAAAAAGCAACTAAATTTTTTTTTCCATTTTTTTGTAAAGAAATAAGCTTAATTTTCTAAGAATTAAAATAAATGAATTTAACTAATGCAATTATAAATTTATTAAAACATCTAAAAACCCAATAAAATTCAAGGGTCGCACCAGACATGCCAAAATGTTTCTATTTAATATTTGCTCTTCTTAAGTGTGAAAAGAATAAACTAGTTAAGAAGGGTGTGTAGAAGAATACATGTTGAATGCATGTGTGTTGAATATATAATTTTTGAGAACTCTTCTTTGTCTAGGGAATAATTACCTAAAATAACAAATCACTACCAAAAAACTTGTTTTTTAGAGAAGTAGTTGGGTGGATTGCCTAGCGTGAGTTAGATCCTAAAAGTGAAACCTTTCTAAGAGCATGTCAATCCACCTTTTTTGAAAAACTTACGTGGAAATGATAAAATAAATATATTTTTTTAAATGATTGTAAAACTGAAATAAAATATAGAAAATGATATCCAATTAACTGAGAAACTTAGATGCTTTGCTAAGTTTAACTGAAATGAAGCAACTAGTTTGATTATACTAATGCTAAAAATTGGTTAATGCAAGGTTGAGGTTTCAGGGTTGGTAATTCGATAAGGGTTTAAAACATGGTTTTTTTGGGGTTGATTGAGATAATAAAATGAGAGGGATGGATGGTTGTAAAGATAAAACAAGTAAATAGGGTAGCAAAGGGATGAGGGGACAAAGACGGTGAAGGAGGCAAAGGTGTAAAGAGAGCAAAGGAGGTAAATGGAATTACAATGGCAAAGTTGGTAAAGGAGGTCAATGGATTATGATGGAAAATGGATTAATGGGTATAAGTCAAGGTATTGAAAAGAAGGATTTAAGTAAATAATTGAAATAAATAAAACCAAGTAAGGTTACCTTGAATCTTGTTGATGTGGTTGATGTTGTTGATGATGTGATGAAGGAATCACATGGTAATTTCAGTAGAGTTTCATTGCTTTGAATTATTTTTCTCCAAGATGTGGATGAACTCCAAAATAATTACCTCCTTTAAATACCTGAAACAAGATTTTAATAACCAAAGACTAACTTTCCACTTAACCTTGGGTGAAGGAGAGGGGGGTATTTATAGCATTTACTATGAAGAATCATGACAAAAGAAGAATAGTATAAGTATGGAACTATTTTCCATGTGGTGTATGAATGAGTCAAAATATGAGGCTAGTGGGATTCCCACCTGGATCACGGGTCTCCCATTTGGGTTGTTGTGTCTCCCACATTGCACATGAATCCAATTTTGAATGGGAATCATGCACATTGGTTTAAATGAGGCCAAAGAATTATCACCACATTTTCTTGTCTTCATCCAAACACTTGAAGAGATGGCACACAAAATGTGTCACCATTTTTCATGTGGGTGCATGAATTAGTCAAAAATCAGGGTGGTGGGATTTGCCCCTTGATCATGGGTCTCCCATTTGGGTTAAAAAGTCAAAAAATGGGTACCCTTTATCTTTTTAAATGAACAAAAGAGGTAGGTATCTCATTTTGAAGTCCACTTTCATGTGTGAAGTCAAAACACATGTTGAATGATGGCCCCTTAAGGGTAAATTCACCATATTTCAAGGGGGGACCCTTGTGATGCTTAAATGAGGTCATTAAGCATATTAGGAAAGGGTCTTAGGTGGCTTAAATGTCCCACATCAATCCACCTCACTTATAAGCCATGTCACTTACCATTTCACCTCCCAAGTCACATGACATGTCACTTGACATGTCACATGCCATGTCACTTACCATGTCATCATGAATAGTGATAGTGGGTCATATAATGAATAGTACTTTCAAATAGTAATTTTGAATAGTACCATATAAATAGGAAAATAGTGATTTGGTTAAGTTAAGAGGGTTTGGTTAAGGGTTAAGAAGGTTTAGGAGTATTTATGGGGTCCTAACATATTTAGTCATTAAAAAATATAGGTGTCTAATTTTCTAGTGTCTACATCAACTTTAGGATTTTTATTTTACTTCCTTTTCCTTAGCCTATCACTTAGCTTTCTCATCTTGGGTGCACATATCTTATTTTCCATTTTTTTCCTATCGATCCTTTACAAGTGCTACTTCTCTTTAATTTTTGTGCTTATCCTATGCTTATTAATTTTTCCTTATTATTGATTCTATTTATTTCTCCTTTCCCATCACTTCTTTGGCTCTTTTATTTTGAGCCTCTTCTTTATCCACTTTTTACTTATGTTCCTCCTCTATGGCCTATTTATTTCATTGATACTCATCCTCAGTAGCCTTGCACTTTTATTACTCCTTTTTCTTCCTGTTTTATTCCTTTCATGCCTTAATATTAGCCTCTTATGATTTTCTTGGTCTTCACGTTACTTTGTAGTTTGTTCTTAGGATATGACTTCTATGTGTTCAACTTAAGGATCTTACTATGTCAATCTAGTCTACCAAGGCTCTTCTATAAGCATTGGTGCATTCAGTGTTACACATGATTATGAATATTCAAAGGATGAATATTAAAAAATAGTTCCTATTTGTGAAACAACCTTCATCTTAGAAAGTGGAGGAGGAATGAGGGTATTCTTTGGTCTATTTACAATTCGGACCCAAGATAATTATTTGGATTAATGCACTTATTACATTCCATCCTCTTCCACTATATCTATAAAATACACCATCATATATTTGATTTATGGGGATTATTTGGTTGTAGCTTTTGTCCTTGGTCTACACAATAAGGTTAGAAGTGGAATGTCTTATACTACATAATTTGCTTCCTACATAGTGAAATATTCTATAGTTAGGTCTCCCTAAAAAGGTCTTTAAAATTTTAGCACACTTATTAGTCTACAATTATATCTAAAATAGTATAAGAAGGTTAGGTAATATCAACCCAAAAATATTATCTCACTTGTTTCTGTACCTAGTAGATGCATAATACCTTTCAAAAGAAAAACTTTTTTTCCTCTTACTCATACACATCATTATTGATGTTTGTAATCATGGACTATATAAACTGATGTTCCTCAACTCCTATCTCTTCTAGGTCACACTTATCAATTATCTTTAGAATGTTCTTATTATCTATCCATGAATTTATATGGTATGTCTTCTTCTTAGGTGTTGGTGGTGAGGCTCATCATGTTAGTGCTTTCTTTTTTACCTTGTCAGATTATGATGGAGTCACTTATGTTTATGATGGTATATGTGGTTGAGAATGTGCATCCATAGGCATGGTTTGTTATGCACTTAGAGATATAGAATGCAGAGGTTAAACTGACCTAGTAGCTATAGAGTTTTAGCATAGATCTTCCACTTGAGAATCTAGCATAGTGACATAAAAGGTAAATGAGGTTGTGGTTACTTTAGGTAACTCATGAATTTTGAAATGAATTCCATTATGCAACTTGGTGACTGAAACATACTTCCCTAGATATTGAATAACATCTTGAGGTACCCTAGGGTGTGAAATAATCATGGTTTGTATCCCCAACCATCATGCATTGAATCTCCCCAATGTTTCTTAATATTTACCAATCTTGGTCCATGACATGTTGGAAAACATAGTCGTAGGCTAAAAATATACATCTAGGTTCATTGGTACTTATGGTGACTCAAACTATGTAAAAATATATGAACAAGATTAAAAATGGATACTGAAATACCTGTGAAGTGCCACCAAGAACCTTCTCAATGTTTGTTATTATAATTAAGGCCAAAACCCAAGCTAATTAAATTCCTCGTGTATTCTTAGCATGTGATACATAATATCCACAATGGCTTTAGTTACCTATTTATCACTTTTGGTGGTCTCCCAAAAAAAATTGGTGATGCATTCAGAGAGAATGCATAGTGAATTATTTTCCATATAATTAATGGGAATTCCCTTCCCTTTCTAGTATATTTTCCCTTAATGTCTAATTGGATGGGAGGAACCCTAGATTTATAAGACAAAAGTGAATTACCTCAAGTTGGGAGTCTTATTTCTCTTGACATTATTATGGGGTTGATTATATGGTGACATCCTATGAAATGTGAATAACACCTTCATTGTATTTACTCAACAAGGTAATCATTAACTCATCTAATTGTTTGAAGGTAGGTAACTTGATCATTCACTTTGCATAATAACTTCACACATGGTGTTGAAGATTCAGGGATCCTATTTGTGCTACTTTCAGATGATCATAGCTAAAAGAGTGGATTTTATAGCAATAATGAGTTAAAAAGGACTTAGATCATGGTATATGGTTTGCCTAAGTTTGAGGCCAATACCCATTTTTTCCTTATGTATATTAGTGATTGAAATAAATAATTTTACTTGATCCATGTTTGTTATTGTGGACTATATTAAAAAAATATTCAATTTATCTAGTGTTTGTGATAAATATGTGCACAATTAGATGATTTAGATGTAGATCATAGAATTATCTTATTTTTAGGAGTGTATGTTATTGTTGCTTTCTTCACTCCCTTTGTTATATAGTGTTTTGCACCCAAATCCATCTGGATGATTGGTTTAAATGTGTTAATATTATTACACATGATTTATCTCCATAATTAATGTCAATAAGATATTATTTTATATGATAGTTACCATTCCATGTATTAAAACATTGATCCCTTTGATGGTAGGTATTTTCAGGATGCACTATTTCTTCATCTACCCACTTTCCTTTATTTTACATCTTATTGTCCTATCATATGGTCTGATTTGTAGAAATTGAAATATTTCAAGTACATCATCATTAAGATTTTGAATGAATGTTGACCATCCTTTCTTTGTACCCTAATTGTCATCACCTCATTCCTACACTTAATTGATGACTCTCATGCATCTTTTGCTAGCTGCCTTCTCTTCGATCTAAATTTGTACCTAGATTAAACTATACATCTTTAACTTAACAAGCTTTGTTATAATATGCTAAGATATAAAAATTTCATTGTAAAAACACACGCAAACCTAAAATAAAAATAAAAAATAAAAAAGACATTAATAAAAAATCTTAACTACATGGTGCTACTCAACACCATCTCTCTTTTATTATGGTGAATGAAAGAGATTATTGATATTAAGTTTTAGTCTTACAACCATTTACACATCCTAGAAAAATGGTTCCCTAGAGATATTTTAGGATAACCATTCCCTATTATAATAAGACATGAATGCTATAAGGTCCCTTCTATCTAATGCATAGCTTTACTAATAATTCTCTAAATCTACTATCATTTAATAAGGTTTTTTGTTATGGAAAAAATTCTTTAGATTATAGGTTGCAATCATGTCACACTTTCTGACTGAGCTTGTTAATTTCTTGTATCCATTATGGTCTCTTATTATTTTACTCTATTTTTCTTAGATCCATCAACTGTGTCTATAGAGAATCATAATCCCCAAGTATCATGACCATAGTAATGTGTAGGTTAGGAACTATATATTCCATAGGCATGACTACCTCAAGTTTTTAGACTAACTAAAAATGAGTAAATCTTGTCACACACTAATAATTTGTTCTATATGTCTAGAGAATCAAAGGAATTCTATCCTCATAATTCTCCTATGAAATTCCCACCTATGATTCCTTGATGTGCTTCTTCAAATAGTTGAGGTTGCTCATGTTCTAAAATAACTTTGGGTAGTACCTAATCATTTCCCATTTTATACAAATAATAATTGATAATGAAATAAGAAATGGTTCATGTAATAAGTTGATTTTTATCTCACTCAACATAACACATAATAAAAATTCCCTATTCTATAAAGTTAGATATATCCTCCATATTCTTAAGGATCATAGTGATTCTAAAGAGATGTGCATCTAGTGATTCATCTTGTAACTCTTTAGGTTATTCCCCATTTTGTATCTTACTTAAATGGTCAAGTTTCACATTCTCTCTTCGAAGCTTAACATTGATCTTGAACTGAAACTCCTAGAATAATAATTACTATATATAAATTATTCCACCTATCATGTGTTTGTTAACCAAGTATTACAAAGCCTAATGATTAGTAAATAACTCAAAAGGTGTTGAAAAAAGATAATTTCTAAACTTATGCATTGTGAACACCATTGATACAACTTACTATTTTGTCACAGTATAATTTTTCTCTACACATGATATTTTTCTACTTGCTAAATGTATAGGATGTTCAAATCTACCATATCTCAGCTATGCTAATATAAATCCTACCACAATACCATCAACATATACATGCACATGAAATGGTTTAATCCAATAAGTAGATACCAATATAGGTGTTATAGCTAACCTTTGTTTTATCTCAAAAATACTACTTGACATTTAGGTGTCCATTCAAACTTCATATCTTTACACAATAATTTCTTCAAAGACATAAAGATAGTTGTCTAGCCTTTGATAAATTTCTCATAGTACCTAGTATGACCCAAAAATGTTTATACCTCTATATAACTAATTCATGGTGGCATACTTATTATAATTATGACTTTGGATTTATCCACCAAAATTGCCTCACTACACACTATGTAGCCTAATGTAACCCTAAAAGGTGTGAAAATAAGCATTTTAAAGTTTATTGCAATGCACAAAGCTTTATAATGTTCTAACATGAGCTAGATTTTTGACAAATGGTATTTGAAAAACGAAAATATATTCCAATCATCTAAGTAAATTTATAAAAAGGCATGAATGAATTCCTTAAAAGTAGTCACCATAATCCTAGAAAATAGAATTAGAGAATTATTTAGACCAAATGGCATTACCTTAAATACATAAAATAACACCTATTATGTTACAAACATTATTGTAGCTTGATCTTATACTCTGATGGGAATATGGTGGTATCCACTAAATCCATATATGAAAGAGTATACTTCATGACCTATGACCAATTCTAGAATCTCATTGATGAAAGTTATCATAAAAAGGTCATCAATGTAGGAATCATTTAATGCATGTCCACATGCCCTGATCTTGCCTATTATTTTAGGATACACAACCATGGGATTAACTTAGTCCTCATTTTCAACTAGATAAATGATACCTACTTCTTGCATGTGATCTAGCTCAACCTTAAGCTTCAAATTTATATTGGGATTAAATATATATAAACACTTTTTAATAAACCATTCACACTCTTTGAGTTCAATGTACATCTCCTCCAATGATGGATATACCCCTTTCACCTCTATGAATTTAGTAGGAAAAACATTTTGATAGCCCCTTAGTATCTGCAAACCTTATAAAATTTCATTATACATCTAATAATCTACCAAAGTTGTAAGCTTTGGAAAAACCTTGGTTCCAATATTCTCTACAAATTTATTAAATGGATCTTGATATATATTATTAGACTCTCTTAGAATACATTATTGTAGAGTTATTTATCCTTCCTATTCAAGAATATTAAAATTTTAGAGTTTTTTTTCCTGATGTATTATACTATTTGATCCTTTTATGGTTTAGCTTCTCATTCTGGTTCAAAGATAAATTCAATTCCAAATCCTAATCACTATCACTAGACTCTATTAACTCATATTGAATCATATTACAAGGTTATAAAATAAATTGTTTGTTCTTTTTAATAACCTTTTAATAATGTATAGATGCATTAAAATCATTAGTTACTTCTTAATATTATGGTTAATTTATCATAATACTTAGGTATTATACTAACCCATGACATAGAATCATTTTATTTTTTTGTAAAGCATTATACACTACAGAATGTTCATCTTCAAAAAAAATGTTTGGATGAAATTTTGTTGAACCTGTGCCCAATGTTTTATTTGCCACCTATGATTTTGATGGATATACCAAGGATTTGTAATCATTTACAAAATGTATATTAAATATGCACCTAGTACTTAGGCTCAACATGTTGTGAAAACCATATATCGATGCACTAGTGGATATGTAACTCTAGACACTATCTTTATTGAAAGAATGACCAATATAATGTAACATTACTTGGTAGATGAAATCATGCTCATAAAAAATCACACATTTTACCCCATGGTAACTAAGTTTTTATATGACCTACCGACCATATCACAATAGTTATATTTAATGCATAATCTAGTGGACTAACCCTATAATACACATTATAAACATGTTTCTCCAATTGAAATATAAATTAGTTGTCTTTTGTTGCAAAATATTGTGGTAGTTGATGTTCCATGACAAACACCATTTGTAGAGGATGCACCTCATGATATCCCTAGACCCAATTTAACATGTGTGTATCTAATTAACTACTTATTGACGATTTTACTTTCCAAGGTGAGATACCTTCTAGAGTAGGCTCTATGTAATACATAGTTGTTGATCATATATTATAAAAAAAATATACCTCAGACATAGTTAGAGATCACACAAATGGTAACTTTATTATAATTGACCTGTACACAAGTTATTCCACTAGTTGTGACTATATTTGATGTTATAAGTACATATTTAAGAACCGATATTCAATATCTCAAAGAGTGTTATGTTTGTTATCTACATTTACTTAAATCAATTATTATATCCATAGACATAATGTGACTTTAGTTCTTTAGGAATGACATATGTCTTATGTTCATATTTATTTAAAGGTATGAGAATTATTTTATCTCCTTGGTGTGTTTCCAATTGATTTTGCATTATATTAATAATCATTTTCCTATCATAAGCTCATTTATTACCAATCAAATTAAGATAATTTGTCGCATCTATCTTAATGTAAATTACCTCAAATATCCTCATAGGATCAAGTCAACAACTTTGGTTTTTACATCTTTAAGCTGACTAATTGGTTCTACTCTCCTATAATCTATGAGATTGAGATTAATTGGACTATAGATGAATGATGGTCAACCAATATCCTCCCATGTAGTTTTTTGTATAGTTTTGAGTGTGATTTAAAATTAAATACAATATTAGGTACCTCATACCATGTGAACTCAATGTCCATTTGAGAGTCAACATACCAAAGTTTTTTAGTTTTTATATACCAAATGAATTTGTCAGTATGTTGTTTTCCTCATTATGTGCATTTGATAAAATTATGTAGAATATTTTTAATGTTTTATGAGACATATTCATTATGTAGAGTGTTTAAAAGTTTCAATATATTTATCAGTAAATCACTACTCCTTTCTATCTCATTATACGAACAATCTTCCCATTCATTTGGGCATCAATAACTATAATATCACCTTATGACACATTCTATTATTATGGGATCTATAGAAAATGTGTTACTTGATGCATCGATCTATTTTCCTTTGAAGGATGAGGGTACTGGTTCTATTTAACCTTCATGATTATCTGATCTAGTAAAATTTCTAAAGGAGGCAAGCCTTGCTTTATGTATTGTTTCCTTGTAACTGCCTATATAAATGCATTTTTCTTAGGGTGTGAATTTATCATAATTACATTTTACAACACGTTTTCTTTCCTATGCTTCTCCAAACCTAGATAATATTTTATATTTTTTCATCTTTCAACTCTATAGTAAACACAACATGTTTGTATTAGAGTATTAGTAGGGAAATTTCACATAAAATGATTATATTCACCACACAAATAACATTGAATTAGCTATAAACATTGTCAATTTTAATTTTTGTGGCCTCCTTACATCTACCTTGATGCCCTCTTTTATTTCCTCCTTTATTTTGTTAAAATTCCCAACCTTAATATGTTGTCCAATGAATCCTCCTTGTTATGTTTGTTGTGTATCATATCCACCAAACTATCACTGAGGAGATGATGGAGCTTAATTTGATTATTGAGGCTGAGGAATCACAATGTTCCATGAGGACTGACAATGATAATGTCAATATTTTAGTGTCCATCCATCCAAACCATAAGGCTGATATTTAAGTGACAAATACATCCACCTCAGACCCCTTTATGTCACACAATTAATTTCCACATTTGGGACTAGAATTCTTAGCATCACATTAGGTCATTGATGTGTTGTGATTTTAAATATATTCTTGGTGATATCTTCCTTTAGTTCCTACAAAACTTGATAACTCTTCTCATCATGATTGGTTGATTTACAAAAATTATATTACAAACTTTAGGGTTTTTGAATGTATTGTTGTAATATATGAAACTTTGATGTTACATGTCCTAATATTCTACATATATCACACAACTCTATTTTGATTTTAAGATAATCATGCCTATGATGATCTTCTCAACCATACTCTATACACCATAATCCTAGTTTAGTTTGTCATTTCCATGAATCTCATCGACTCTCTTATTAAAATCATTTATTTTCACCTCAACTTTAGAGCCAACTATTGGATCATCTCCATATTCCTCAATTTGTTCAACTTGTAGGGAAACTACTCAGCATTAGCCTTAGTAAAAAATTGTGACTATGTAATGGAAAATTGAATATTTATGTGTAGTGTTTCCACAAACTAGGTAGCTTTATCTTTATCTTCTATAATGAAATTAACTTTGTTCATTACATCTAAAAATATATGATCATGTTCCTCTACTGATTCTCTACTTCACTATCAAATATCCTTAAGATTTTGGATGGTCTAACTTGAACACTTATTCATTTTAAACTCTAAAATAAACTATCCCTTAACTTATTATAGACTCAAGGTATTAAAATCCCTTTTATAAATTAATTCTAGAACTCAACTTAATAAAGCTCAACTGAGTTCACACTTTTTCACATTCTCAGTGGTCCCTCCCTTAACCTGCCACTTCATATCACATGTTAAAAAATATTGTTTAGGGTCTATATACTGATCATATTACATCAAATAAATAAACATTCATATATTCAATGCCATACTTGGTGAACTTACAATTGTTACTATTGGCTTCTACACACTAGTAATTTCTTCTATAGGATAATGTGCACTATTTTTCATAGGTGTTTTATAATTAGGGTGGAAGTTGTATCCAACATATTATAACCTCTTATTTTATATTGACTTATCCTATGCACTAATTTTACCAAATTTATCTATAAATGATTGAAACTAGTTTCTAAGTGTCACATCCTCTACACTTTATTTTCTCTTTTTTTGAAGATAAAATGGAATCAAGGTAAGTGTACTTATAACATGAATGATCTATGTATTCAATTTATTTTATTTATGACCTTGAACCTATGATAATGCTACACTTTTGTGTAGTATAAATAATACCCTTCCTCGTAAAATTGATCTACCACTGTACTCTATCTATTGAAATACTAATTTAATTTTTTATTCTTCCTCATTTTGTTACATCTCCTCTATATTCCAACATTTGTCTTCCTCTTTCTTCATCCCTTCTATTCCATGATCTATAGTTTTTGAAACTTGTGTATCCTCTCTTTGGACTAACTTCTTTTATTCATCCTATATATTACTCATACTCCTACATATAGTTATATTCTAGTTATCTTGTTTATTCCACCTTCTTTATTGTCATAACTATCTTTCCAATAAAATAATTTTATTCTTTCTCTAATTCCTTGAGTCTTCCATATTCTAGGTTTAGGTTCAATTTATTTTACTTAACTCTTCATCATTAAATCTTACATTACACACACCCCCATAACACTTGAGGTGACTACTCTGCATTATCATGGATATGCACCATGGCCTTTTCCACAACCAACATATTGATCAAAGTAGGTATTCATGGAAGGAAATTTCCTTATATTCCTTGAACAAACATGTCTTACATAGCTTCAAAAGCCAAATATATTTGTGCAAATGTTTTTATAATGTAACCATTAATGGTATTCTTGGTCTAATGGTATACTACCTAGGTTTAGTCAGTATCTAAAGTTCATAGATTTTATAACTTTTATTTTGTCTAAACTATTAATTCTACCCTTCTTGGTTGAAACTAATAGTATTCCAATTTGGATAACCATGCAAATAATAATCTAAGCAACTCACACCAGATGATTTTATAAATTTCTCTTTGTATATGCTCATGAATAACATATTTTATAATATTATTAATTTTTATTTCTTATTATTCTACAAAATTTTGGATGCATTCAACTATTAGAGGTACAATCACTGAGATAGGGAGGGAGGGGGGTTGCATCAATTAGCTAAGATAATCCAACTTCAATTCCAAACCTTTCAAACTCTTAATTAATTAATACATACATTCATGAAGAATACACATCATTCATAGTAATGAACAAGGAAGACAATGTAAGATCAAGCACATAACAAATGACATACATGGGAAACCCTTTTGAGGGAGAAAACCCACTAGAACCTACAATTGGACTATTGTCCTATAATAATAAGAACAAATTTAGACCATCTACAAATGATCAAGGAACTATCATCCCTTATTTTAGTGAGACTAAAATCTGACAAGGAGCTACTACACCTATCTAGCTGAGATATCATAACTAGATATTTTATCAAGTTTCACCTTATAAGGAGGATGTAACCCCCTAGATGTTAAGCTACTACAACAACACCTTTGAAAAACTCTACCTTTAAATTATTACCTACAACACCTGGTAATGGAACTTTGATTATCACTCTTCACCTTCACAACAATAACTTTGTCACCACATTAAAAATATGACCAAATGGTCATACACATAGTCCACACTCTGATATTCGTCTTAGATCAACCACCAATCTCACACAAATACCATCTATCCTTCACTCACCCATAATCTATAGTAGCACTATTTGGACATCAAAAATATGACCTATAGTTCATACACATAGTGTTAAATTTACTCCTCTCAATAACCCAAACACTAAATACACACTCTCTCCTCTACTTTCTTTTACTTCTCAATTCTTTTGTCCAAAACTCACTCTCCACACACAAGCCTCTTCAACAAGCCTATAAACCAACTCTTTTGGTTTCAATATATATATGGATTTTATGAATAACAACTTCATGGTCATATATTATACTTGAATTAACCTTTTAGGTATCTAAAATATGAAGACACATCTCACTACCATCTTCATAAGTAAACCATAGAATCTATGGGTCATCCTTAAGTAGCTACACCTTTCAAAAAGACCCTTGTAGATTTTATAGGTCTCATGGAGACCTATTCACCCATTTAGAACATCATCAAACAAAACAAGAACACAATACAAATTTAAAATACATATGACCACTCATTATTTCCCCTTAGAAATCCTTAAATGATCATAGTCATCTTTTCTCACCTTTATGTATTCTCAAACAACTCAGACACTAACCTGCTACATAGGAACATCATGAATAAATATATAGTAAAATTATTAAGCAATGTTCAAACTAAATATTAATTGGTCAAACCTCCAAATATGATATAGATCATCCTCATAGAGTCTACAACACTCCTAAAAATCCAAGTCATCATGAGACATCTTAATATCAATAACACAAGCTCAAACATCCTTCTCATGTTCTTAACAAACCAACGTCGAACACAGTCAAATTTGAAGCACCATAAATTTGACTATAGGAACACTTATACTTTTAAATTAGTTATTTTGATGAAAAATAAAGTCATCTTCATATTTTAATTTTATATAAATAACAGATTTTATTTTTATCAAAATATATATCCAAAATATAGAGCACTAGTTTTCTCTATGTTAAAATTCAAACATTTGAATTCCAATGGTAACAATTAAACATCGAGCACATTGCCTCATATTATTGATTATCATAAACTTGGAAAGAATATTCTCCATTGATTTATCTCAAAATTAAAATGAAATTTAACTCCATTAAACATCAAACATGTTGACCACTTTAACTTCCACTCTCCCATCAATCTCAATATGTACGATCACCTGCTCACCATTGATCTCTTATCCTTTACCTTTGATCAGGTGTTAAACATAGAGAACATCTATCCATATCACTACTTCCTAACATATTGGAGTAAATACACTCTATTTATCTTCTTAGTATATTCTCAAACTTTACCTTGTGAAAAATTGATTATGTGGACCTCTACAATATACTTGGAAGGCTAACTTTGCTCCTTAATAACTTATTATATGATTTGATGTATGATCTCAAATTTGAACCATATGATCTCCTCACATATTATAATACTTTAGTATAAAAATATTCTCCTATAACCTTTATGTGTATGAGATATAATTCTATAAATCTACTCACTCAATTTTTTTTGTCACAGAGCCAACTATGTCAAAATACTGCCTGGAGGGCCAACTTTGCACATGCATATCTTTTGATGCACTTCATGACATGATATTAAATTTAACCAAAAATAACTAAGCTCAAATTTTAAGTAACCCATATAATCATTTTATCTTGACACCTCTATGCATGTGAATGTTGACCTCATCAACATTCTTACTCAGATCTTTCTAGCCACATGCAAATTTGTCTATGAGAAAACAAAGAATTTTGTCTAAAAATTCAGCTTTGCACACTCATATCTTTGACCGTACTTCATCACATGACTTAAAATATAGTTCATAATAACTGGGGACTAATGTGATCACAACCATATGACCAACTCCCTCTGACTCATCCACATGTGGTAATTATGGTGTCATCAATCTGCTTACTTAGATTTTCTACCATTGGACCAAAATGTCTAGATGAACAAAATGAAGAACCGAATGAATACCAATCATGCACAAAAGTAATAAAATCATATAAAACATATTATGTGACCTATTTCACATTTTAAAATCATCGTAATCATCTCTAAACATCTCTAACCATGCCAAAATAGAATATTAACCATGCTAACCTCAAACACGCTAGGACAAGCACATTGCACACTTTGTCATTATTACTTAGACTATCAAGTCACTTCATCCACTCACCTAGATACCTCCATGACATCACTAAGACATAATTGATAATACTCCAAAAATCTCCCCCTTTTTCATTGATGTTAACACCCATCATAAAACAATATACATCTCACCTTCCTTCTCTCTCCTCAAGCACTCTCACAATAGCAACTTTCTCTCCCTTTAACAAAATGACAAAGTGGCCACCAAATGACATTGAAGACCTAAAAACAATACCAAAAGGATTAGATCATATTATAAAGATAGTAAAAACTTCCCCTTACCTTGAGCCTACATCTTCTTGCCTTGATAACTTCCTCTTTCTCCATACTAATACTCTCTTTAATCAAGCATTGCAAATAATGAAGAAAGAACACAGAAAAATATTTAAATCTGATGGAACTCACTAAGAAACATTTGATCAAGACTCCCTCTAATATTTTTGATCCATTTCACCTCTTAAGCATCTTTAGATCTCTATACATTATGATGAATCACCAAATAGGCTTACTAGCCTTCTATCTCAAAATACCATAACGACCACCAATAGAAATTCATGCCACTCACCAAATAGGAAACATGTTGAAAAAAAACTTGAGAAAATTCCTTAAAACACACAAACCTTTCTCTTTTGTAGAAAATAAATAAAAACATGCTTCTTCTCACTAGGTGTCTAGTCTCCTTGTAGCCCTACTTCGAAATAATAGAGCCCACAACTTTTAGTAGACAGACATTCTAAACCTAAAGATTAATATGTATAACACTCTCATATATCTTATCAATCACACCAATTTTCAACAATTATCTCATCTTCTGAAATATATTTTCTTCACAAACCAACTAGCCAAATAGGGCTCTATCTTGACAAATACATGAACAATTTGAAAACAAAAAACCTTCAAATCTCTATGAATATTTATTTGATAACCCATTTGTCTCATTCAAGCTATTAATAAGCCTTAAACCTTAAATCATAAGGCAAACAACTTTTCTAGCATAGCCCAAAACCCTAAAATCTCAAAACAAACAAGGTTAACATAATACCTTATGGTCAATGCACACTCATAAAACTTCTTACACACCTAGAGAAAACCATCACACATTCTAGACCAATATTTGAGATTCCACACCATTGGGAATCCATATAACACATAACCCATTTTTTAAGCCTACTTTACCTTAAGCCAAAACTATGAAAATTGAGAGTACTCAAGAATCTACAATTTGACTTCAACATACCTTCATACCACAATACCACCATGTATAGCTATCAACATCATGACATCACTTTGAAATCATAAAATCAACACTTTCTTCTCAACTAAAAATAGTCTCTTAAGAATCATAGATAGAGACATCCTCTACACCACAACGCTTTAAAATAAAAACTTCACATATCTCTTTTACTCCTTGGTCATCTGATACTTATAATTCTTCTTCTTCTTCTTTGAATTAAGAGAAACAAATTGATCATCCATTACAACATTCTCATATATGATTGGAATGATAATATATGGAGATAACATAGATTCATGACATACTAAATGTTGATAACTAATTTTATTAGCAAGAAACTTACTCAATAATAGCAGGATGTTCACTTGGATCCATACATTCCTTAGAACTAGTCTCGACTAGTACCTTGGTTTTTATTTGAGATTGATTTATTTATTCTCAACATGAGTAGACAATGAGATCCTTTGGCACTCTTAAATTTTTTTAGCATTCTCCATCATATAAAATAGATTACTTGAACTTTTATTCTCATCATGACCCATACTTACCACATTTGGTCTCGTTGAGTTAACTTGCCTTCTACCTTGCACTCTAGGATCCTAATTAAACCTATTCTGACTTGTAGAAATTTTCTTGTAGAATATAGTAATGTGACCTCTCTATTAATAGTTGTGTTAAACCATTCATTTTGTAACAAGCTCTTTCTACCTTTCCTGATTAAAACAAAATCTTATAATATGTCCAATCTTTTGGCAATTGAAACAAACTACTTCTTTTGAAGAAGACTCATATTGCCTTTCTTTAAATGGACAATGTTTTGTAAAGTATTCTAAAACATGATAATTGAGGCACTCAACCTTGTTCAAACCTATTTAATTATGACCCCCATCATAGTTTTAGGCAAATTCATTTCTAATATGTCTCTTATATTCTCTATCTCTATGCCCAAACTGATTACAAATATATTAGTAACCATTGAAATTTATATACCTCATGGCATTTGGTTGTCTGATATGATTTGTCTTCATTCTACCAACACCTTCATTCCTTTTCTAAATATTTATTTTCAAAGGCTGATCCACCTTGTTCATATTAAACTTCATGTCCACTTGAGGAGTAACTTTGAGCTCTTCATTAAAATCTAATCTAGATCTGTCATTAGCTGATTTTTGGCTCTTTAGAAGATCATCCAAATCATTAAAACTTTTATCAAACTTGACAAATGATTTCACCTTGTTTTCATACTTCTCTAACTCATATTTTAAAGACACAATCTCGTAATCATACCTTGAACATTCATCTTCTTTAGCTCTTAGACTTGTAGATATAGATTCCAACTTAGAATTAAGAAACATGACAATACCTTCATTCTCTATAGAGTTTTCAACCAATATTACCTCAAATAAATTGAATTGATCTTCATAATACTTGAGTATAAATTTCATCTTCTTGTTAATCTTGTTCTCTATCTTCATTTCTTCAAGAGCATTCATCAATTCAGTCTTATAGTCCACCTCATCTCAATCATTATCTGAATCAATCGAAGTAGAGTCATTTTGATATGATCGACTTCCTTCTTCAGCCATGAACAAAGATTCATCTTCAATAGAACCATCATCTTCATGATCATACTCTGAGTCAATGTGTTCACTCTCATCTGATGAGCTACAATCTTATTTGGTGTAGAGACTCTTCTTATCTTTGAAGGACTTCTTCCTATTGTTATACTTTTTGAATCCTTTCTTTTTGTGAGTCTTCTTGTATTCATATTGGCCTTCACCATGCTCTTCATCATCATTCATCTCATAGTTATGAGGATACTTATGAGAAAAATTTGTTATCTCTCCAAAATTAAAACATTTGAAGGGTAGTTTACCATTATACTTCATTGAGCCTATTTTCAATTTTCTTGTAAACAGAGTAATTAGTTCATCCTCATCAATATTAGAAAAGTCATCCTCCTTGAGTTTCTTACCTTGAAACTTATTCTTTGTCTTCATTTTTATCTTAAATGTTTCTTCCTTATTTGGTGGTATATCATCATTTATTCTTATCTCATAGGTAGTAAGGGTGCCATGAAATTCATCCATCTTCAACTGAGTAAGATCATGAATTTATTTTAAAATAGACACTTTTTGATCAAACTTGATGGATAGAGACCTTAATACCTTTTAATCTATAGTACCCTCTTCAACGTTCTCTCTAATAACTTTGATGATGTTCACAATATCATCAACTCTTTGTAAAAAAATATGCCATACAGTCTTATTCCTTCATCTTGAGACTCTAAAATTATCTTCGATGAATCTTTAGTTTATCCAACTTAATCTTTGAATATCCTTCAAAAATAGTCTTCAATTTATCCCATATTTCCTTTGTAGATGTGAAATGCATTACTCTGGTGACCTCAGTCTCTATATGACCACAAGTGATGGCATTCATTTGCTTATAATTGTTCTCAAAAATATTCTTGTTTGTAACAATATATGGAGGAATAACATGAACAACATAACCATCCAAGATAGATTTCCATACATCAAACCCTAGGGACATAATGTATGTCCTCATCCTAACACTCCAAAATGAATAATTGGATCCATTGAACATTGGTGCATCCTTAGTAAAGAAAATACCTTGGACATTCTGACAATCCATTGTAACTTTGATCACCTTCAAGATATCAATATTTTACCAAAAGGCCTACTCTGATACTAATTATTAGAGGTACAATCACTAAAAGTGGGTGAATCAATGAGCCCAGATAATACAATTTCAATTCCAAACCTTTCAAACCTTTAATTAATCAATATATACATTCATGAAGAATTCACATCATTCATATCAATGAACAAGAGAGAAAATGTAATATCAAGCACATAACACATGACATATGTGGGAAACGCTCTTGGGGGATAAAACCCACTAGAACTTGTAAATAGACTAATGTACAATAATAATAAAAACTAATATAGACCATCTAAAAATGATCAAAGAACTACCATCCCTTATTTTAGTGAGACTACAATCCCATAAGGATATACTACACCTATCCATCTAAGCTTCCAAAACAACTAGATATTTTAGTAAGTTTCACCTTCCAAGGAGGTTGTAACCCCCTATATATTGAGCTACCACAACAACACCTTTGAATAACTCCACCTTTGAACTGATGTCTTCAACACCTAATGAAGGAAATCTGATTATCACTCTTCACTTTCATAACAAAAACTCTGTCACCACATTAACAACATGACCATATGGTCATACACATAGTACACACTCTTCTATACCTCTCATATCAACCACAAAGCTCACATAAACACCATCTACCCATTGCTCATCCATCATCTATAATAGCACTATTTAGACATCATAAATATGACCTATAAGTCATAAAAATAGTTATAAATTTACTCTAATCAATAACACATCCACTAAACACAATATCTCTTCTCTACTTCACTTCTCAACTCTTCACTTCAACACTCACTCTCCACACACACTTCATGAATAAAAACTTCATGGTCAGCCATTAGACTTGACTTAACCCTTAAAGCATAGACAATACAAATACACAACTCAATACAATCGTAGTAAGTCAGCCATAACATCTATGGGTCACCCTTAAGCAACTACACCTTTCAAAAAGGCCCTTGTAGCTCTTATAGTTCTCATGGAGACCTATTCACCCATTTAGCACATCATCAAGAAAAATAAGAGAACATGGCCACTTTCAAATACATATGTCCAGTTATTATGTCCCATTTTACATCCTCAAATTATCTTAGTCATCTCTTCTCACATCTACATATGCTCAAACAACTTAGACACTGACCTAGTATACATGAACGTCATGAACGAACACATAGTCTACTTATTAAGAAATGTTCCTACTAAATATCACTTTTTCAAACATCTAAAGACCATATAAAGAATTATCATGGAGTCTAAAACACTCCCAAAAATATAAGTCATCATGAGACATTAAAATAGTAACAACACAAGCTCAAACATCCTTATTAGGTTCTTAACAAATGAATGTTGAACACACAGTAAAATTTTAATCACCATAATTTTGATTATACAAACACTTAGACATTAAAATTAGGTTTTTTATATGTGCCATGGATTAATATTCATCTTTTCTTTTTATATCAATAATAAATTTGATCTTTATCAAAGGATATAGTCAAAATACAGAGCACTGGGTTTCCTTATGTTAAAATTCAAATATTTGAATTCCAATGGTGACAGTTAAATATCAAGCACATGGCCTCATCTCATTATTTATTATAAACTTGGAATAAACATGATGCATTAATCTCTATTGAAATTACACTAAAATTTAACTTTGTTAAACATTGAACATGTTGACCATTTTGACTTACACACTACTATCAATCTCAATCTATATGATCATTTTCTCATCATTGATCTCTTATCATTTGCCTTTGCTCAAGCATTAAAACAGAGCACGTATATCCATCTCACTACTTATTTACATGTTGGACAAAATTTTATCCATTTATATTCTTTAGAGATGCTCAAACTTTACCTTGTGCAAAATTGACTAAGCATGGGGACCTCTGCAATATGCCTAAAAGGCCAACTTTATTCCTTAATAAATTATTCTATGCTTCGATGCATGATCTAAAATTTTGACCATATGATCTCCTCGCATATTATAATACATTAATATAAAAATATTCTCCTATAACCTTTACATGTGTGAGATATAATACCATAAATTTGCTCACTCAGATTTTTTTGTCATAGAGCCAACTATGTCAAAATACTACCTAGAAGGCTAACTTTGCACACACATATATTTTGACACACTTCATTACATGATCTAAAATTTATCACAAAATAATTAGGCTCAAATTTGAATAAAACCACATGATCAGTTTATCCTCACACCTCCACATGTGTAAATGTTTACCTCATCAACATGCTTACTCGGCTCTTTCTAGCCACATGCAAATTTGGTTAAGTATGGGAAAATAGTTAATTCTATCTGAGAAGCCAAATTTGTACTCTTATATATTTGACTGAAATTAATTTCATGACTTGGAATATATATCATAACAACTAGGTATTAATGTGGTCAAAACTATATGACCAACTCCCCCTAACTCATCCACATGTGGCAATTCTGATGTCATCAATTTGCCTACTTATATTTTTTGCCACTAGACCAAAATGTATAGATGAACACAATGAAGAACTAAATGAATAAAAATTATACACGTAAGTACTCAAATCATATAAAACATATTTTATGACTTATTTCACATCCTAAAATCACCATACTCATCCTTGAACATCTCAAACCATGCCAAAATAGAAGATCAACCAAACTAACCTCAAACACACTAGGACAAGCACATTGCACTCTTTGCCATTGTTACTTAGACTATCAAGTTATTTCATCCACTCACCTAGACACCTATATGACATCACCAATACATCATTAAAAATACTCCAACATCAACTAGACATCTCTCAAAATCTCTTTACCCTGATAGCCATATAAAAATGTTTCAACAAAAGAGGTTCCGTGATCATCACACCATTATTAGAAAGTGTTCCTAGAAAACCCTATAGAACATGCTAATACAAGGATAACATGTGTGATAAGTTTGAAAATTAAATAAAAAGAGGTAATTCAGATGGAATATATTCATTAACAATTAGAACACATGTATATATCTAAGAAAAATAAACTCATTAAGTACAAAACAATCAGTAAAACTATATGATTATTAGATTTAAGTAAAAAAAGTATTAACTACATGGAATAATGATCAAAGACACATAGGAAAACCGTTTCAAAATAATATATTAATATTTTTCACATTGAAACCATCACAAAATACTATTTATGGCTATATATAAAGTTGTATAAAGTATTTTTGCTTCCTATTCCATCCTTTGTCTACATCCATAAGAAAGACTCTTCACATTCGTAAGCCTATTATTATGATTACAAGGATCAAGTACACATAAAAAACTATAGAAGAGGAAAAATAATGTGATTTACACATGTCTACTAGCTATAATCTATGATTTTGGTATCCCTATTCTATTCTTAATACCAACTGATATTCCCAGAGTTTCTAGTGCTAAACCCAAGCTTTGATACCAAAATGTATTAGCCAAATTTTTGACCCAAAACACATGTTTTTTTTTGTTAATTAAATTCAATGATGTTTACCTATTAAATGTAGTTGCTTAGTGTTTAAATTGTTATGTAATTTTCAAAACATTATTAAAGGAATGTGACACACATAATTATAAAGATAATTAGGTAATTAATTTAACTCTACTATTTCCCACCACAAAAATTCCCTAGAAAGTGGAATTCAAACATAATAGGATGAGGTCATGACCTAAGGTGGTTTCATAATTTATTTACTCAAATAAGAGGGAAAACCCCCAATAATAAGGTACCAAGAATAGATGGCCAAGTATAATTACAATTTATTGATTTAAAGGATCATAATTTTATTCACAAATAAATCAATAAACACACTCAAGAAAAATGAAGCAAGCTAGAACAAAAATCAATTAACACAAGGTTACCTCTTTAAGATTCATAAAGGGAGAGTCGTGTCTACCACTATACACTTCTACTCTCAATTTATGAAAAGTAAGGAAAACAACTAAATTTAAAATAAAAGGGTTGACAATAACCAAACAATGATCAATCTCAAGCTTTATTTAATATTATATACAATTAATCCCAATAATAACGTATAATCTTGACATGAAGGAAGAAAAAAAGCACCCATAACCTAAACTAAGTGCCTAGACACGATAACCCCCATCACAACTTGGGAAGCTTATATATCCACTCCATTGAATTAAGGTCTGATGTGGTTCTCCTTACACTTATGATGGCCTCCTCCACAAAACATCATCACCAATAAAGGGTTGGTGATATAAGCTAACAAGGAAATTAATACACCACACAAGTGAGCTATTAATCTATCATCATCTATTTAAAAACAATGGAACATCAAAAGGTCATAAATCATAACCTATAACATCAAAATATATGTGTGATTACCCAACACTCCCACATGATGACACAATCAGAGTCAAGCATGACAAGGAATTTAAATTATCTTATTTTAAGATTTTAAGAAGGTTAATGCCTCAGTAATATCTAACTTACACTTCTCAGAGAAGCTCTATCTCTTAAGCAAGTATCTAAAGTGACCAAGTACATGATGACTACAAATGATTTCACTTTCAAAATAATCAATGAGGTCATTACCCCATAATAACTAACTTATAATCATACCACACAACTAGATGTTAGTAGAAACACCTATGTGAATAAGAATGATATATAATTCATTTTAAATTAGATGATCTATAGTTAGTTGTCATTCTATAACAATATGGCGCATCCTAAAAGTTAGTAATATAAGCATGCTCTCCAAGAACACCGTCCAATTAATTGATAAAACCCACACAAAGGGGCATTTTAAGGGTTAGTTCACTAAGCTCATAGCAACTCCTTGAGCTACCTACATATATATGATGATCTTAATACATAAAAAATTAGGGCTAACTATAATTAAACTATTCATAAATGAGTGTTATATTTAACATGAAGGTACTTGGCCATCACTTGAATAGTCATACGGCTAAGTTTAATATAGTTACCCCTTTATAAGTAATATTGTAACCATTAATAAGCCCAAATGCATCTTAGACACTATAAATAATTACAAGGACATAAAAACATATGGTAACTATGTGCATAATAAAATATAAGCTCAAGTATGAATAACAAGGCTGCACTACAAAGCAACTTCAAGTAGGCTCCATCTTAGGTATACCCAATGACAACTAAATCCATATATAAACACAAGTAATTATGAATTGAATTTTCAACTAAGGTAACACACATATAAAAGGTAAAAATAGTGTAGGGTAATCACAACCTAAATTATAAACATTGAAAGGCACTAAAACAACCATTGTGACATAATATCCTACCAAATGAGACAAAACACACTAATTTTCACATTAATAATTAGGTACAAAAGTACTTATATTTTAAATCCAATATAAGAGGATTTTTTTTCATGGAAATTGATTATCTAATCTATAAATATTATTTTTAAGATAAAAAATTATTTTTATTGTGAGAAAGACAATGATTTAATCTACCATTCCATAGTGACTTTAACTACTTAGTAAAATTGCCTCAAATTTCTAAAATAAATTGGTTACATAATCACTTTATAAAAATAGTAAATATTAAAATTAATTTTTTTAAGTTATTTTAATGATAATTTAAATCTATTATAATTTGCTTAGAACTCCCAGATTTAAAAAATACCATTCCTAGGTATTTTAAGTCCGTCAATTCCAAATCAATTGCAGAACTAGAAACATGAGTAAGTTATATTTTCACAAAGTGCCTCCAAAAATGGTTTCAAATAACCGTTAATAAATAATTTTTAAAACATATTTAATAATTGTTTTGAATTCTACCACCTAAAGAAATCGTATTCAAACCTTAGTTTTACTAAATTAGTAATTTAGAAATCTATTTTCCTTTGATTTCGAAAGAAGTTTAACTAAGTTAGGGGAACACTATAGAAACTTTATTGATTTAATTTTTTAATCAATTTTGTTATAAATTTAATCTCAAAAAAATTTGAGCAATAGATCTAAATATTCAAAATAATACTAAATCTAACTCAAAGTTTACAAAGAACATCAATAGGAGATAATGTAAAGATCAGTCATAATAATTAATGGATTTTTACCATCTCCTTACTCCTCTTTAGCTTCCCTCCAAGAATTTACAACTAATTATCCAATGTTACTTGGCTTGATTATGGATTGCTTGACAATAGCTTCAAGATGGGCAATTTAATGTCTTCTTTGGATGCTTATATCCTATAATGGATGTAAGAGGGTATGAGATTTGGTATACAGATGCAAGGATGGCTTATAATATTTTTATAATTATATATCAATAGATGAGAGTGATGAAGGAAACATAGGCTTCTATTCATTCCTTGTCCCAATGCTTGAGGATACCCTTTATATTTTAATAGGTGTGCAATTTTCCCTGCCAAATTTCAAATTTGAAAAGGGAAAAAGTTCTATAAGTTGGAAACCTATAGACTCTAGTTAAGGTGAGTGGGAATGGGGGATGAAGGGTGGGTAGTGGAGGGGGTGAGGGTATGTGATTAGAAAGTGGGTGAATAAAGCATTAAAATATCAGGAATTATGCAGAAAGTGGGGTAAATTAGGAATTAGAATATTAGGAAATGTGAATATGTGAAGAGTGAGGTATTTCATGTAGTTAGGATTAATTAATTAATTGACTTAAGGGCATGAATATGTGATGTTAATACAAGATATAAGGATTAAGTGTCGATATTAGACAAAATTAGGCATAATTTAATGATTTAATTTGATGAGTGGAATTAAATGCATACATTTTGTCCCTCTTTAAAAGGGCATTATAATTGTAAAGAGTAACAGTATTTCAAAGAAGAAATACAGTCACAAATGGTTGTTATAAAATTAGTGGCCAAAATATTCCCCTGTAAAGGATAGGTGGATAAGAATGAGAAAGATGGCCACTAGAAAGGAAGAAATGCAGGCATGGCATATGAATAGATAACGGAATGCTAGATGATGAAGAAGATTAAATTGACATGAGTAGTGAGCTACACATTAAAAAATCCTTTAACAAATACTTATGCATAAGGATAAAATATGATGATGTCATGGTTATTGACATGTGCCAGGAGGAATCAACTATAACCAAATAGTGATAATATAATAGGTTATAATATTTCAACATATCCCAAGAAATGATGCATGCAAGAGAGAGATATAATCTTGAATGTGATGAATGGGATGCAAGATATTTGATGTATCCTAGTAAAGAATGCATTAAAAGGATATTTTTGGAATATAATAATAAATAAAATGAGTTTTTGACATATCTCAAGTAAGGATGCATGATGGGAGAGCATCATGCCAAAATAAGACAATAATGTGATAATTTTAATGATAGGTGTAGCTCATAGTGTGTGTAAAATGAGAATAAAAATTAGTGGATAGAGGAAAAAGAATGTTATTGAATAACCAAGGAATGGTAATGAAAGTGAAGGATTGGTCAATGTGGTTGAGATGTCCTTAGGCACCATGAGTGACCAAGCACTGCCTACATAGTCTTAATAGACCTCAGGCCACTGTAGTATTGGAATCACAATCACTAAGATTGTCGAGGGGTGAATTATTGATGCAATTAAATCAAATTAAATTAAAATTCTTAAAAATCTCAACCATTCAACATAAAAATTGATGAAGCATATAAATCATTCATTACAATGAACAAAGAAATAATGTAATATCAAAAGCACATAACACATGAATTATGTGGGAAACCATCATGGGGAAGAAAACCCACTTGAAAAAAGATTTGGAATAATTTATTATAAATATATTTATTCAATTTATATCAACACCAAATGATCAAAGAGCACCCACCCCTCAATTTATTCAAGCACCCACTTGACCTTTATCTAGTACCAACTAGATAAGGAGGCTACAACCCCCTAGATGATCAAGCACCAACTCAATCACCTCAAAATTTATCTCCACATCTGATCTGATGTCTTACACACCTAATGATGGTATTATATTTTTTTAACACCTAAAAACATACTTGTATACCTCATACAATTGATGGTGGTTCATACCAACACAAATTTGCCTCTTACATAGGCATACAACTATTCTCTTCTACACTCCTCATACACATGATCATGACCTTGATGTCATTATTATTTCACACTCTGATATTATTAGATGTAAATATAGTCTTGAAACATCATAAATATTAGTCATACACAACCTATTCATTACTCTTTCAATATGTAATCAATGCACTTCTTCACTCTAGGTCATCTAGACAAAGTAGGCCTAATTATGCCTTGAATCAATACACAAACTTACTGATTACCTTCAACATTACTATCTAATATTCATGACATGTTATTATTATTATTATTATTATTATTATTATTATTATTATTATTATTATTATTATTATTATTATTATTATTATTATTATTCCCTCATACACTTATACAAACCCTCATACCATTCACTTCTCTCTCCAATTGTCTAACTATCCCAATTAGGCCAACTAAGCAAAATAGGCCCAATAGCCTTGAAATAAATCTTCTTACATGCTCATGACCTACAAAAAATAATGTTATACCCTTGTAGAATATTCAAAATTATTTTATGATGGTTTTTATAGCCTCTTTCCCTTTGGAAAATTCATATATAATTCATTTCACACACCAAATTATCCAACAAAAACAATGAGACAAAAATGGCCTTTTACATATGCATTATTCTTTCTCCAATCAGTCTTGGTTGGCCACAACACTTTAATTAGCCCTTAATGATTCTCTCCTAATTGGATAAATGTAAAAATATATATTATGACATGTTACATACAATACATATCCATTTAATAGGTTGGCCATGATTCAAATGGCACTAACCCCTTTACTAGGCTTAAGAAAATAGCCCTCCATTAGGCATAAGTTACATAAGACCTTTTTACAATGAAATAGACTTGAAAAAACATAAGAGAAATTTTAGATACATAAAATTTATTATATACCTTATCCATTTAATTAAATCCTTCTACCACTCTTTTAACTTGTGAAGATACCAATAGGCCTCAAGCCTTTATTACGTCTCATGGAGACCTATTCCAATTACCCTTGTTTACTCAATGAACAACAAATGAACCAATATGGTCCATAAATATCTTACCAATAACTAAATATTTATAAATAAGTTTAATATCTCTTACCATGCTCGATAGTCTTTAAATCATTTTCTCATACTCTGAAACCTCCATTAGATCTAAAAGACCTATTAGGCTTAACTATCCCAAAAACATTATCTTCACAAAAGAGGCTCAAAATAATTGAATATAAACTTTCAAGTAAAATCCACATATGGATTGAAATATAAATTCCTCAATAACATCATCCAATACGTAATACACCTTAATTAATCATCCAAAGGCTCATAAACACCACTGCAATAAACCTACTCAAGCTTACAATAATTAGAGTCAACAATATTAAACTTTGACCTTCAATAACTTCACTTGTATGGATAGTAAAAGATCCAAATAACTTTGAGTATTATATATATGGAGTATAATTAATTTTTTATTTTTATAACAACAATATTTTATCAATACTCTATCTTATACAATAATTTTTTTGCACCCTGGGTTATTCATTAAAAACACAGTCAATAATAGTTAACTCTCACATGTAAAAAATGCAATTATACACCCATTAAAACCTCCTAATAAATTTTTTTATATATCACTTGAAGTAATATACCACTTTTATTTTTACACCACCATAAAATTCATCCATTATCAAAAGTTATAAAAAAAATACTACTGACTAGTTTTCCTTTATTCACTTGATATTGCAAATTTGGATAAGTATGGAAAATAGTGAAATTTGATTGGGAGACCAACTTTGCACCATAAATTTTTCTATAAATATTTTCATGAATTGAAATATGGACCATAGAACATATAAAAAAAATATTAACAAACCTGACCACTTTTTTTTGACACCTTCACACATGTCAATGTTGACTTCATCAATATGCTTACTCAAAAAGTTCTACCAAGATGACTAGGAAATGACTAGGATCACTTAGAACTTCACAAGACTATTCCAATCAATTAATTTCACTTTCATAAGTTCCACAATCAATATTTAAACCTCATATTACCCTTAAAACATGGTCAATCACCTCAAATTCTTGCACACATGATATGCATTCTCAAATCCACTTGGAACCTATCACTTTGTCATTAATGCATTAGGTACTAAGATTACCTTGACATCAATGGCAATCAATGCATCTCAAGACCATGATAAAAAATATACCCCTTTGTAATTTATGGAAAACACCTTCCCTAATTATCTCTCCCAAAGTGAACAACTTCTTCATTCTAAACATTCTCCCCCTTTGACATTAATGACAAAGGGTCTCTTCCTCAATATGCTAACTTGATCTTTGGACTTGTCAAACTGCTCATAGAGATATAAATCTCTCCCTAACATCATGATAATCTCATATAACCTATTATAAAACCATACTCAATCATACAATCTCCTTGGAATTGAAACATCTCACAAATGTTCCCCCACACTCTATGCATACTTTGAATTTTATCAATTGAAGAGAACATACCTCTATCTAAATTTATCCTTGATTATTAGCATATATAAAACATGCCCAAACTTAACATACTCCTAAAAAAACATGATATATCCCCCTAAATCCATATTAAACCTAATAAAAACCAAATTATTGCAAACATACACAATCAAACTATTTTATAACACACCTTGAATGGAACCATCTTCATCCACACATAGGTTACCAAAATTATCCAACATACTTTTATGAGACAACCAAATAAAATGTTAATATTATTGGGCACAAATTACCTCTTTAAATGGTTTTAAAACCTTCTCATATGAATCAAACAACCAAAATTGATCTGAATAATAATAATAACATGCTCAACAAATCTTCTCATATAAAAAGCAACTAAACTTACTTGAATCCATGCTTATAAGAGCTCTTCAAGAAACCAACATGAACAAACTAACTCATTAGGTCATATATGGATGAAATATGATTTTATTCATGCATTCCTTCTAATACAATCTGAAATTACCTTCCCAATCTTGGCCCTTCAAGGACCTCTCTCTTTCACAAGAAAATATACTCCTTTCTTAGGTCACTTTAAAGATGTACATTGTAAATAAAGATACATAACTTGAAATTCTCATACATTTAAATTAATGGAATGAATCTTAGCATACCATAACCTTATTTAAAAGTTTCATATCATTATTTTACATCTTCTCACCAATTTTGGTGACCTAACTAATTTTACAATCTAAGATCCACCATGTCAAGGGTTTCTAGTGATACAACCCTTATGCCAACCAAGGATACTCAAAGTAATATCTTCTTCCATAAAAAATTTCAGACCTTCAAATATGTTATAATATATTTTAATAGGTGATATACATATTTTAAAATCTTGGAACCAAATGAAATAATCCATACTCAACTATATGCATATCAAGACAAAGAGCATACCTTGACCCATTGACTAGTCTCTCACTTATCAATCTTGCAATAATATTACATGATGCTTCAAATGATTGAGTAATGCCTATATTAATCCTAATAGAGACAACTCAACTAATAAATAACTTAAAACACCTAAAACTTAGTACATTCCAAAGTCTCCATACTCTCACTAGTTTGTTTGTCTTTCCTAAGCCTCCTCATAGGCTTGATTGGCTCATCCATATTCTCTTTGACTCCCTTGTCAACATACCCTGATAAATAATATTCTTGTCTTGAATATATATATACTATAGTAAAAAAATGATCTTTACTGATATTCTCATCAACCAATTCATCCTTGGTCTCAATCTAATCTCTCTTAATATTTGTAGGTCTCCATCTCCACGTATGATCTCTTCCTTGCACACTAAGAGATCCACACACCTTGTTTTGTCTTGAGAAATCATTCAAATTATTTTTGCAATATTTTTCAAGATGAAAAAATCTATTACATTTTAAACAAATAATATCATTCATACCTTATGCTTGATGGTGGATATTATCTCATTTTGACAAGTTACTTCTTTTGCAATCTCTTACAATGTAACCAAACTGATTGCAAGCATAACAATGTTTATGAGATGAATTGAAAAAAATCATGGAATTGGGATTCTTTGGTGGTCTTATCACCTTTTTTTACATGATATCATAATTATTTACTTGATTCAATTCCTCATGCTCAACCTTTCTTATTTTGACCACTAACTTTTCATGCTCAACTTTCAAGGAGCCTAGCTCAATTTTTAATTAATCACACTCAGCCTTATTTGACCTCAAACTTGAATTTTCAGCCTCTAAATGATTCTTAAGATCATGAATAGTCATATTATCTTATTTTATTATTTCCATCATTATCTAAAACTTGGTTTTAAGATGACTCACCTTTCTTTCACATTTCATAAGGGACTTAACCTGCTCTCTAAGTTTTTTGATGATCTTTTCATATTCATCTTCCTTGGAGTTAGAGTTAATACACCTTATCTCAAAATAAATAATCTTAAACTTAATACATTTTACCATCAATACTAGTTCATAATTCTCTTTCCTTAGTTGGTTATCCATTTTGTGCTTCAAGGACCACCTTCTAGCTATCAAGCTTTCCTGAAGGACTTGCTCTGATACCAATTATTGGAAGCACAATCACTGGGGGTGAATTAGTGATGAAATAAAATCAAATTAAATTTAAATTATTAAAAATCTTAACCATTCAACATAAACATTCATGAATCACATAAACCATTCATTACAATGAACAAAGAAACAATACAAGATCAAAAGCACATAACACATGAATTATGCGGGAAACCCTCATGGGGGAGAAAAACCAAATGGAAAAATATTTAGAATAATATCATATAAATATATTTATTCAATTTATATCATCACCAAATTATTAATGATCACTCACCCCTTAATTTATTCAAGCACCCACTTAACCTTTAGCTAGCACAAACTAGGCAAGGAGGTTAAAACCCACTAGATGGTCAAGCACCAAATCAATCACCTCAAAACTGATTTCCATCTCTGATATGATGTTTTACACACTTTATTATGGTATTATATTTTTATAAAACCTAAAAAACTTCCTTTATAACTCATATAATTGATGGTAGTTCATAGAAACACAAATTTGCCCCTTACGTAGGCATACAACTCTTTCTCTTTTACACTCCTCATACACATGGTCATGACTTTGAGGCCATTCATTCTTAAAAATATAATATTATTATATGTAATTAAAGTATTTAAACATAATAAATATTATTCATACATAACCTATGCATTACTCTTTCAACATATAATCAATGCACTTCTTCACTCTAGGTCATCTAGACAAACTAGGCCTAATTATGCCTTGAATCAATACATAAACTTACTAATTACCTTCAATACCATTGTATGATATTAATTACATGTTAAAAAAAATATATATTATTATTATTATTATTATTATTATTATTATTATTATTATTATTATTATTATTATTATTATTATTATTATTATTCCATCACACACTTATTAAAACCCTCATACCATTTGCTTCTCTCTCCAATTTTATAACTAGCCCAATTAGGCCAACTAAGCAAAATAGGCCTAATAACCTTGAAACAAATATTCTTACTTGCTCATGACCTACAAAAAATAATGTTAAAAGCTTTTCACACATTTAAAAAAAAAAATTATGGTTTTTATATCCTCTTACCCTTCTGAAAATTCATATATAATTAATTTCATACACCAAATTATCCAACTAAAATAATGGGAACAAAATGGCCTTCTACATATGCATTATTCTTTTTCCAATCAATCTTGATCAACCACAACACATTCCTTAACCCTTAAGTCTTATCTCCCACTTGGATAGACATAAAAATATATATTAGGACATGTTACATACAATACATATCCATTTAATAGGTCTTTCCCTGATTCAAATAGCACTAACCCCCTTACTAGGCTTAAGCAAATAACCCTCCATTAGGCACAAGTTACATTAAGACCTTTCTACAATGAAATAGACCCCACCAAACATAAGATCAATTTTATATACATAAAAATATGTCTTATATACCTTATCCATATATTTTAATCCTTATACCACTTGCTTACCTTGGGAAGACACCAATAGGCCTCAAGCCTTTATTAGGTCTCATGGAGACCTATTCCAATTACCCTTGTTTACTCAATAAATAATAAATGAACCAAGATGGTCCAAGTATGTCTTACCAATTACTCAATATTTATAAATACATCTAATGCAACCTATAATATATATTACCATGATCAATAGTACTCAAATTATTCACTCATACTCTAAAATCTCCATTAGGTATTAAAGACCTATTCAGCTTAACTAGCCCAAAACATTGTCTTCACAAAAGAGGATAAAATTAACTAAATATAAAATTTAAAGGTACAATAAAAATATGGATGGAAATATAAATACCTTAGGAAAATTATCCAATACATAATACACCTTCATTAATCCTTCAAAGTCTCATAAATGCCACTGCAAGAAGCCTACTCAAACTTGTAATAATTATAATTAACAAAGTCAACTTTAACCTAAAATAAATTCACCTGTACAAACATTAAAAGCTCCAAATCAATTTTAGTATTATATATATTTAGTATACTTAATTTTTTATTTTTATACCAACTATATTTCATCAATAATTTGTCTTCTACAACCATTTATTTACACCCTAGTTTATTCACAAAAAAACATAGTAAAAAATAATCAACTCTCACATCAAATAAATGCAATTGTATGACCAATCAAACCTCCTAATAATTTTTTATGGATATACCATGAATTAATATACCACTTTTGTTTTCACCACCATAAAATTCATCCATTATCAAAATCTATAAACAAAATACTACTGACTAGTTTTCCTTTGCTCACTTGATATTATAAATTTGGCTATGGAAAACAGTGAAATCTACTTGGGAGACTAGTTTTGCATGACCAAAAAAAATTATATACAAATTTTCATGACCTAAAATTTTGACCATATAAACTAGGAAAAAATATTAACAAACCCATGTCACCACTTTCTTTTGAAACCTTCACATATATGAATGATGATGTCATCAATTTGATTACTAAAAAAGTTCCACCAAGATGACTAGGAGATGATTAGGATCACCTAGAAATTCACAAGACTATACCAATGGATTCATTTCACTTTCATAAGTGCTCCCAATCACTATTTACACCTCATATGACCCCTAGAATGTGTTAAATCACCTCAAATGCTTGTACACATTATATGCACTTTCAAATCCATTTGGAACCTATCACTTTGTCATTAATGCATTATGTAATAAGATTACCTTGACATCAATAACAATCAATGCATATCAACACCATGATAAATATGTATTTCTACCTAAATGGGAAAGGATGATGGGAGGAAAAAATACACGAGGATGAAATCGATGGGTTAAATTTGAAGAAGAGTGGTGGAGTGGTAATATGGATGAGCTATGACATGATTGATACTGATGATGCCCCTAACAAAGACATATGAATAAGTGGGAAGGATGGTGTCACAATTGTTGTCACATACAATGGGGAATCAACCATAATGAAAGAGTGATAATATAGCTTTGATATTTTGACATATCCTAATCAAGGACACATGCATAAGAGAACTATAGGTCTTTAATTGAGGATAGACGAGCATCATTTTATCTCAAATAGGTTAGTGATGAAGTATAAGGGTCATGATGATACCATGATGATGGTCAAATAGACCTAAATTAGATTGGGTGATCTATGTGCTGATAGAGTATGAATAATACTAAAGGTCAATGGATTTTTATGAGTGGAATTATTTACACATAATATTTTTTAAATTTATCAATTACTAATGCTTTCTATCTTGAAAGAACCTGTTGAGTCTCAATTTATCTAAGTTCATGCCTTAAGGGGTGCATCAAGAAAGAGGTGGGTATATTATTGATGCTTCACAATATTTTTATCCCTTGTTTACACATGATATCTACACACTTGTCTACTAAAATCCATCCCCTTAAGATTTTTCTCATATTTTACACCCTCTTTTAGTCATTTACCATCTTCATTAGCCCTTTCCCTAGACTAAACCCCTTTTTAGTAGTTTACATGACTATGTTAGCCACACCAACCTTGTATTTTTATATATAAAAGCATACTAAGAACTAAGTCGGCCATGGCTAACATATTCCATTATCTAGTTATTTTTTTGTCAATTTCAATACTAGTTCGATTGGGTCGAACTTGTCAGCCTAAAATTCTAGAAGGTTTAGGTTTAGATCTACTTATATAAGCACATTCATTTTTCCATTTATAAGAGAAGATAAGAATAATTAAGATATATTGTGCATATGATTACCCACCATTTGACTTGAGGAGTAGTCTTAGGGTTTCATACTTTATTTGGAGATACAAATCTTATCTTATAGATAAGTCTTTTGGATGAATTTATAGGTTATGTATCCTAGAGTTGATTTATCCTTGTCATCCTTACATACCACAACAACCTCTTGTGAATCACCTTGGCCAAGGGAGAGATTGAGGCTCAGTGGGTTCATCTTCAAAGGTAAGTATTACTAACTTTGTTCCTCTTTTGTAAGATTAGATATGCATTTTCACTTCTCTTTCATGCATTAGTATTTCGTATACATTGACATGAGTATATGCATTTTATGCATGTTTACTTTTAATTTTTATTAACCCCACTTTGTGCTACAAACTTTGGTGAACACTAGATTAGATTTTGTTTTAATTGTTATTAGTTTAGTGAATATGAAAATGTAGGACTTAGTTAGGGTTATTGCATAGTTTTTCTTGACTAGAGGCTTTATAACCCTCCTTAGTGATATTATTATTGTAAGAGATCCCTTGTCTAGGTCTAGAAGATCCATATTGGTCATGACCCTAATTATGTAATGGATCCCAAATCAAAAGTGTAAATAGGATTTATCTTCTTCAAGATTGGATTAATTTATAGATCTACTTTATTTACGATTGCATACATTATGGTGAAGCTAACATGAATCTAACACTTGAAGGTTTTCTTCAATGATTTCATTTCTACCATTATATTATTTTGCCATATTTATAATATTATGTCAACTAGGCTGATATATTTTTAATCTTTGTGCATAGTTTGAACACATAATCATATCAAAATGCATTTTTTCTTTCTGTGTAGGTCATCATTAGATAAAATTCAATATATTAGACATGTCTACACAATATCCTTCTTTAGTCCCAAATAATAAAATATGTCGAATAGGTCAACTTAGTATTTTAATTAGCATCTAAATAATAAACTAAGTCAAATAAGTCAACTTAGTCTTCCATTCACCATCCAAAAAAACAATATAAGTCATGTAGATTGACTTAGTAATCTTATATTTCTTCAAAAAATAGGGTTTTATATAAATAGATTGAACCAGTTGACTTGGTTTGTATAACTTGAATGTAACATTCAAAGCACTTCAATAGAAACTTTGTAATCCTAATCATCCTCCAACCCACCAAGGTTGTTCTAATTCTCTCTCTATAAATTCAATACTTTATTATAGTTTCATTTTGTGCAAGTTTGGAATCTTTAAAATTGTAATCCTAATTCAAACTAAGTCAACTTGGTCAACTTAGTTTTGTAGTATATATTCTATCTAAAAGACTAAGTCAACCTTGTTGACTTTATTCTTAAAGAATCTTTCTTCCACATAATAGTAGTGACTTGGTCAACTCTATTATGTAATATTTTCATACAATGTCATCTGAACTGACTCTTTATCATTCTTAATTTGGGAGTTAATAACTACTTGAAATTTATTGATTCACACTTTCACTTTCATCTATTTACATGCTTAGATTAGTTCACATAGTCTAATTAGTTGGTTTTTCAAATTGCTATTTAGTTGCACTATTTTTTTTTACACACACTACCAAATCACACAATATTCAAAATTAATTTAACATTTGTCTTCCAAAGGCTTACCTAATTTGATTTCATCACCAAGGGGGAAGTTGACTTAGTTTTTTGGTGAAGTATAAACACATAGTTAATGGTGTAGATTGGAAAATAACCCGACACCCTTATCATTACAAGTTTATGAAGTGAAGGGGTAGGCCCCAATACCAAGCCAATAAAATTTCTAATATATATCCTTTTCAACCTAAGCATCCTAAAACCATCCATAGATTACTTTTTAGTTCCCTATTTAAGCCAACTTCCCTATCACACTCATAATAACACTTTATAATAATCTAAAAATACTTAAGATGAACACTTATTTAACATTTAATTTTCATTTGATTGCTTACTCTCTTATCATTATGTGTTGTATTATAAAAAAATTGCATAGACTAGGATCGGTGCAAGGTTTTGTGCTATGTGCCCCAATTGGATCATTCCTATTGATCTAATTTTTTTTGTGTTTTATTTCATTTCTTACTTCAAATTATATCATTAAAAACTTTACCTATTTTATTACACTATCATTCTATTTGACATAGTATCTTACAAACTATCTTTTTCCCTACCTACATTACTAAGTCAACCTAGTCGACCCTGTACTCTTTTTTATCAGTCAGGTTGTAATATTAAGTTGACTTGATCAAGCCTATATTATTTTTTTTCAGTCAAGTTATAGTACTAAGTTTACCTAGTTGACCATGTATCTTTATCAAACTCTATTTTCCTTGTTTGTAGTATTAAGTTGACCTGGTCAGCTCTATATCCCTTTCTACCAATCAAGTTACAATACACAGTCAACTCAGTCAACCCTATATCCTTATTGGCTTAGTCACATACCTTGTTTAGAGTAATAAGTCAACTTGGTTAACCTTGTACTCTTATCTATCTCTTGGATTTCAGAACATAGTAGACTTGGTTGACTCTGTATCCTTCTTATCTCTTTGTTTTTGCATCATCTTTGTCTTCACTAAACTTTCCCCTTCATCATGAAATTCTTATTTTAAGAAAAAAAATAAGTTGAATTTAATATGTATGATTAGTTTTACCAACCCCAATAGGTTATCTCATAAGTATCTTGTGTCTCCTACCATAGATGAAAGTAATGTGCATGTAGCCACTCACACTACAAATTATGGGACCCCTCCTCATTCCTCTTCACTTTGTAATCCTCTCTTCTCATTTGAAGATCAGCCTAAATTATAGTATACCCCACAAATTCTCTTCATTAATGAATGTTCTCAACATCAAGGAAAATATCCTTCTACTATTTACCATCTCATGATAAATGGTGAAGTTGAGGAGCCCCATTCACCTTCTCCCACATTCTCACATAGATATGGGGATACTATATTATTTTATTCTCATCCTCTTACCTCTATCTTGACCCCTTATCATGACATGACATATTCCTCTTTGATTTCCTCCACCTCCATTCCTAGTATATCCATTAACATGGCAGGTTCTATATCTAGTGGGCCTCTTCCAAGACCCTCTCTTCTCAATTTTTCCACTAGTGCATTATTTTTTATCCAAGTTAATCATGCCTTTAGTGTCTCTTATTATCATCCCTATTTTAGTACATCTTTCACCACATAATAAAAATCATGCTACTAGTGCCTCACTTACCAACCATTCTTCTCAAGCTACTACTAACACCCATAGTGGTACCCAAGCCACTACTACCAATTTTAATACTTCACACAATGCCAATTTAATACCACTCAAACCCATCAACTTATATTAAAAAATATTAATTAAATGAATGATTTACAAGATAAAAATGCAAATCAAATGATGCAAAAACAAAATCATCTTATCTATCTTCTAAACCACCCTCAATAGGTTCCATGGGGAATGCATAACCACAATGCTCCCTCACCTCCTCTTTAAGATTCCCATGGTAATATTATCCCTCAACCTCCCCTTGTTAATAAAAAAATAAATCACCTTCAAAATGATCCTCTTACACCTTAGAATGCTAATATCAATATAAGAGGCATCACCCCTACCATTACTAACAATGGGTCAATTGATCTTACTCTCCAGTTAAAAACATTTAGAAATCTATATAAAGACTGGGTCAAGTTAAATAATTTTACTATAATTAATCTATTAGAAAAGACTCTCATCAATGATTATTTATATTGGTGCAACTAACTCAAATCTCAGTCTATCACTAGTTTGGAAGATTTAGGCAATGATCTAGTCTAAGAGTTCTAAATTAGTGATCTTCCTAAAAATACTTTGGCCCGTTTTATCAATTGTAAGCAATTGAGACTAAAACTGCACAAGGATTTTTCAAATGATCAAAGACCTTGTATAAAAAATGTGAGCATAATATGGTAGATGATAACCTATTTCATCTATTTACCATTACTCTTTTTCCCAAGTTATAATATTGGGCCTAGACTCTCACCATGTACTTTAGAAGAAGCCATTGACCAAGCCAAGAATCAAGATTTCCTCATGCATCAATTTGATCCATTCCAACCTTCTATGGGTACTCACATGTTAATAAATAATAGGACTCATCATGTTACAAATGATGGCGTCACTAATTCCTATGATACCATTCATACTATTCAAGCTATTATTCCCAACCAGGCTCTAAAACAATCTTCTCCTCCTAACCATGTCATTAATCATTATTTATCTTCAATTTTCATAAACCTTTATCCTTAGTAGAATTAAAAAAATGTCTATCAAGGCCTCTTCTATGAGAACTTGATCCTAATCATCCCATGAATCTTGGTATGATCCCAATAAATTTTGTTGGTTTCATGTTAGTTGGGGTCATTCTCATGAAACTTGTAGACAGCTCCATTATTTTTTTATAGATTTCCTTCTCGGTCCCAATTTTGACCATGATTTTATCATTCATAAACATCAACAAGCCAATGACATTGCCTTCAAATCCTATAAAACACAAACTAAATCTCAAGATTTAAACCAGGCTAATGCTCATTTAAACATCTATAAAGATCCTCTTCCAAATCACCAAGATAACCCAAACAAGCCTACCCTTTTTACCAATAATGTTGATAGTCTTCTTGACCCAAATATTGAACAAAATATGCTCATTATGACTAATATGTGAAGGGAAGTTGCTTTCATTGATCCTAATCTCATCCACACTCCTTAATTGTCTCACATATTTCATGTTAATCAATATTATTCCCCAACTAACTTAACAAAGTTGGGTCAAGATGACCTTATATTTTTTGATGAACTAATTCCAACACCTCCCTTGAATAACACTTTTCATACCATTTCTACCATCAATATAACCTCTTTACCTATCACCAATAATACTTAAACTTATATCAACACTTTTTCTAATCTATCTCAAACCAAACCTACATCAACCACCCCATCTTATCAAGATAATAAACAAACTTATACTCCAATTAAACCTTATACATCTTATCAACATAAATTCACATGCACTTCAACTCCTCCTTTAGAGACCTCCTTCAACATTATCCACCTCTTTCTAACAATCTTCTTATGAGTTATGATTAATGGGATCCTATCACAAAACTTACGAATCTCCCATTTCAAATCCCATATCTCAAACTTATGAAAACCTCTTCACATCATCGTACTCATCTTATGAAGCTTTTATTCAAAATGAACATTCCTCATCTTCCCCTAGCAGGACATGAAGCCACCTTATCTAGATTAAAAGACAACATTTTATAATAGTGTGAAGAGATGTCCATACACATTGATGAAATAGTGAACACTTCTCTTTCCCTTAGATTCCCCATTTCTTCTATGATCCCCAATGATATTCTATTTTATGTAGATGATCCTTCTCTCTTTATCATTATCTAAATTAGTGATATCTAATTCAAGCATATCTTGATTAACGAAGGTTCAATAACTTGTGTTGACTCTCTTAATTTTATCAGAACCCTTAGATATTCTAAATGTAATCTTAAGTCTACATATAACACATGTCAAGGCTATGACCGAAGGAAAATACCTCCTTTAGGCTATGTGTGGCTCCTTATCACTGTACCAACTATCACCATTCATGTGAAGGTGATGATATTCAAATTTCGTCTATCCTATAACATTTTGCTTAGTATACCATGGACTCATCACATGAGAGCAGTTACCTCTTCTGCTTGCCAATGTATCAAATTTTCTACAATGGAGTAATGTATAGGATTTAAGGTAACACTAACCCTTAAAATTTTGAAAAATTCTAAGACTATGGCATATTCAAGATTACCACCATTGAACCCTTACCAAGCATTCCATTTTATGAATCTCAATGGTTTAACTTTTATGTTAATTCTACCCAAGGTTATAATAGTTGTAGAGATGGAATCCAAAGTTAGTTAGATCAAGCATTAGTCAAGAAACTCAAGAAATGCATATATAACATAACCAACTAAGCCAACTCCTTCAATAGGGTTCACAAATGAAAAATTAGAGCTATTGAAATAAGGTACATACTAAAAAACCTTCCGAAGAGAACCCTTCCTATAAATGCAAATAAAAACATGATTTTCCCCTTAATTTGGTGTTTAGGTCTTTGTCAATGATGAGTGGATTTTATTCTCCATCATATCAAGTGTACCAATGAATCTAGGATCATGATATTTAATCAATGTTATGCCTATAGTAAAGCTATAATATTGTAAATTAAGCATAATAACACTACACAAAAATGACTTGTGAAGAGAATGAAGAATAATAATTTTAAACCAAAAAAGCTTAAAAGTGGTGGTCTTGGTGCTCCTTTTATAGATTTTTGGAATTGATCAGAATCAACCATAATCATCTATCTTAAGATAAATATTTATGGCCATAAATTAATTCAATTTTTGAGAATTAATCCATAAATACACTCATAAATATTTGGAAGGAAGGGGCATTGAAGAGACATGGGAGGCCTTAAACTTGATATTTATTATATTTATGGCTTATAGATGATATCACCTAATGATTCAGATATTATAAATCAATTTCTAATTAAGAAATTTTCAATACCTTCCATGGATTTTCCACTTAAGTTCTTGATTTGGATTAATTTACCTAAATGAGATCAATCAAATTTTGTGCAATTCTTTAGAAATTGGTTGCTCACTTATTCAAACCAGTCAAAATGTCATATTGCTAGATTGTAATTTGATTAGAGTATAATTAGAAGAAGATGTCAGTTGTATACAGAGCAATATCTCATTTAGGATATTATCTATATGAAATAACACATGCACATGTGTGATTTTGAATTATAAGAATTCAGTGATTGAGAGCATCAAATTATGTTTTCATCACTTTGGCTCGAAATGATTTGAGAAAAGTTAATAATCATAAAAAATGCATTGCCCTATTTAGGGATACATTATCCTAAGTAGACACTTGTATATGATAATATCAAACCATTTAGTGTATTTAAGTTATTTTGGTCTAAATTGTGTATTTGAGTGTATTTCGAGTAAGATTGACATTTTCAACACAATGGTGCTAGGAATTGGATGCTTATATTTTGCCCCTATTTGAGAAAGCATCATGAGACATTCGATTGAAGTAACATCTTTTCAAATAAAAGAGTTATCAAGAATAATTCAAAAATAAATGACCCATGATCCCCTTTGAGAGGACATACAAGGATGAAAGAGAAGGATGGACTCTCAAAAAGAGAGAAAGACCAAAATTAACCCATGGATGAGATTAAATCTAGATGAGATAATGCTTATATATGTCGATTCTCAATGATCAAAATATAATTATAATATAATGGGACATAAAGATAGGAGGAAGTGGGAAGGATACAATCCAAAAATATAAGCGATACACTTTGAACACACCCACAAGAGGGTACAAGTTGTGTACTTAGGGAATGATCAATCCCTAGACAAGTTGAATACTTTAAAATATGCTAGAATGAGGTTAAAAGCTATAGATCTTAGAATTAGAAAAAAAAGAGTGTTTCTCCATAGAAAATAAATAATAATGTGCCCTAGTAGAGTAAATATGATCAATTGATAAAGCAATTATGCCCCAATAGGGTTGATTTTGATCACTAATAATTAATTTTACCCCAGTAGGGCTGATTTGATTCAGTGGATGGTTGAAATATTATGCCCCAAGAGGGAAAATTGGTACCCATAACTCAAAGATATAACCTAATGCATAGATTAAAAAATAATGGGAACAAACATAGATATGAAGGTCTATTAACTAAAGTATCCATAAAAAATTAGTCATACAAGGATGTAGAAAGTGATGAAAGAGATAAATAGAAGAATGAAGGTGGCTAAGTTGACCTGAGATACGTAATGTATCAAAATGTTACCTATATAGTATAGATGGACCTTAAACCAATGTAGTTCACCCAAAAGCAAGAGAAAATGGAATGAGGAATGAAGAAGAGAAGTAAAACGGACCACTATTTGATTAAACTCATAGTATATGCCAAGAGATGCATGTCTTGCATAAAGTCAGGTGCATAAACCATTGGTGTTTAATTTCGTTGGTGCTCTTGAGATCTGATCATTGGATGATCTAGAAGATTTTCACTCTTCATATGGTTCAAGATAATTAATTAATATCTTATGTAATGGTATTTTTATTTTACCGTGGGATATATATTTAATTAATTAATATCATATTTAATAAAAAATTTATTTTACCATGGGATATATTTATTTAATTTGATATCATATTTAATGCTTTTTAATATACTATTAGATATTTTATTTATCCATGTCCCAAAAAATATACTATTCCCACTCCCATGTGGATAGTTATTTAAAATAACCATGGGATATATTTTTAAATATTTATCCCATAAATCAAGAATCCTACCACTCTTATATTATCAAAAAGATAAAAAAAATCTTTTAAAGAATTGATGTGGTAGTTTAATCATGGGTTATTTAAGATAAACATGGTTGCATGTTTTATTTTAAATCCAAGTCTTCATTCCACCAAAGAAATGTGGCGTTGACTTCTTGGAGGCTTGTTAAAGAAAGTCATGAAAATATTTTAATTATTTAAACTCATAAGTTAAACTCCACTTTATTTCCCCCACTTGCAAATAATCATACGGTTGATGGAAAGATATTTGGTTCTTGATTTATTATAGTGGAGAGACTATGTTTCTTTTTTATTTGGAGGATATTTACATGCATACTAATATTTTGTTAAAAGATTATCCCAAGTTTTTAACTCCAAGATTATTCAAATACAATGTGGTATTTGATTTGGATAAGTTTATTTTCATGGTAATCTTGTGGTAAAAACTATGTGGTATATATGGCATGGAAATATTGGATTATATTGAATTGTCCACCAGGCCAATAATCTTGGCATCAAAATAGAGCAACATATATGTGTTGGAATATGGTGAGCCTATTTTGTATTGTATTTATCACAAAATTCATTTGGCCCCAAAATAGGGAAAACTCATTATTATGAAAAAATAATAATTATTTTTAGCGAATTGTGAAGGTAGAGGAAATACCAAAAAGCCATGCTATCAAAATAGAAACCCCATTTTGGGGACATTATTGGTGCCCTTGAAGGGAAATTTGTTAATGTCCATCCAATGCCAAATATAATTGAGAAATATATAACTATAGGTTATTTTACAAAGGTAGAAAAGATATGTCTTAGAGAAGCAGTGGGATTTTGCACAGAGGGATTTCTTATGTAGAGATATATCTAGATTATAGAGGTAGTAAGAACCTCAGGTAAATTAAATAAGTTTATTTTTATTGTTACACAGATAGATTATATGATAAGGAATAATTATATTATACTTAGATAGGTTTTTTAATTATTCTTGAAGAGTTTTTAATAGATCATAACACTCATGAAGTGGACCCAGGAACATAGCTATTTGGTGAACCTCATAAACAAATATTCTGTATCATTTTCAAATTTCTTCTGTATGATCTAAAATTCTTTTAATTTCCTTAATTAAATTATAGAGTGTTTATAGAGTAATTTTGGATTTACTTGAAGGGAAATTAGAAAATTAATATTCATTTTTAATCCAAGCAGACTATAAATTTTTTATAAACTTGGATTATTTGGAGAAGATATTAAAAAATTATTTGAATTTGTTATCTAAATAATAAAATTAGATGAGTTTATAGAATAAATCATAATTAGAATTGTTTAGATTAATATTTTGATTAAAAAGTCAATTTTTATTAAATAAATTTTGGAAATTGATATATTTTTAAAAATCCATTTCTTATTTCATTTAATCAGGAAAATGATAATTATGTAACCAATTCTATTTTTATTATAAAATTGAGAGTTTTCAATATCCATTTAAAAAAATTGTGATTTATTTATAGGGATAAATCTATTTTTTGGATTAGTTTGGTATCAGAGTAGTTAGAATGCAAGGATTAGCTTTTAATTGTGTGGAAATTTGATTTCATTTTTAGTTTTGGTCAGATTATTTGCAGATTGTTGTTTATTTCATTCCAGTGTTGGAAGTACAGGTTTTCAAAAATAGGAAACCATTGGCAAGTTATCTAAACATGAGAAAATTGATGAGATTGAAGCATTTAACATGTAGATTTAGGAAGAGAACTCTTTCCTGAGTGTAAAATTTTACTCCTTCGAAGAGGAGATTGAAAGGTTGAAAAAATGTTACAAGCCAAGGACGAGCTCTTATCAAATTTGAAAAATGATGATGGCATGAAGGAGAAAAATAATTCCATTATGTATATAAGACTTTCCTCTCCCACAAGTTCATAAATAGATTCATTAAGCACTATAAGTGAATGTGAGTCACCAGTTACTTTTCCTTTCCATCATGAATCTGATAAAAAGGATTTTTGTAAGTTTGAACAACATACTAGATGTATAGGTTTAAAATTACTTGTTAAAATGGGATTTAATGGAAAATGCCTTGGAAAATATGGCCAAGGCATTACTAACCCCATTTAGATAGAGGATAAGTCTCATCATATAGGTTTGGGATACAAATCTGGTATTCAGAATGAAATAGGTAAATGATTTGAGAAAGAAGAAGCAAAAGGTGATATAGAGAAGTGAAAACTATCTTGGATGGAAGGTAAAACATATTCTTTTTGTCACACTTGCAATAATGTTGATTCTAATTCTACCAAGCAATGTAAATATTCTAACGTTCCTTTTGACTATAATATACAAAATTTGTGGTATGTTTATCCATGAAATTATTGTGGATTGCCTAATTACTGTGTAGCCAAATGTTAGAAACATAAATCTTTATTAGGAAATATTTTGAAAGACTACTCTCCTAGATAGTGTTCTGAGAATGGCAGTAAGAGTATATTTTCCAAAAGAGTGAACAAACTTTTTACTACTCATTATAATAGGAAAGGCCATGAGGTAAATAGGTGTTGATAGCTTCATCCCAAACAACATTAGGGAGTTGTGAAAAAGAAAAGCATTGTTAAACTAACAGTTTCAGATATAACCCATGTAGAAACTCAGGTAAAATCTAAGGATAATCTGGTAAATCTATTTGGAAATCAATTCTTTGGTTTTATGTTTGCATAGTTGTGATAGTTTATTGGAATTCAAACGTTCAAAGTAGTTTTTGAATTTCAGTAAAAGGAATATATTTTGAATAATTTTGGAGCTAACAGCTGTGAGGAAATCTGAGTGATAGGTTTATCATACTTGGATTATTTTCTCATGCTTATGGTTTTACTAAGCTCTATTTATTATCCTAAATAATATTTTGAGTTCCTAATGCATTGGTAAAGGAATTAACTCATATTTAAACTTGGCTATATTTTCAAATAAGTTCAAATTTTGAATTTGGTTTATTGGAGTAACTTGTAAAGAAAAGCCAAGGGACAAATTTATCATACTTAGATAATTTTTTTAACATTTGGGTTCTAGAAAATTTTCATTTTTAAACCTTGATGATAGTATATGCAGATTATATGGGGCATGACAAGTATGACTATTTTGGGAAAATTTGCATTTTAGTATATATATTAAGCAGGTAGTTTACATCTATCTACAATTTGGTATTGGGTAGATATTTCTTTCACTGGCATTTTAGGGATTCAATTTGATGTTTGAATTATTACCATGATATTTTGCAATGATATTTTATAGAATAAATGTTTGTAGCTTTAGAGAGTGATTTGACCTTTTGGGGACCAAAAGGGTCTTATTGGGGAGGTTTGATCTAGAAGATTTTCACTCTTCATATGGTTCGAGATAATTAATTAATATTCTATTTCATGGAAATTTTATTTTACCATGGGATATATATTTAATTAATTAATATCTTATTTAATGGTTTTTTAAATTTATCATGGGATATATTTATTTAATTAAAAATATTAATTAATAGTTTTTAATCTATCATTGGATATTTTATTTATCCAAGTCCCAAAAAATATACTATTCCCACTCCCACGTAGATAGTTATTTAAAATAGCCATGGGATATATTTTTAAATATTTATCCCATAAATAAATAATTCTACCATTCTTATATTATCAAAAAGACAAAGATTATTTTTAAATATTTGATGTGATAGTTTAATCATAGGTTATTTAAGATAAGCATGGTTGCATGTTTTCTTTTAAATCCAAGTCTTTATTCCACCAAAGAAATGTGGTATTGACTTCTTGGAGGCTTGTTAAATAAATTCATGGGAATATTTTAATTCTTTAATATCATAATTTAAACTCCACTTTATTTCTCCCACTTGCAAATAATCATACGGTTGGTGGAAATATATTTGGTTCTTGACTTATTTTAGTGGGGAGATTGTGTTTTTTTTATTTGGTGGAGATTTACATGCATATTAATATATTTTTTAAAGATTATCCTATGTCTTTAACTCCAATATTATTCAACGACAACATGGTATTTGTTTTGGGCAAGTTTATTTTCATGGTAATCTTGTGGTAAAAGATACCTGGTATATATGGCATGGAAATAGTGGGTTCTATTGAATTGTCCACTTGGCCAATAGTCTTGGCATCAAAAAAGAGTAGTACATATGTGTTGGAAGATGGTGATCCTATTTTGGTTTGTATTTATCATAAAAAACATCTATCCCAAAAATGAGAAAAACTCATTATTATGAGAAAACAATAATTATTTTCAATCAATGTGTGAAGGTAGAGGAAATACCAGAAAGCCATGCTATCGAAATAAAAAAGACCTAATTTGGAGAAACTTTTGGTGCCCCTAGAGGGAAATTTGATAATTTCCATCCCATGCCAAGTATCATTAAGAAATATATAACTATAGGTAATTTTATAGAGGCAAAAAAGATATTTCTCAGAGAAGTACATGGATTTTGCACAGAGGGATTTTTCACACAGAGATATATCTAGATTACAGAGGTAGTAAGAACCTCTTTAAATTAAAGAGATTTATTGTTATTGTTACACAGATAGATTATCTAGTAAGGAATAATTATATTATACTTGGAGAGGTTTTTTAATTATTCTCGAAGAGTTTTTAATAGATTAGAATACTCATAGAGTGGATTTGGGGACGTAGCCATTTGGTGAACCTTGTAAACAAATATTTTGTGTCATTTTTCAATTTCTTCTTTTTGATATGAATTATTTCAGTTTATTTAATTAAATTATAGAATGTTTATAAAGTAATTTTTATATTTACTAGAAGAGAAATTGTAAAATTAATATTCAGTTTTAATCTAAGCAAACTGTAAAGTTTTTATAAACTTAGATTATTTGGAGAGGATATAAAAATATTATTTGAATGTGTTATTTGAAAAAATAAAATCAAATGAGTTTACAGAATAAATCATAATCAAAATTGTTTAGATTAACATTCCAATTAAAAATTCAATTTCTATTAAATAAATTTTAGAAATTGACATATTTTTAAAAATCCATTTCCTATATCATTTAATCTTGAAAATGATAATTCTACAACCAATTCTACTTTAATTATAGAATTGATAATTTTTAGTATTCATTTGAAAAACTATGAGATTTATCTATAGGGGTAAATATTTTTTTCAGATCATTGGAGATGCATTGAATTTGAGACTTGGATCCAAAGAACTTGGTGCTTACTATATCAAAATGAAATTATGCATCATAAGCATGAATAACATATATTGACGTTGTATCTCAATTGTGATGAGCTAGTTCAAATGTGTATTTGTATAACTAAGGATGATGATAAAAGATTACCAATATCAAAGTTACAATGGTTTACATTTAAACAAATAAAAATAAAAATAATACATAAATGTAATCGAACTTAAAAGCCAGATATGAATAATCAAGACTTAAGGAGGAACAAGGTTGTAGAAAAGCAAAGCAAGAAGAACTTAATAAACAAATGAAAAAAAAGATATGAATAACCAAGATTGATGTGTATTAACAAGATGTACTTGGAAAATAAAATAAAAGAGTAAGATAAAACAAGAACACAAAATACCAAGAATAAATAATAAGAAATAACAAAGGAAATAAAATGAGTAAATAAACAATCTAAATGTAGAGGAAATAAAGCACAAAAAAACAACAACAAAAATAAAATAAAAACACACAAATAAGAGTTATTCATAATGTTAGTGTGAGCATAAAATAATCATTCAAATACATGTAGTAGAGGTTTTACTTTCTATGATAGTATAACAAGAACAAAGGACACAAAGTTGCCCCCAAATGATAGGAAAACAACAAAACAATAAAATGAGAGCAAAAAGAAGAAAAGGAAGGGTGTGGCCAATCTAATTCTATATGTACAAGATAAGTGAACACTACCTACATAGATCTATGGATATAAGATCCAACATGAACTTTAGGCCAAATGTATTTCTCCCAAAAAATGAGATATAAGAAAAGTGATGGTAAAAAAACATGATGAATAGTTTATAAGAATAAGGAAAATGGGCTCACAAAATGATGAGCATTCAAATCAATGCTTTAAAAATGGCAAGAGTGTGGGAGATCAGAATAATAAAAAATGCAAGACAATGTTTTTACTTGTTTTGTAGATAATTTTCTAATGTTTTTATGTTTTCCTAGTAAGCAACATAAATAAAATATTAACAATAGGTCTAGGGAACTATCTAATTGAGGAGATGCATGTCCATAGGTAAGAATTCAAACATTAGATAAACTAATTACAATGGGGATCATGAATATAAATAATGGTATAGGGAACCAACTAATCAAGGAGATGCACATCCAAGAGTAGAAGTTCCAATAATAGTTAAAGCTGATTGTAATGACCCATACTCAAAAATAGGTGAGAGCAATATCTTAATAAGGAAATAATGTATACCAAATAGTAGAAAAATAAAAATAGAATAGTATGTAGTGCTAGATAAATCTAAAAAACTATTTAGTAGGCAAAAACCATGAGTTGATGTATCTATGTTCACTTTTCTATAATAAAAGATACAAAATACTATTTACGTTAAACTGCTTTGTAGAACTAGCATTGAATGTATTTAGAATGCCTATGAGTCATAATAGGGATCATAATTGGGTAAGGGATAGAAATATCTAGGTTATAACAACCCAAGGTATAAAAAGAATGTGGTCTTAAATAGAATGGTCTCGAGTAAATATGGTACAAGATAGGATAGTCTAGGGTGGGATAAAATGAGTCTAGCTAGAATATAAATGATCTAGAGTGATAACGGTCCAAAGATTCAACTATCTAGAGTCATAAATGAATATGGTTATCATAATAATAGTTTAGAGTAGGTCAAAATGAATATGGTCTAGGGTAGGACGGTTTAGGATATAATAGTGGGATAAAATAACTTAGCACGAGTTACTCCCAAGTAAGGGGTCTTGTAAATAATGGTTCAAAAGTTGTCAATCATGGAACTGATTGAGATGTGCAATGTTCATGGGATCTAGAAGTTATTCTCCACCTTTAATATCTAGTCATCATACCCATAATCCATAGTTTATTGTGATAACATATAGGCCGAGCCAATTGGGTTGGAGCTTACCCTTTTTCTTATATTCAATATTTGCATTCTTTTGATTCTCTTTCAAGACCAAATAACCAATTTAAAAATCTCGATGAAGAATGCATTTTTTGTAACTTCTCCATAATTTTTTCTGATAGGCTTACAATTTGTCTAGGTTAGTCAAATACTTGCCATTAAGGAGTTATAGTTATTGCAACCTAGAGATTCTATAATCTTTATCAACTTCAATATTCTCCAAAGATACTCATAATGAAGGTAGCTTGATCTCAATAAGGATAATAGTTTTTGTTCCATAAACAAGGGAGTATAGAGTGACTCCTATAAGGGTTTAATGACTAGTGTGATAAGCCCACAGGGTAGGAAAAATTTACAAGTGCCAATTACAGCCAACATTATTGAAAATCTTATTATGGAAATAATGGTTTTATATGATGCCTCAGCTTATTCATTACCTTGTGGGTTATATGGTGTGGATTTAATGTCCTTGATTTTGAATTTTTCACAAATCTCTTTAACATATTAGTTTAAAAATAATCTGTTATTATCAGATATAATGTGTTTTAGGATACCATATTGACATATGATATGGTAATATATAAACTTGGAAATATACTTATAGGTGATGTAAGTGAGAGGAATGGCCTCAATCTACTTAGTAAAATACTTGATAGGAATGATAATATGTTTATGTTCATCTAAAGATGGGTATTTTATTTTCCTGATGAGATTGAGGCCCCATGTATGAAAAGGCCATAGTGTAGTGATCAGTTGTAGTGGCAAGGAAGGTGCATGTATCAAATTACCATGTTGTTGACAAGTAACATAGTTACTTACATAATTACAAGCATTTATCTCCATTTTGGGCTATTAGTAACTTGTTCTAAGGAGATTTTAGCTAATATTATAGCATTGGTGTGGGTCCCACACATTCTTTCATGAATTTCCTTAAGTGTTATCTTGGATTCTCCTGGATATAAACAATGAAGTAGCATTCCATCATAGACTTTACAATAAAGAGTATTTCCAAGGAAGGTATAATAGGCTATGTAGTGAAGGAAAAGTTTTTGATGATTGTTAGAAAGGTCAAATGGAAAAAATGTGGTTATGGAAATAATTATAAATGTCTTGAAACAAAGGCAGTTCAAGTAGGGGATTAGGACCAACAATGACACATACCCTTTCCAAATCTAGCAAGACATGAATAATTTGTAAAAGGTTTTCAATAAGAAACTGATACTCTTTAGCATTACTATCAAGTTGTATCATAGACCCAATTGTTGCCATTGTATTAACATATCTATTATTTCTCTATGTTACTTGTTCAAATTTCAAAGATTTAAAATAAGTCTTGAGATTATCCACAATGAGCTTGTAGGGTACAATCTTATCATCTCTAGTTTGATATTGACATGTGGCTTGATTGATAATCAATTATGAATCACCATAGACCATTAAATGTTGGATATCCCACTATACTACAAGATGAAGTATTCGAACAAGTACCTCATATTCATCCATATTATTGGTACAATAAAATTGATATGAAATGTTTTGGAAATCAAATTTCTTTATGGTTTAATCAATAAAATGTTGGATCTAGATCCATGAGAAGTGAAATAACCATCAAAATATATTTTCCATTGTTCAAGTTTATGTTTTACTTATTTGATTGTCATAATAGAATCATTTGAAAAGTTGAACCTGAATGGTTGAGTGTTTATAATTGGGGCCTTTGCAAGTTGATCATCAATAGCATACCCCTTGATAGATTTTTGATTTTGATAATCAACATCAAAATCGCATAATAGCATGACCCATTTGGCCATTCATCCTTTCAGAGATGCTTTGGATAATAAAAATTTAAGAGGGTTTACTTTAGCAATATTAATTATTTTATTATTTAGTATACTATGTCACAACTTTTGGTATGAAAACATCATAGCTAAACATGTCTTCTCAATAGGCATATAATTATGTTTATAATCCACTAGTGTGTAACTTAAATAAAAAATTACATGGTATTTTCCTTGATCATCATGCTAGGCTAAAAGTTCCCCTAATGCATGTTCAGTTGCTGAAATGTAAAGAAGTGATGGTTATCCAAGTGTTGGTGCTCTCAAAACTAGCAGGTTAGCCAAATAAGTTATGAGGTTCACAAATTCTAATTTACACTCTTTATCCCATTGAAACATGACCCCTTTATTCAAGAGATGTGTAAATGGGTGAAACTTGTCTACCAATTATGAAATGAACCTATGGATAGACTGGATATTTCCTTCTAGGCTTTGGAGTTGTTTAAGATTTGAAGGTGGAAGCATATCAACAATGGTCTTGACCTTATTATGGTTGAATTTGATCCCTCTTTACGATATAATAAACTGTATTAATTCTAATAAAACGATGCTAAAGACACACTTCTTAGGATTTAGACAGACCTTATACTCATGAAGTCTCTCAATGATTCTTTGTAGAACATCAAGATGTCCAATATGTGTTCTTGATTTAACTAGGGTATCATCAACATAGTCCCAAATAATATTATGCATCATGTCATGGAAGATGATAATTATAGAATGTTGATAAGTGGTCCCAACATTCTTCAAGACAAATGGCATGAATTGATAACAAAATGTTCCCTATGGTGAACACAGTCTTGTGCTGATCTTCTTAGGCTATCTTGACCTAATTATCTCTATAAAATCTATCCATGAAGGACAACATATCATACCCAGTAATAGAATCAAAAATCATGTCAATGTTGGGCAAAGGAAAATAATATCTTGGGCATGTTTTATTGATATCTTTAAAATTAGTACAAAGATGTATACCTTATAGATTTTTGATGACTAAAAATATGTTTGATATCCATTTAGAATATACTAGTGGTCTAATTAAGCCTGCTTCTAATAATTTTTCCAGTTCAGATTTTACCAAAAGAGTGATGCATGGATGCATCTTACCTAATTTATTTTTGACTGGCTTGGCATAAAGATGAATAATAAGTCTATGCACAACTAAGTCAAGGTCTAATCCTAGCATGTCATAATATTCCCATGAAAAATATCAATAAAATCCTTCAAAATGAATATAATGTGATTTCACTCCTCATCAGTGAGAGAAGCTCCAAGGTAAACAATTTTGGGATCATCATATATTCCCAAGTTCACTTCAATAGTGTTCTCTACAAGGAGTGTAGAACCGCATTATATAATAGTAGGCAATGTGTGATCATGATCTTTGTATTCTTGTATAATTTCTTGTTATTCCTCCCAAAGCTCTAGATAATGTGATGACTCTAAATCCACTTGTTCAGGTAATGGCCAACTAGAAAATATCTCAGGAAAGTTAAGAATAGGATGCTCAAAGACTTTTTATTTTTCTAATGTGATGTTGGTACTGGTTATGGATCTATGACTTTATGTAGCTTGAGCATCCTTTGGGGATGAGAAAACTTTCCCATCCAAGAGTGCTTGAAATAAGTTTTCACTCAAGGGCTTATCTTTTTATTTACTATTTCCCTAATCAATGAGTGCCTCAAAGAGGTTTTTACCTGAGGATCTCAATTTTCTATTTTTTTTATGACTAAAAAAGTTTACCTACTCTCCAAAGTAGGAAAAATGATTCAATGAAAAATCAAAGACCTGCTTATGATTATCAATTAGCATTTTGTATCTAAGGCCCATATACTCTACAATAGATTCTTCATTTTGGAATTCATCAAGGAATATGACCAAATTTTTTTAGTCCCAAACAATGAGTTCAAGATGACAAAGGCAAAAAGAATAATGTGGTGTTATGGTTGTAATGTAATTTTAATCAAATAAGTCAGTGTTAGCAATCTCATTAAAAAGATTATAATGGGATGCTACATCACTACTAGGAGTCTCGTTGCTAGTCAATTTAGAAGAATCACTATCAAAAGTCATAAGGTCACCCCCAGGTAGTATAAATCTAAGACTTTGATTCAATTTAGGTGTATGATTTGATAAAGGTTATAGTATTCCTTATGCTCGTGAGCTAAGGCCTTATCTTGTATAATCAAAATTATCCATAATCTGATTAGGGATAAGATATTTTGGATTCTAAAAACAATCATCAATGCCATCAAAGTATAAATAGTCTCTTTCAATAAAAGTTTCATGATCCTATTTTGGTGAAGTAGTAGGTATAAATACCATTGGTGGTTTCTATGTTTCTTTCTTCTTTTGTTAAATCATGTTGGGTCTGTTAGGGATTTTAGAAGTTTTAGGTTTACCAAATGGTTTAAGAGACCTGGGAAAATTATCAATATATAAGGCATCTTTAAGATGGTATGTGGAAATGTATGCATCTTTTATAATAACCTATTTCTCAAGATTTATAGGAAATGGATCGATCGAATTGGAATCAAGTTCACTTGGATTGATATAATTAGATTTAGGTGGATGCAAAACTATTTCCTTGTTCTTTTTTACAATGAATTTAGAACTAGGATAATATTTATAATTATGAAATTTAACCTCAAGGTGTTTGCAATACTGGTAAGGTTGTAGATCGGTAGGAATGATAACCTTGATCCCATCATGGGGAAACTTAAGGTACTAATGCAAATTAGATGGAATAGCTTGTACTTCATGGAACCAAAGATGACTAAGAAGTATGTTATAAGGCAACTCAATACCATAATATGTAATAATTTATTATGGGATATAGACCCAACAATAATTGGCAAATAAATAGTACTTGAAGACTCTGTATTAGTATTATTGTATGCCTTTATGGAGATCATCTCTAGTTGAATGTCCTTCATAGTGTAACCTAGTCTTTTTACCAGTTTAAGGGACACTATGTTTAGCCATAAACCATTATCTATAATAACCCACTTGATTTTATGGTTTTCAATGATGAACTCAATATACAAGGGATTATTATGGCTAGGATCAAGAGTGGACATGTATTTTTTATCAAAGGTAACCTATCAAAATGAAAACAAACACCTTACAAGTGTTTGGAATTGTTTAGGGTTAATGTCTTCGAGAATAATAGATTGTTGAAGAAGGTTGTTTAAAATAGTTCTATGGACTTCAAATATATAGAAAAGATCTAAAATATAAATCTACATAAGTATTTTACTCAATTGGTCTAATAAACCATAGGGATTTTTAATAGTAAGATGAGACTATTTAGCCTCAATTAGCACAATATTTGACTTTGGATCTGAAGGCACAATGTTCACATTGGGTCTAGTATTGGAAGAAGAGTGTAAAGGGACCTGAAGGGTAAATCACAAGCATCTAGTTGAGATTGTTCAATATGGAGGTGGAAAGGAGCCATTATAATTAGAAGACAAATGCAAAGGGCCTTAGAGGGTGACTCATAGGTGTCTAGTTGCATTTGATAACTTTTGAGTTGATAAGGAACCATTATAATTAGAAGAAGGATGGGGTCCACTAATGTTAACCCATGCAAACTAAGGTGTAATAAAATTTCTTAAACTTGACATGGTATTACTTGAGGGAGAGAGTTTTTACCTTATAATAATGGGTCTAGTAATTCAATAAGTATGTGATGGTTCATAGGATTTAATAGTGATAGTGGTAATGTGGTTTGTAAAAATGTGCCCCATGGTATTATTATAATCATAAGTCATGTTGTTGTAACCTAATTTATTATCATGGGTATTATGATCTTGATTATGATCATGATAATTACAATTTTGACCTTGATTCTGATTCTATTATTGATTATGTCCTTAGTTTTGATTATTTCTTTCTGGTTATTGACTATGTCTAGGAAATAGATCTTTGTAGATTCCCATATACTGATTAGTGTTTTATGGATCAATATTGATTTTAAATTTTCCAATTTCAATCAAATATTTAATTAGATGTAAAAATTGAATTAATCTATAAGCACCATGACTAAAAACATGATGGATTTTGCAAATTATTTTTTTCCAATACCAATTAGGTTTGGATTGATCTTCATGAAATGGCCTTGGTATATGCCATATAATAAAATTATCTACTATGATATTTTAGAACACAACCTCCACATGCTCTCCTAGTTTGCTTAAGAATTTGTACCTATTGTTGAATTCCCTTTGTGGAGGGACTCTTTGTAAAAATTTTAGTGAATTAGGTGGAGTTAATTACATATTTGGATCTGTTAGATCATGAACCATTTGTACATGTCTTGATTAAGTTACTCCATTTCCTACCATGTTCTTGTTCTTATTGAACCCCTTAGGATTATTTTTTTCAACAAATTGAGTAGATGATTGGGTCTGATTTGAGATTTGATCATGTGAATAAATCTTAATAAGGCCTTTGGTGACAAGTACCTTCTTAATCCACATACCCTTGTCTATAATTTCTTCAAATGTGTTTATACAAGCAATCCATAGATCATGTGCCACCTCAGGGTGTAAATTATGTGCAAAGATGTTATCCAATTATTTTTCTAAAAAATTATGTTAAAAACATCCATCTAATTCTCTCCACCATTGTGGATATGCTATGAAGCTTTCTCCATCTTACTATTTGGATTTGCACAAGTCAACTATAGTTAATTCATGTTCAATATTGTATGACAAGTGGTTTACAAATGTTTTAGATATATCATTCCAATCTAAAACTAATCCCTAGGGTAACTTAATAAGATAGTCTAGAACTTGTCCTACTAAGCCTTGTGGAAACAAGCAAAGAAAATAAATGCTACTGTAAACTACCTCTCATCATAATGCAAAGAATGCATGAATGTGTTCATGAGGGTCATCCTTCCCTTTATATATGTCAAATTTGGGTGCCTAAAAATGAGGTATAAAGGAGACTTGTAGAATACCTAAATCAAATGGATATGGACATATCTCATCAAATTTGTACTTCTTGATATGTGCCCCTATTGCATTGATTTTTTAGGGATATACACCCTATGATCCATAAATTTGTTTTGATTTACTCCTTTAGTCGAGTAAGTGAGTTATTGATTCTTAGTTTTATAAACATTCCCTGAAGTTAGCCACCTTGAATTTTAAGTGTCTTGTTGATTTTTAGGAGTCTATAGTCTATTCACCAATGTACACATTGGTTTAGAATAACTTGCCAAATTATTTTGAAGAATCTCTTCAATAATACTAAGTGTTTCATTCTTTGATTTTGTGAAGGAAAAATATGTTCTTGATGATTTAAACATGTATGTTTTGTGTCTAGTGAAGCATGTTGTAGAACCTCTTGAAACTTGGGTTATTCAATTGAGATGTCCTAATCCATCGTATGTGTGTTCTCAACTAAAGTGCGTTACATGGATTCTACCACATTCCCTTATTCTTTGGAAGTGTCATTATGTATTGAATTGGTATCTAAAGAGTTGATTAAGTTCATGATAAGTTGGTCTTCATATCATTAAATTATCTTTTCAGTCTTGGTGGCAAGATTTTGATCATTAAAGGTTGACTCTATGAGCACTTTATTTCCTTTGCTAGAAGAAATGCTTGATTTTGCATTATGAGTGAGGGATTATTCTCTCTATTATTATTATTATAACCTAACCAAGGTATGTAATTATTCCATAATAAATTTTGATGGTAATCTAGAACTTGATTCAATCAACCTTAGGAGTGCTTCATCTTTGTCCTCTAGGGTTTGACATTCAAAATAATCTTCCCTAGATGCTGTGATCATGGGAATGTCCTCATATGCCATGGGATTTGTTTTATCCATCATAAAAGTGCTATTTCTCATAGCTAGGTCATAAAAGGCCCCACTATAATTATAACTTTTCTTCATGTCTATAAGGTTATTCTCAATGTTTTTTATGATTTGTATAATGTTTTGAAAATGTTAACAAGGTGTGTTTTGATTTTCTCCAAACAAGTGACAAGGCAAAAGAGATTATAATAAAGAGGTGGTGTAGTACCACCAAATTAGAAGAAATGGTTACCAAATTAATCAACCTTGGTGGGTTGAAATCATTAAATTGGAAGAGGGTATGATAAATCTAAAACATATAGTGTAAACTAGTACACCAAATGTAGGTTTAAAGATGCATCAATACCATAAAATTTAGGGACAACTTCGACGAGTTACAATATAAAATTATAATAGATTATTTTTAATGAGTAAATTAACAATGTGAACTAAAAAACTCAAGATGTGAAAACACATTGAAATTCCTAAGTATAAAACTAAAACTAAATGGGTAGAACAATGCTACCACCTAGTAATAGGAAGTAGAATTGGTTCTAGAACTTAGAGCATGAGAGATATGCAAGATAACCTAAATTCATAATGATCAAAGTGGATAATGAGTCTCTAGAATGGCTTTCAAACCAAATGGAAAATTATGCCCAAGTTAACTCAAACCAAGTGTAAATGACAAATTGATTAACACCTTGGCCCAGAACATAAAAAGGTGAGATTGTGAATATGAATTAAAAATGAAGGACTTAAAAAAAAAATTCAAAATGGTTTAGACTCAAATGGACAACATAACCACATTTTTTTAGATAATACAAATACAATGTTTCAAATGAGGGTTTTGAACAAAACAAAAGATGATTTTGATTTGGTCAACATAACTCCTCCTTGTTCAAATAAAATGGTGGATAAAAAATGTGTTTGGTTGACATGATTTGTTTACAAACAATTTTTAGACTCAAATTAAGACCAAACAAGTAAAGGAAAATTGAGAAAATAAAACTAAGTATAATGCTCAAAGCCCTAAACTAATAAGGTTACTTCATATCGTTGAATTACATCTTTATACATGCTCTTGGGAGGATTTTAAGTATTAATCAAAAAAATAAAATAACGTGAAGTAGGAATGTTTTTACACCCCCTTTTCTCAAGATATTGTATGGAGACATGGAACTTTGGGCTACTTGCCTTGCATCAAAAATATGTCCACAACAAGTGGGGTTATTCTCAAATTAAATTTTTGAACATCTAGATGGTCTCAAGTGTGGTTAACACTACATATGCCTCACATCAATTGAGTTCATACTGGCTAAGTTACCATGTAAGGGTCTATTATTTTGCATAGCGATTTCATTTGTGCACTTAGTGGAATCCCCTGGTTAGCTAGACTTGACTTTGGTATTCATTATGATTACAGAGGCTAGTCACTCAGCCCCTTGAAAATTGAAGTATACATTCTCTGATTTATATAACCCACTATGTAGTGGGGTTGAAACAATGCTAAGAGATGAATTTATAGGTCAAAGCTTCCCTAAAGAACTTGTGAGGAGGCTATGAACTCCCACTCACAATCCAAACTGCATAAAAATGAAAGATAAAGTGAAAAGACTTTAAAGGTTGTGTTTAGATAACCTAAACCATATGGATTTGGGGAGATCCTTAACAACACTCTTTTCATTCCTTGGACAAGGAAAAATTTACAAGGAAAGAGCACTTTTAGTTACTTGAATTTCCTAAAGAGGACAGGGAGAGAACATACATGCATCCTTCATTTTGCAAAAAACAAACAAGTATAAAAGATCTAACATAAAATAAATAATTGTTTACTTTAATACACCAAATAGAAGTGTTTGTGAAATTTTTGGCCCTTTAGCCTTAGTTTTAAGCTTGTAAAAACTTTCAAAAAATAATTAAACATAAACACCTAGATTTCTTTTAAGATCCAAATGGAAGTTTTCAAGACTTTGGCACTTTTACAGCATGTGACCTATAATTTTTAAAGAGTTTACTTCTATTTTGAAGAAAAAATATCAATGAGAAAATCAAGATTTGAAAACTTTCTCTCAGGTTTATTTATTTTTTACACAAAGACCAATGTTAGTTCATAATGACCGATGCTAGTTACAATAGAACCGATGCTAGTTACAACAAAACCAATGCCGGTTGATAAAAATTGATGTTGGTTACCTATAAACCCTTAGGTAGAACACATATTTTTTTTCAAAAAACACTTTTTAACCCAAATAAGTATAAAATTTATAGAAAATCTCTATATCTTGTAATAAAATGATTAAATAGAGACTCAACAAGTTTAAAATCACATATAACAACCTGTATCAACAAAGAAACTAAAAAACCAAGTTTTTCTACCATATTTTTTCCCTACACAAGGATCAATGGGGGTAAGATAGGACTAATGCCAATTAGGGAAAACTGATATCGGTCACTGTGTAAATTGTGTGTCAAAAAAGAACCAAAAACATGGGAAAAATTAGACAAAAAATGATTTTTAGAGATTTTTAAGTACTTTTTAGCAAACCTAAAAATTCCAAGTTAGTCTCCTTTTTTTTATGGGATGTGAGGTCCCACCAGGCATGCCAATATTTAGATATGGAATCCAAAGTGAGTTAGATCAAACATTAGTCAATAAAAGTCAAAAAATGCATAAAGAACATAATTAACTAATCCAACTCCTTCAACATGTTTTGTAAATTAAAAATAACAGATATTGAAAGAAGTAATATACCAAAAAACCTTTCCAAGATCATCCCTCTTCCAAATGTGGCTAAAACCATGATTTTCCCTTGATTTGGTGCTCAAGTCTTTGTCAATGATGAGTGGCTTTGTTCCTCCATCATCTGTACTAATGAAAATAGGCTTATGAGATTTAATCAATTTTATGCCTATAGTGAAGTTATCCTATTTAAAATTAAGCATAATAACACTACATAAAAATGACTTGTGGAGAGAATTCTGCATAATAATTTTAAACCAAACAAGCTTTAAAAAGGTGGTCTTGGCCCTCCTATTTATAGATTTTTGGAATTACTCAAAATCAATCATGACCTTCCCTCTTAAGATCAAGATGTGTGCCCATGAATTAATTCAATTTTGGAGAATTAATCCATAAATACCCTCATAAATATTTGGAAGGAAGGGGCATTAAAGAGGCATGGAAGGCCTTAAACCTGATATTTGTTGCATTTATGGCTTATGGATGCCACCCCATAGATCATGTCACCTAATGATGCATATATTAGAAATCAATTTAAAATTAAGAAATATTCAATAAATTCCATGAATTTTCCACTTAAGCTCTTGATTTAGATTAATTTTCCTAAGTGAGATTAATTAAATTTTGTGCAATTCTTTGGAAATTCATTGCTCACTTAATCAAACTGATCAAAATGTCATATTACTAGGTCATAATTTGATTCTAGTATAATTAGAAGAAGGTGTTAATTATGTATAGACCAATATCCCATTTAGGTCATTGCTGGCATGAAATAACACACACATGTGTCATGTGCTTCTGAATTAGAATAATTTAGTGATTCAAAGTGTCAAATTACATTTTCATCATTTTGACTGAAAATGATTTGAGAAAAGTTAATGATCACATAAAATACATTTCCCTATTCAATGATACATTATCCTAAATCAACACTTGTATATGAAAATATTTAACCATTTAGTGCATTTACATTATTTTGGCCTAAATTATGTGTTTGAGTACATTTTGAGCAAGAATGATAATTTCAACATAACAGTGCTAAGAATTGGATGTCTACAATGGTCACCCATAACTCATAGGTAATATACCCCTAGAAATCCTAGATTTAGATGATGATGATGAGCCTAATGAGATCAATCTCAAGATTAAAACCTCAGATCTCTCACCTCATCTCATTTCTCAACTTCCCCCTTATTTGAAAATTCATTTGCATCAACCACCTAGTGATGACATACTCATTATTTTAACTAAGACTTAGCATTCCATTCATCACACCACATCAGATGAAAAGGTCATCCCTACCTATACCATCAATACTCATACACCTACTTATGATGTATCTATACCTTCGATGATCCATTCTTAACAGGTCTTGTTTAGGCTTGAGATGTTGAAATAATTCATTATCATTCATCTTTGCTTTAGTCTTTCAGTATTTCTTCTAGCATTTCATCCTATATCAATCCTAATTTTAGCATATTTTTTAATCTTAATCATAGGGTATATATGGTGCACACACCTCCATTTTTTAAATATCCTCATAGGAGTATGGTTATGGATCATGTTATGACTAGTCTTGATCATTTTTCTAGATACTAAGACCGCTCTAGCTGACTTATCCCTGAGATGATTTTAATTATCCTTTAGCCTTTTATGCATCGTACCACTCTTTTAGTAGATCCCAATTTATATCCTATTCAAATTTTATCTCTAGTTGATTATCTTCCTATTTCAGGTGTTATGGATCCTTTAGTTAAGCCATGCCTAGTCTTTCCACTAACCCCACCTTACCTTGGTGATGGCTTGCTCACTTGACCATAACTTGTTATTTTATCCACCAGATGGGCTGATCAGCCATATTATGATATTCATAAAGTTTTAAATTATTAGACTAGAGATTGTTCATTATACCAACCTTCCTCAAGCTTTTGTTTATACTCCTATTAATACACTTTTAAATTATACTAACAATCATATTGGTTACTTACACATCATAGATAATCATTCATCCACACATTATCATAAGTTATGAAAATATATTGACACCTTGCATACCACCATTCCTTAGACCATAGAAAAGGCCATACCTCCACCAAAAGTATTATATGAATATCTTCATAAACATAGAGAGTTATATTTTCTCTAAAACTAATATGGTACACACCACACTGATCATTATCACTTTTTTTAATAGTATCTTAAGAATCACCTCATGATAATTCTTATGCTTAATACCCTTCCTCTCATAGGTTGACCTCTCAAGAAGTTTACCCCTTATTCCCCCATGACTCCACCACCTATGGTCCCTTCTCCACATATCATTACTCCACTCATGATTCCCTCACCCATGGATCCTCCTTCCCTAGTGGCCCCTTATCCACCCATAAATCCTCCTTCATATCCTCTAGATTCCACTCCCATGCCTTATTTTAAGCATACCCTACACTATATACCTCATCATCATGATCCTTCAAGCATTATTACATTTTTTTTTGAGGATATGTGATGTGAATTATTCTCTCAAGTTTTCTTGAAGATCGATGAGACTTTAGTTGTAGTCCAAGTTCAGATTCATAAAGACTTATCATATGTTATAAATAATTTGTATGGACAAATATATTAGTATTAATGAATATAAGCATGGTTTTCTTTCATTTCTTTCTTCATTTGGATTGGATGTGTAATCTAACTTTACATTTATCTATTTTTTATGATTTTACATTGTGTCAAATTCTTATCTATCTTACATGGTGAATTTTGTTTTGAATTACATGTTACTTATCACAACATTATTTTTCTTATGTTCTCTTATGGATTATTTTTCATAATTACATACTATTTTTCTTCATGAATTTATTTTCTATGGTTCTCTTATTCTCTTTCATGTTTATTTTCTATCTTATCTCTATAAACATAGATAATTGTTATTGTGACTTGCTTATATAAATTTTACTCCATTTAGCCATTCCTAATTTACCATGTGATCAATTAACAAAAAATTAATCTCATTATAATCTCATTTTACAGGTCCACTTTGTATCTCCCCTTATTCCCCCTTATTACCTATCACAAACTAAGCATACACATGGTTGATACTTGAGATAACATGTTGGTTCATAGTTAATCTTAAGTGTTTTAGTCAGTCATATCCTTGGATACATATCTTCCTTTAGCCTAAGACTAAAGATAATTTATGTGTATAACTTTATCTCTCACGATTGGTCATTCTAAGTCTATATGAAATAAAAATCTTAAAATCCATACACATTAAAAATCCAAATCATTTAATAAAAGGTAATGATCTAAACAATAATTTTTAAAATTTTAAAAAATCACATCACACTAAAAGTTATGATTCTAAGCACATTTCATTATTATAATTGAAGCTCAAACTTGAAAATTGATGATAGATTTGAGGTCTGTTTGGGTGTGGTAGGCTAGTAGATTAGAAAAGGAGAATAAAAAAATCTTTTAGTGCTACCTACTTTCTCACATAAGTACCTGATCTTTGTAATAGACTAACGACTCTATAAGGGGTCCTAAATAATTGGGAAAGCATCATGGGAAGGTAGGTTCATTTTAATTTTATTATTCAAAACAACCAACATGAGTTGATCTTAGTACGACATTTATTTTCTTACATAGATGTATGCCTATAAGTGAACAAGTATCCTTTGTATATTGCTCAACACTAGTCACTTAGTGTCTTTTCATGTCCTTAGTGTATTTTCATGTCCTTAGTGTGCCTCATGTATTTTAAGGTATTCTCATAATATTCCTATGTTATTCTTATTACATCCCCTCTTTCACTCACTATAAACTTAATATTTCCCATTGATAAATATTATTTTGTTCACTGATCACTCCTTTAGGGATTCCAATTTTGAGTTGTAGTGTAAGACCTTGGAAAGGACCAGGCATTCCTCACAAATAACCAATTTTTCACATTACCATTCCAAACATCCCCTTTTAACACATTTTCATGTTGTTTCCACCTCATTGGTGTTCCCTTTATGAGTTGTAGTGTAAGACCAAGAATAGAACCTAGCCTTCCTCATAAAATCTTCCAATACCCAAGTCACAACAAAATTACATGTGTGGAATTTGAGATAAGATATGATTGATTATGAGTTACACATCATTGACATGCTTCCCATCTTGATTTAGTATGTTTTTTGCTTAATTCATTAATATTTAACTTTTATCTTCTTAATTTTTTTATTACATGTGAGAATCCAACCATTTTTCACATGTTTTTCATACTTCCCAACTTGAATTAGTGTGATTAATTTCAGAACATTTTGCCAATTTTATCTCTTTTATACTTCATAACATGATTTAGTATGATTTATTGACATAATTGATTTGTTTTTCTACCATTGGTCTTTCACGTGCTTTCTATTTTATTACATTATTTTCATACTTCCCAACATTATCTAGTGTGATTTTACTTATATTATTTTGGTGCCAATATTTTTCATGGTTTAAGAACATTTTTCCCTCTTATTTACCACTTTTTGGTTTATTATACTTAGTAATATTTTTTTTTCACATTTCCCATCATGATATAGTGTGTAGTCCATGTTTTTGGATTAATTATACTTTTCTAAGTCTTTTTGCATGTTTATTTTTAACCATGTATGTGTACCACATTATTCTAAAAAATAAAACACCCCATATATATATTTCCTATAAAATATATAGTAAAATTAAAATAAATGTGCTAGAAAGACCAAAACCAAAATATAACTCATGAGATCAACATCCAACTATCAAAATAATCTATCTATATATCTATGTGTTTTATAAAAGATATAAAAACATATCACTCTAGCCTTAAGGTTGGGATCAATCATGCCTATCTCATGGCCTAGCCATGATACCCATAAATTCCCCAAATTGTTCCCTCTACACCATGTACTATAATGAGGTTGTCTAAGATATAAACCCTGATACCTATCTTTGTCGGTTAGTCACCTGGGCCTATACCTATCCCAACTAGATTGTGGTAGACATGTGTGAGGCTCTCTCCTAAGTTAGGGCCTGTCAAGCCTATGAATCTCTTGCTTCCACCCCTTCTAGTGGATGCAATCCATCTCTACATGTTTTTACCTACTTTTTTTCCTCCCCCATAAATCTAAACCATCTTTCTTGAGCTAGGGAAGATGGTACCACATGATCATCTAGCATGGTGAGATTATACGTTGCCATCAAGCTATATAAAATTTCATGAATAACTAACATGACTAAAGATCCCCATCTAGTCTCCCCTAGTGTAAGGTCTATAAAAACCAAAACCCAGATATATATCAATCATATATATATATATATCAAAATATATCTATTTATAATAATATACAACTATCCTATCTCAAAGACTAATAAATATAACATTTATTACCTATCTTGGTGTCAAAAACCACCATCTCCCCATCTACTCATCCACCGAACATAGTCTCTCCATCATCCCATCCCCAAATCACCTTATTCATAGGTTTATTCATATCAAAACCAAACTTGGAGTCACCATCCATGCACATCTCAAGCCTCTCCTTATTGGTTCCTCTATCGAATAACTCTTCCTTGGGTTAATTATCGAATCATCCTATATGAGAAATCTTATTTATGATTTCTCCTACCAATGGTGTCTCCATCAATGGTGTGTTTAAGGTCGTAACCTCCCCTCCTAATATGGTGCCTGATGTGGTACCTATTTCCCCATGGATACACATCCATTCCCTCTCCTCCACGAGTTAATAACTATCATGTTTGACTAGTTCATGGTCTTATATGTTACGGTTTGATTTTGATCTCTTGACTATTGTTCTTCCTCCTCCTATCCCCTTAATCTCTCTTTCATGTAAAATGTAGGCACTATTATAGGATCCATTGGGTGTGGGAGTCCAAATTGACATAACAAGTATGCCACTAGTTATGGATTTACCTAATAGGTATAGTGTCCTATGATTTACTCGAGAGTTAGCCCTACCACCATAGTCACCCAACTTATAAAAATCATATTAATATGTGAATAGGGATGCCACATGATCTCTCCTTATGTGACTATCTATAATTCTAACAAATGGGTCATGACCCATGCTACCTAGTCTTATATCTATCTAACAACTGAAGGTAACCTATCATCGATCGTATGGGGTAACCTAGCTAATTGGTACATTGAAAACCTCTCATATATCCATGAACTCAATAACACCACTAGTATCATCATCTTCTACCCTCTGGATAACATCTTATACATATCATTCATGAGCTAGACATAGATTGCAAACCCAAAATCATAAAGTGTTCCCTAATCCAACATGGACTGGCATAAGGTTATCATATATAGTAATACCCTATAGTCCAAATTATGACACAAATTTTTCACTATCATAAGTCCTATCACAAACTTCTAAACATCCAAAATTTGTGTAATATAAACATAACATAAGCTCACCCTTAGCTTTGGATAAATCCTATCTGAGTTCATTACACAGTTGGCCAGCGTTCATCTCTCTTCTAGATCATCTGATGACCCTTCCATCAATACTGTGATACCTACCTCTATGGTATCCCCATCCATCACCCATAAAAAATTGTTGGTAAATCATTCTTATGCTCTAAGGAATATGAAAATGAGATCAACACTTAGTGGTATGGTCTCATCTCCATGATTCCTCCCAATCCCACTACTACCAATCTCACCCTATCCACATCTGTCAACTACTCTAATAAATCTAGTAACCATGAGGCATTGATTAATTAATAAAATCTATGATTCCTCTTCAAAATATCAAACAACAAAGGATGTATTAGACCTCCATGTCATTTATAATAAAAATACATTCTTATAAAATTCACAAAAATAAACTAATTTACTTCAATTTTAATCACATTGGCATTTTTAAGTACTAAGTCATCCCATATCAAGCTTAACAATACTAAGTCAACCCCCTTTTAGTCCTTAACAAACTAATCTGGCCACTCACTACTAAGTTGACCCACTGATTTTTCTTTTTTTCTACCAACTAGGTCAACCTGGTTGACCTTATTCTTTCACTGTCATGACTTTTTGCCTAAATTACCATAAATGCCTTGGGTATTGATTGATATGATTCCTTTCAACCCAATGCCCTATTTAATTCTTATTACACTTACAACTTTCTTAGGGTTCATTCTAGTCTCGAGATTTGGCCTAATTATCAAATTTCTATAAATGACCCAACTTCAAATACAAAGACTCAAAAAATTAAAAAATTTAGTTACTTACCTATGTTATACTCATTGTGGACATTATGCATCCTCCCCATCTCATATATCATCTCCTTATCATCCTCACTCTCTAGATATCTCACTCAATCTATCAGATATATATCATTCTTATAATAGTAAATAACGACAAATGAATTCTTTTTTCAACCTATTTATATTCACCATTTTAAAATTTATTTACCTTTCAAAAATTTACCATCATAATTATATTTTACTCATATATTGGTCTCTATTATATCTTTTTACAAACCATGAAATGTTTGATAAAATTGACATTATAGAGATTATTTTCCATTATTATATGCCCATGTTGAAAAAAAAATTATTTTTTCTTTCTTTTTCAATAATCTCTATAGATTTGCCTAATGTTCCTAACATTGGAAACCTTTACATCTCTTACATCTCCTTCTTTATCTATAACATTAAGGTAATCATAGGTATGTGTTTTTCAATTATGTCCTTTCATTTATCTTATTTTCTCCTTACTACATTTTATTTAAATTTAACATTATGTGTCACTATGTTATTTTCCTAAAGCACCATCCCATGTTTCACCTATGTGACACATGATGAGCTTCGAGTGTGTCATATGTATACACAATATTTTTAAACTTTATCAATTAATGATGCTTTTTATCTTGTAAGAACCCATTGAGTCTCAATTTATTTGAGTGCACACCTTAAGGGATACACCAAGAAAGGGGTGGGTAGATCATTGGTATTTCACAAGATTTTTTTCCTTTTTTACCACTTTCTATCTACACATTTATCTCCTAAAAATCATTCCCCTAAGTTTTGCCTCCTATTTTTCACCCTTTTCTAGTCATTTACAATCTTTATTAGCCATTTCCCTACCCTAAACCTATTTTTGGCAATTTAAATGACTATCTTAACCACATCAACCTTGTACTGTTATTTAAAAAATCTTACTAAGGAGTAAGTCAACCATGACCAACATAATCCATTATCAAGTTAGTTTTTTATCAATTTCATTACTAGGTCGACTGTGTCGACCTTGTTGGCCTAAATTTATGGAAGGGTTTATGGTTATAGTCATATATATAAACACATTCATTTCACCATTTTTAATACAAGAGAAGAATAAGTAAGATATATTTCACATATTCTTATCCATCATTCTACTGGAGGAGCAAGCTTAGGGTTTCATACTTTCTTTGGAGATACGGATCTTATCTTGTGAATAATTATTTTAGATGAATTGATAGGATATGTAGCCTAGATTCGATTTATCCTTGTCATATTTACATGCCAAAACAACATCTTATGAATCATCTTGGCCAAGAGAGAGATTGATTCTTGATGGGTTCATATTCAAAGGTAAGTATCCCTAACTTTGTTCCTCTTTTGTAAGAGTAGATAGATATGCATTTAGACTTTTCTTCCATCCATTAGGATTTTGTATACATTGACATGATTATATGTCTTCTATTCATGTTTACCTTTAATGTTTATTACCCCCACTTTGAGCCATAATATTAGGTGAACACTAGATTAGATTTTTCTTTACTTGTTATTAGTTTAGTGAATATGAAAACATAGGACTTAATTAGGGTTATTGCATAGTTTTGCTTGATTGGAGGATTTGGAACCCTCCCTAGTGATATTATTATGGTAAATTATCCATTTAATATGTCTGGTGGATCCATATTGGTCATGACCCTATTTATTTAATGTATCCCCAATCAGAAGTGTAAGTAAGATTTATCTTCTTTGAGCAAGGATTGATTTATAGATCTACTGAATTTATCATTGCATATAGGAATAATCCCATATGTGTTGGGAGTAATAATTTTTTAGTGAGAAAGGTGGATAAATAGGAATTGAAAATAATAAGGAGGCATTGAAATAATGGAGTTGATACAAAAGAGGTGGTTTCAATAGAAGCAAAGGATGTTATTAGGATACCAATATGAGGTGGCATAATTGGGCAATAAGAGTGAAATGGTTATCACTATGATCTAAGTTTTAAGAGGGGGACCTTTATTAAGAGATACAAAATCTTTGTATTAAAAGGCCACCATCACTATGAGCCAAGTTTTACTGGCTATTGTGAAGGTGAAACTTGGATGGGTTCATTGCACAAGTAGCCACCATTGCTATGTGCTGAGGAGGATAATTGACATGGGTGGTAGGGTTTGAATATTTTGTTTAAGATATTCATAGGTTGATGTATGAATCATATGTCTACATACCGTTGTACCAATAATAATTATAGGGTATTGATGAAACCATTATCAGTATCAAGCTCAATGACATTGAGGAGAAAGATGTGGTTATTGGTGAAGAAGGTAGTGGAGGCTTAGTTTCCACTCAATAAATATCATATGTGGTTAAGGAAAGATGAAAAATGTGGAATATATATGTGGGGAATTATAAGAAAATAGAAATGCCAAATTTGTGTAGCATGTTTTGAGAAGGATGTTATGGTTTAGGAGGATGGAAAAAATTTAAGATGCATAGAATGGTGAGAAAGTTAGGCATAAAGATTAGCACCAAGTTGAGTACCAAAACCAAGTATGAATTTATTATGGGTTTTTATTATGTATGTATGTATTAATAGATGCATGGAAAACTAGGGTTTTAGGTGTCATAGTGGGGGAGAATGTGGGATGCAGTGTGGGGAGAAGTCAAGGGGGTGGTATTGAGGTCACACAAGTAAGAATACATAATTTATGGGGTTAGGGGTGTGGAACAGTAGTTTTTAGAGTGAGGAGAGGTTATGTAGCTATGGAATAGGGATAGGGGAATAAAAATTCATAAGGTAAGGGGGGCCATAGGGTAATATATATGATTTTTAGGAGTGATGGCTGCCATTGGTTATAGGGAGTGGGAAGCCATAAGGAGGGTTTTATTTTAATGTATGAAGGGAGACATCATAGGAAGCTATGGTTGGGAAGAGTTAGGAAAAATGTGGTATGGGAATAGGGGCCATGGGATGTAAAATATATGATTTTTGAGAAGGGTTTTGGGATGTTATTAAAGTCATAAACTGTAAAAACACTATTTGATTTATGATTGTTTTTGTATTATAGGAGGATCAAGCCCTGGAGAGGATAATGGTGGCAAGAAGTTCATCGATATGGTTTCAAATATGGAGACGTAGATAATGTTTAAGAAATGTATACCAATCATAAAGGCATGGGAGAATAAATACAAATAAAATGGGCATTAGGTATTATTTGAGCTAATTAATAGTTACACAAATGGAGATAATAGGTTTATAATGTTAGGTGTCAGACTTATAGGTTCAAATTATTTGAAGAGATATATATATGATAGATGTATTGGCTCAGGTAACATTATTACTGGTGTAGGTGAACCAATGGGAGGCATAGATTGGGGTGATATAATATTAGGTGGAGTGGATATAGGTTGACCATATGTAACTACAAGGATTATTATATTAGTAATAGGTAGAGGTATAGGTCACAAATATGGAGAGAAATATGGATCAAATACTATTGGATGTCTTGGGCTTAGGAGATGTGATAGCCCAGGTGACAAAGATGGATTTAGAGACAATATTGGAGAGTCTTGTATGAGTAGATGGAACCAATATGGCAAAGGGATCCATCATATAAGGTAATTAGTTGATCCAAGAGGTCATTAAGTTCTAGGTTATTAGGTAATTATTTCATCCATCATCGAGGCCACCACCATAGGGTGGGATGTAGGTCATGATGTATTAATGGTGTAGAGCTTTGCCTCATATGTAATTATGGAATAAATGATGTTATAATGATAAGTTTAGTTTTTGTGTGCAAAATTTTGGTGTAGATGTGTTAAAGATGAGGGGAATTTTGTGATGTCTTGAAAACATCTAGTTTCCTAGTATGAATAAGATTTAATAATTGATATTATTTTGATAATAATATAAAATGTGATTGTTTTATTATGTCATGTAATGATTAAAATGTGATGATGTGATGTGGAATAATATTTATAACTGGTAGGATAAAAATGGGAGTGGCTATAATGTGTATTTGGGGTCATGACTATAAAATAATTATTTCAAAGTAGCCAAAATATGGTATGATAGTATTTGGTGAATGGTGACACTATGAGGAGGGAGCAATGACCATTTTTTGTGACCCATCATGTTGGTATATCCAAGAAATCACAATTGATTATTATGAGGGTGTGAGTGTTATATAACACATGAGGATTCAAGGATTTTTATCACAATACAAGATTTTGCAATCATCTGTGTAGTTTATGTAAGTGAAAATAGTCAGATAGAACAAGAATGTTGTAAGGTAGGCTAATACCACCATCAAAATAGATTTATGAAGGGAATTTCATGTTCTCCATGCTTTACATTAAATCATGGACCTATTTTAAGTATTATTATGTAAATAATAACCAGAGGAATTGAGCCCCAAAACTACTAGAAATATTGTCATTGATGTCAAAGGTCTAGTAGTATTGGTGACAAAGGCCCCATAGCATTTAATGTCTAAAGGTGTTTTTAATGTTCATGTATTCACTAAAGTGTGTTAATATTAATTAAATATTAATGGATATCTTCTTGGTTGCATAAAGATGAAAGAGGGCCCATGAGGAAGTCAAAGAGTCACCAAGTAAAGACAAAAGAGGGAAAAGATGCATTTCCCATGAAGGGTCACCTTGAAGAATTTGAAGAGTCAATAGATAAAGACAAAAGATAGAAAGGATGCATTTTATTATGAAGGGTCACCTTAAAGAATTCAAAGAGTCACCAAATAATGACAAAAGAGGGAAAGGACACATTTTCCCATCAAGGGTCACCTTGAGGAATTCAAAGGGTCATACAAGACAAGTTTGGCACCATTTTCCATATGGATTGAAGGGTCACAAAGGGTGAATGCCAAAGGTCATTTGGAAATCTATAAGAGGAGGTTTGGGAATCCATTTGAAATATGAAAGAGCATGCTTTGTAATTTTTATATATAGCTCAAAGGAGAAAAGGAGAGAAAATAAATAGATATAGTAGTGTGATATCATTTGTTGAGAAAGCAACATTAAGAGATAGTTGTGTTTTCTACTCCTATGGGTGGGTGCTCACAAATCATTATTGTGTTGGTGATCAATAAAGGGGTTGTTGATCCTATATTTTGGTGCCTAAAAACTTTATAAACTTGAGTTGGTTCTCATTTACATACTTTAGATAGTTCTCCATGGTTTTTCCCACATTGGGTTTCCATGTAAAAATTTGGTGTCACTCTCTCTCTTGTGTGGTGCATGTTATTGTTTCAGTTTTATTGGATATCTTGAATGTATGATTAAGTGGTTAAATAAGAGGAATCCAATTAAGTAAAATTTTTAAAATATATATGATATACTGATTCACCCTCCTCTCAATATATCATGTGCTTAACAATTAGTATCAGAGCAAGTTCCTTCAAAAAGAGTTTAACAACTTGAAGGTAGGTCAGGGAAAGAATGGTGGCTAGAGCACATGAAGGAAATCATACATACAAGAAAAACTTCAAAATAAAATACAAGAAGAGATTCAAGAAGAAGAGTTTATATTCTAAATATCTTAGCTCAGTCGAAGACAGTGGAGTCAGTGACTCAGATGAAGAAGAGATTCTATTCATGACCATACATACCTTTGTAAGTAAAAATATAGATGATCAATAAGAAAAACATGATGAAAGTGAGGATGAAGCCGAGGTGAATCTATAAATATAACTCATTTGTGCTTTAGAATAATTAAAATCTCCTAAGAAGAAGAATCAAAGATTGAAGCTCAAGATCGAGAAAAATGAAAAGGACTCAAAAGAAATAATTGAAGATCTACAAGCACACATTGAAGAAGCCAAAAAGACTGAGGAAGATCCAATAGAATAATTTCAAAAAGTAAGTAAAGAATTTGAAATGTATGTTGTTGAAATTACCTCTTTATAATAATATATTGAGAAAATAAATAAGCAGCCAATGATTCAAAATTTGAGAATAAGATATTAGAAAGTCAAAGATAAATATTAGATAAGATAGGTGTCAGATTTGAAAAAGAGAAAGGGGAGGCCACTACGTTCATATAATCTCAAGACAAGGTTAACACAAAAAAATTAAAGAGTTATGTTAAAGCCCTTACAAAAGAGGAAATGGAAAAGAGAGAAGTTAAGAATGTAGAGGTTAGCTCAAACAAAGAAGGATGGAAGGAACAAAGCTACAACAGACCACCAAGTCAAATATACACAAATTAGAACATGCTTTATTTTCATGGTTATTATTTTTATTGTAATGGTTATGGTCATAAGAAAATAGACTATATAAAAAAAGATAACAATTTCATAAACAAGGAGAAGAGAACTCAGACAAAGTAAAAAAAAATCTATAACTCTTTTGCTCCTATATTAGACTTTAATGAAGAAGCTATAGTATGTTACAAGTGTAATAATTTTAGACACATAGTCTAGAATTATAAAAGTGTGTTTGAGTTAGTCAATAAGGACCAAGGTTTTAAAGATCCATTCATCAAGAAGAGATTTTAGATAGATTAATGGTAGAAGAAATAACTTGAAAAGTCTATGTTAGTCAGGATAATTTGCATGCAAAAAATGAAGAACAACCATGGTTCATCGATACTAGTGTTCGAGGTACATGATATGAGATAAAATCAAGTTCATAACTCTAAAGAATATAAATAGTGGCACAGGAAATTTAGAGATAATACCATGCCAGGATAGTTAGAAAAGGTAGATTATGTTTGGATAATGATAGAACCAAGACTGAGAATGTATTGTACGTAGAAGGTCTTAAGTGTAATCTATTGAGTGTAATTCAAATGTGTGATCATGGACACACATTAAAGTTTTATGTAGAAGGTTATGAGATTAGAAGAAAATATTTAGATGTGTTAATTGTAGATGCTAAGAGGATAGGAAACAATTTATATATGTTAGCAAATATCTTCAGAAAACCATTACCAAAGGACACATGCAAGTATCTTCAAGAGAAGTTAAGAGTAATTTATTTTACTTCCTTCCATTGAGGATCAAAATCAGTTGAGAGGAAGCTAATTTTTAGCTCCACGATAGACCCTTTGTCATTGATGTCAAAGGGGGAGAAGTACAGGAATAGGTGCAAGAATAGTTTCAAAAAATAGGATGCTATAGAAAGGGGGAGTTACTGTATGTTTTTAGTTGGTAGTATGTGTAGGTCTCAATTTTAGATTGGCCTGTGAAGTACAAGTTTCATAATGTTGTAGTTTTAGTTTGAGGTTTCCATCAATGACAAAGGGAGATACTGTTAAAAATATTGTCATTGATGTCAAAGGTCTAGTAGTATTCATGATAAAGGCCCCATAACATTTAATGTCTAAAGGTGTTTTTAATGTTCATATCTTGGCTAAAGTGTGTTAATATTAATTAAATATTAATATATATATTCTTGGTTACATAAAGACAAAATAGGGCCCATAAGGAAGTCAAAGAGTCCCCAAGTAAAGACAAAAGAAGGAAAGGATGCATTTTCCCATGAAGGTTCACCTTGAGAAATTTGAAGAGTCACTAGATATAGACAAAAGAGGGAAATCATGCATTTTACCATGAAGGTTCACCTTGAGGAATTCAAAGGGCCATGCAAGACAAGTTTGGCACCATTTTCCTGTTGATTAAAGGGTCACAAAAGGTGAATGTCAAAGGTCATTTGGAAAGATATAAAAGGAGGTTTGGGAAGCCATTTACAATATAGAAGAGCATGGTTTGTAATTATTATATATAGCTTAGAATATTAGAGGAGAGAAAATAAAGAGATATAGTAGTGTGTTATCATTTGTTGAGAAAGCAACATTGACAGATAGTTGTGTTTTCTACACAAGAGGGGTTGGCACTCCTATGGGTGGGTACTCACAAATAATTAATGTTGTGGTGCTTAACAAAGGTGTTAGTGCTCCTAAAAGTTGGTGCTTGTAAAATTTGTAAAGTTTAGTTGGTTCTCATTTACATATTTGAGATAGTTCTTCATGGTTTTTCCCACATTGGGGTTTCATTCAAAAATCTAGTGTCTCTCTCTCTTGTGTGGTTCATGTTACTATTTCAATTTTATTTCATATCTTGAATGCATGATTAAGTGGTTAAAGAAAATGAATCATATTAAGTAAAATATTTAAAATATGTATGATATACTAATTCACCCCCCTCTTAGTATATCTCATGCTTAACAATTGGTATCAGAGTAGCTTCCTTTGAAAAGTGTTTAGCAGCTTGAAGGTAGGTCGAGGAAAGAAAGATGGGTAGAGCACATGAAGGAAAGCGTACATACAATAAAAACTTCAAAGTAAAATACAATAAGAGATTCAAGAAGAAAATTTTATATTCTAAAGATCTTATCTCATCCAAAGATAGTGAAGTCAGTGACTCAGATGAAGAAGAGATTCTATTCATGACCATACATGCATCTGTAAGTAAAAGTATAGATGATCAAGAAGAAGAACACAATGAAAGCTAGGATGAAGCTGAGGTGAATCTGGAAGGAGAACTCATTTGTTCCTTAGTTAAAATATCTTAAGAAGAAGAATCAAATATTTAAGCTCCAAATTGAGAATAATGAAAAGGAGTCAAATGAAATAATTAAAGATCTACAAACACACATTGAAGAAGCCAAAAAGATTGAAGAAGATCCAACAACACAATTACAAAAAGTAAGAAAAAAATGTGAAAGGTATGTTGTTAAAATTGTCTCTTTAAAAGAAGATATTGAGAAAATAAATAAAGCAATCAATGATTCAAAACTTGAGAATAACACTAACATGTTGAATAAGATATTAGAAAGTAAAAGATCAATGTCAAATAAGATAGATATTATATTTGAAAATGAGAAAGGGGAGGCCACTACTTTCATAAAACCTAAAGACAAGGTTAACACATTAACATAAAAGAGCTATGTTGAAGACCTTATAAAAGAGGAAATGAAAAAGGGAGAAGTTAAAAAGGTAAAGGCTAGCTCAAACAAAGAAGGTTGGAAGAAATAGAGATACAAAAGAACACCAAGTCAGAGATACACAAACCAGAATAGGTTTTATTTTCATGGTTATTGTTTTTATTGTAATGGTTATGGTCATAATAAAATAAACTATAGAAAAAGAGCTAACAATTTTTGACACAAGGAGAAGGGAACTCAGAAAAAGTCAAGCAAAAGCTAAAACTCTTTTGTTCCTCTATTAGGCTTTAACAAAGAAGCTATAGTATGTTACAAGTGTAATAATTTTATACACATAGTCTAGCATTGTAGAAGCATGTTCAAGTCAGTCAATAAGGACCAAGATTTCAAATCTCCATTCATCAAGAAGAGAGTTCAAATAGACTAATGGTATAAGAAATAAATTGAAAAGTATATGTTAGTCCAGATAGATTTGAATGTAATAAATGAAGAACAATCATGGTTCATCGACACTGGATGTTTAAGGCACATGATAGGAGATAAAAGCAAGTTCATAACTCTAAAGAAGATCAATGGTGTCATAGTAAAATTTGGAGACAATACCATACCATGATAGCTAGAAAAGGTACATTAATTTTGGATAATGGTAGAACCAATCCTGAGAATGTATTGTATGTATAAGGTCTTAAGCATAATCTATTAAGTGTAAGTCAAATGTGTGATCAGGGACACACATTAAATTTTTATGTAGAAGGTTGTGAGATTAGAAGAAAATATTCAAATGTGTTGATTTTAGATGCTCAAAGGATAGGCAATAATTTATATATGTTAGTAGATATCTTCATAAAGGCACTACAAAAGGACACATTCAATTATCTACAAGAGAAGTTAGGAGTAATTTATTTTACTTCCTTCCATTGAGGATCAACATCAGTTGAGGGGGAGCTAAGTGTTATCTCTAGAATATAGCCTTTTCCATTGATATGAAAGAGGTAAAATTACAATAACAAGTACAATAATAGATTTAGAAAACAAGATGCTACAGTAAGGGGGAGTAATTGTATGTTTTCAGTTGGTAGTATGTGCAAGTCTCAGTTTATGTTGGCATGTGTAGTATAGGTTTCAGAATGTTATAGTTTTAGTTTGAGGTTGCCATCAATGACAAAGTGGAAGACTTTTGTAAATATTTTCATTGATGTTAAAGGTCTATCGGTATTGGTGACAAATGCCCCATAGCATTTGATGTCTAAAGGATTTTTCAATATTCATATCTTGGCTAAAGTGTGTTAATATTAATTAAATATTAATGGATATATTATTGGTTGCATAAAGACAAAAAAGGTCCCATGAGGAAGTCAAAGATTGACCAAGTAAAGACAAAAGAGGGAAATGATGAATTTACCCATGAAGGGTCACCTTGAGGAATTTGAAGAGTCACCAGATAAAGACAAAAGAGGGAAAGGATGAATTTTCACATGAAGGGTCACCTTGAGGAATTCAAAAGGTCATGCAAGACAACTTTGACACCATTTTCCATGCAGATTGAAGGGTCACAAAGGGTGAATGTCAAAGGACATTTATAAATCTATAAAAAGAGGTTTGGGAAGCCATTTACAATATGGAAGAGCATGGTTTATAATTTTTATATATATCTCAGAAGAGTAAAGGAGACAAAATAAAGAGATATATTAGTGTGTTATCATTTGTTGAGAAAGCAACATTAAGAGATAGTTGTGTTTTCTACATAAGAGGGGTTGGTGCTCCTATGGGTGGGTGCTCATAAATCATTGTTGTGTTGGTTCTCAACAAAGGGGTTGGTACTCCTGTAAGTTGGTTCTTAAAAAATTTGTAAAATTGAGTTGGTACTCATTTACATACTTGAGATAGTTCTTTGTGGTTTATTCCCACATTGGGTTTCCACATAAAAATTTGGTGTTTCTCTCTCTTTTGTGTGGTGCATGTTATTATTTCAATTTTATTGCATATATTGAATGCATGATTAAGTGGTTAAAGAAAAGGAATCAGATTAATTAAAATATTTATAAGATATATGATATAATGATTCACCCCCCTCTCATTATATCGCATGCTTAAGAAAAACATATTGTAGAATGCACTAATTTTGATGCAAAAGGTGTCAAGTGAGAAGATGCACCCAAGGATCTATAAGATGTGGAGGAAACCCTTTGTTTCATAGGGGGTACATGTAAAGGGATAGAGAGATGGTAGAACCTACACGAGGGCACCAAGATGATGTGACTTGTGGAATGAGGGAGGTAGTGTGGGAATCAAATCCATCTAGTGTTCATTGTTTTTATGGGTAAGGTCACCATTTGAGCCAATATTGTCCCAAGAGGGAGCTAGCTGATGTTGGCTCTATGGAACATAGGGGAGGTGGTTGGTTAGTGGGAACCTCAAGATCAATTAGGGTACCTTCAAGGACATGATTTGAGTATGTAAAGGCTTGAGTGGATTGTGTATTAGTGGTTGATATAGCAACCAAATATTTATATTGTGATTGTTGTATTATTTTTATGTGTTTAGACAATTGTATGGTGTGTGGTTTTTGTAATTGTGAATAATATGATAAAGGCGTTTAGTTTCTATGATATGGATAAGTGTAATCCTCCTACCTAAGGGATGTTGTTGGTAGTGGAATTAGTGATGGAATGAGAATGTCTTGAATCATATAAATTGTGTAATCTAATTTTTGTCTTGCATTTATGAGTATAAGTGTACCCACAACATGAGGATAGTCGAGGTCACAGTTGAATCAACATGCATGGGGTACTTGAAGCAAGAAATCCATTTAGTGACATTCCAATTTCTATGTTGGGTAGTCACTTAAGGCCATCCTCATTGCCTTTAAGAACAATGACAAAAAAATAAAATTTTAAAACTCAATTAATCAATAACACAATATTATTGACTAACACTTAAAAATAGAAAATACTTACAGGACTCAATGATTATTAATAAGACATATATAAAGGATATGTACAAAAAGTATCACTCAATAGGACTATGATAATTTTTTTGACATAATGATATATAAAACAAACACATTCATAATTAATACTAAGTATATACATATTTACTCTTATTAATATAATTTAATAAAAGTGATTTACATGATTTAAAAACATAAGGACAATTAAACATCAAAAGACTTAATAAGAAGTTGAAAATGATTTCCATGTTTTACCAACAAAACCTAAGAGATTACTAAGGGTGAAAGATAACCATGTACAATATTATATAAGAGAAAATAATAAATCTATATTTAAGAGGGAAATTATGCCCAAATAATTTTCTTTGCGTTAAGTGAGACAAGGATCAAAAACTAATTATAACTATAATTCTTAGGGTCTAAAATGGACAATTAGGATTTAGTTACAAAGAATATTATAGATCCTAGATTAGGAACATTATATGAACTCTATTTAGTGATGAGGTTAGTGGGTTTATGTAGATGTCTACATAGGGGATCAATGGGGAATAGATGAATTTGTATGCAATTGAGGCTAATAAGAAGAAGAGTCATCAAGGAGAATGTGATTATGATATGTATTAGGATGTCCAAAATGAAATGAGTATATTTTTAAAAGTGGATTAGATGTTCCATATGACTCCTCAATAGATATCATCTTTTCACTTTCAATAATGATTTTCCCCAAATAGAAACTCATATCTCCTAATTTTCCATAAGCATATATTAAATGCCCAATATTAGGATCAAGGTCATATCAGAAATGTTGGGATGGAATGGAAAGATGGAAAAATTAGAGTGGAGATGGATAATTTTGCCCCCAATAGTGGGGAATCATAAACAAAGGTTATTTAGATCCTTTTAAGAATAAATATGCTTAAAATGAATAATATTCATGGGCTCATTCCGTTCATCACCATATAATGTGGCCAATTTATAGTCACCTGACCTAAATTTTGCAATGATAACATAGGGCCCAAGATAATTTACTTCAAATTTACCCTTCTTTTCTTGTTCTACATTGGTGCTTTTTTGATTCTCCTTTAGGACTAGGTCACCAACTTTGAATTCTCTATATTGGATGTTTTTGTGATAAGGATTTTTGACACTTTTCATCTAGCAACTCAAGCTCCTATAGCCTTTTTTACCTAAAATTATTATCAGTAATCATGCCCCACAAAGATATTCATAAAAAGGGAACTCAACTTTTATTGGTAAGATTGCTTATGTTCCATAGATAAAGGAACATGGAGTGGGCCTAGTAGATGTTTTAATGCTAGTTATATAATACTAAAGAGCTAGATGTAGTTGTAAATGCAAACTTCTACCAACATCATTGACAATTTTCTTAAGAATTTTGAGAAGCCTTTTATTAGTTGCTTCTATTTGACCATTACCCTGGGGATAATAGGGTGTGGAGAAATGATGCTCAATGTGATAATCAGTTCATAAGTTTTTAAATTATTAATTTTTGAAAGATTTGTCATTATATGATATAATTTTAGTTTGGATTCCAAGTGGCAAATGATTTGATTCAAATTGAATTTTGATATTTGTAAACCTATGGAATAACTTAGCAGCATTGCTTAGACCCATTTAGTGAAGTAATCTATACTTTTGATTATGAACTTATGTCCATCTGATGATGTAAGATTAATCTTTCCAATAAGGTATAGTCCCCATATTGAAAATGGCCATGGGTTCATTCTAAGCTATAATTCATGTGTAAGATCATAAATGAGATTAACATGTTTCTAACAAGTGACACATTTATTCACATAAAAGCAGGCATCATGATCCATAGTGATCTAATAATATCCAATCTAGAGTAACTTCTTGGCCAAGGCCATCCCATTGACATGACCTCCATAGATACCATCATGGACCTCCTTCATTTCAAGAATAACCTCTTCTAATGTCAGGCATCTCAATAAAGCCCATCATAACCTTACTAATAGAGCATGCTACTAAAGATGGAATAGTGGGATGTGTGATGGATGATGGATTTACATTGGTGGTGATTGAGGTCTGATAGTAGTATATTATCATGGAGGTAAGTGTAAATGTCATGGTATCACGGTAGATTGGGATCAAGTATAGCAAAAATATGATAATGATCCATTGCCTGATGAGAAGGTAATAATAAATTTTCAACCAAAAGGTTTCCCTCAAGTACATATTTTGGAAGATCTATCAAAGAATAAGAGTGTCCATTAAGTCGATAGCTTTATTACTTCCTCTAGGAACTTGCTCAAACATTATTAACTAAATTTTTTGTTTCAACTGATCTAATAGTTGATTATAAATAACTAACTTATCATCTTTTATTTGAAAATCTTCATTCACCAACTTGATAATCAACTAAGAGTCATCAAAGACCTGAAGATGCTAGATATTCCATTAGATGGTAATTTGTATCTTGGTAACTAGTGCCTTGTATTCAATAATATTATTTATACATGGGAAAATAATTCAAAAGGAATTGGGGATTAGGTCATCCTATGGGGTTACCAAAAGGATTCATATTCCTAACCAATATATAGTAAAGGAACCATAAAATTATAATTTCCATCTATTTTATTCCTCAATTGTTAGTATGGATTCATCTAGGAAGGCCATGATTAATGGTTTAGTGTCTGATATGGGTACAACTGCTATTTGATATGTAATGACCTATCCCTTAATAGCCTTTTGATTTACATATTTGATATCAAATTCTCCTAGTATCATGATCCATTTAGCCATTATACCATTTAAGGATGATTTAGATAACATATACTTGAGTGGATCAACCTCTTATATGAGATTAACTTGGTTATTAAACATATAGTGTCTGCATTTTTGTGAGGCAAAAATTACAGCCAAGTAAGCTTTCTCATGGGGGTGAAATTAAGATCATATGAAATTAATGTCCTTCTTAGATAATAAATAGCTCTTTATTTTATTTTATAGTTATGTTGAACTATTAGGGCCCATATAACACAAGGTGTAGTAGAAATATATAAAAGCAATGACCTTCCTAAGATAGGTGGTGATAAGACTAGAGGCTTCACTAGACATTACTTCATGTTATCAAAGGCCTTTTAACATTTTGAGTTCCAGTAAAACTAAGATCCCTTATGTAAGATATGGATGAAGGGGTGACATTTATATACCAATTGTGATATAAACTAATGGATGTCATAAAGTTTCCCTTGAAGGATTGTTAATTGTTTTATATTCTTAAGGAGAGTCATCTCAACAATAGATTTTACCTTAGTAGGGTCTAATTTAATGCCTCTCTTGGAAACTATGAACCCCAAAGATTTTTCTTGAGGTGACTTCAAACACACATTTATTAGGGTTTAACCTAACTTTATATTCTTGGAGCCTTTCAAAAATTCTTTTAGGACCATTATATGTTTTGATCAGAGCTAAAACTTTCCTAGTATATCATCCATGTAATATTATACAATGTCATGCATAATATCATGGAATATGACCATAATGGCCCTATGATAAGTGTATTTCATGTTTTTTATACAAAAGGGCATCACTTGATAGCAAAAGGTCCCCTATGGAGTGATAAAATTAATTTTGTGTTGATCTTCAAGAGCAATTTTAATTTGATTATAACTAGAGAAACCATCCATGAGGGAAAGCATCTCATACCCCACAATAAAATCCATAATCATGTCAATATTGGGTATAGGAAAGTCATCTTTAGGACATGCCTTGTTTATGTCATAGAATTTGGTAACTATTATGATTCCTCCTTGTGGTTTAGTGGCATGGATAATATTAGATATCCATTCAAAATAGTCAATTGGTCAAATGAACCATACATTCAAGAATTTTTATAGCTATTATTTAACCAAAAGTGGAACCTTGGGGTGTATTTTGAGGAGTTTTTATTTAATTGGTTTTGTATTTGGATGAACTACTAATTAATGTACCACTAAGGAAATATCCAACCTACACATGTCAGAATATCTCCATGAAAAAACATCTATATATTATTTAATAAGCTCAATGAGGATTTGATGCTATTTAGATGTAAGAATTTCCCCCAGTTTGATTATTTTAATATTTTCATATGTTCCAATATTTACATCTATGAATTCCTCAATGAGAGAGGGTGACTGATTCTAAAGGTAGTTTGGGTGATGTGGCAATTCTTCTTCTGAAGTAAATTCTTTTGGGAGATTTGAATCTAATTCTATACCAAGCTCTTGTTCATTAGGAATTGGATGAATTTATTCCATATTTGGAGAGGAATCAATTTCTTCATATTCTTCTTCTTCTATTTGATTTAGTGACAATTTTTATTCTCCAAAATATGAAGATTCATTTAGATTAATAGAGAATCCTTTCTTGTAGTCTCCTAATGGCATAAAATCTCTAGCTCCTAGATATTCATTGATAGCTTCATAATTTATGAATACATGAAAATGTGGATCACTCTTTAGATCCTAGTTTATTAGTGTGGGGTAGTGGAGGGAGATATTGATGGTGGAGATGGAATTTTAAGAGAAGAGGTTGGTGGTAGCCAAGTCTTTATAGATATTATAGATGGAATTTGTCTCAACTTATTCATCAAAAATATAATCTTAAAGAACCAAAAAAGTGTCCATAATGATAGTTTTAAGTCAATTCTGAGTAGTTTGTACCCTAGGCCAAGATGTTTAGGATGCTCTTCAACCCTGATAAGTTATAACCTACCTTTTTATTTTATACCTATTCCTTTGCCCATATAGTTCATATTATGAAGCATATTTTGAAGCTAAGGATATTTTTGATTATGAAATTCTAGGGACTTTTATTTAGGAATGAGATATGAATTATAAAGTTCATCAAAATATTCATCTTCTAGCATGCCTTTACTTATGAAGGCCATGGACCTAAATTGATAAAAAATAGGTTTATCTTACCTCATAGTAGGGGACTTGTGGCTATGTGGGGATAGTGGTAGGTTTTTGACATGAAGATTTTTATATTCATACTCCCCACAACCCTTGGAAGTGATTTTAAGGAAATTAATGTTTGGGGATTCAAATGAGGTAGGTAATAGATCATCATGGTGGATATATTTTGTAGCTTTGAGATTATAAGAGGAACTATGAGTGTTGGGGAAATAACAAGTAGGATTAGATTATTCCATATGGAAAATATGAAAGTGCTCAATTTATCTTGTAATTATGACCTCCATGCTAGAATGTGGGAATTTTAGACATTGATGTAGGGTAGAGGGTATTGATCTCATCTCATGGATCCAAGGGCATCCCAAAAGTATATTATATGGGAGATAAATATCCATCACATGAATTAGAGTTTGGTATATTATGGGTCCCGCATCTATAGGAAGATATATTGTGCCTTTGGATGGCCTCTCATTATCATCATATGATTTAATCATTATCACAGTGGGATATAACAAAGATTTAGAGTACCTCAAATTCTTGAGAACTTAAAGATTATACAAATTAAAGGCTGACCTTCCATATATAAGTACTCATGGAATTTTGTGATTGGCTATGGAAATCGTAATGACTAATGGATAATTATGTCAAGGGCTTATAGGTGGCATATCTTGGGCACTGAAGGTAATTTATTGGGAAGGGGATAAGTGACCCACCAAGGATTGAAACTAGTTGGTTTCAATATCCCTAGAGACTTTTTGGTCATTCAAGACTTGATTATCTCCTGATGTATAGATGATGTATTGAGAAGGTCCATATGAGAGATTCAAGCAAAAGTTTTCTCAAGTTTTTGGATGATATCATATCGTTTATCAGAAGAGATTGAGACTTTCTTGGGGATAATGACATTTTGAGATATGGAGGTGGATGGGTATTTTGGAGGTGTCCTAGGAATGGTGATCTTGCCACATCATGTAGTAATTACACATTCAATTATTGCCCTATTATTTTTATGGATGGTGGATGGTGGATGCATGGGCTCTTGGGGGCATCAAATTTTGATAGTGATAATGTAGTGGTATGGAATGGATTGATAGTTAGTTCTATTAGAAGTATAGGATTGACCTTGAAACTTTGGTGGTTTATTTTTCTTCTAATAATTATTAGGTAATGGGTTCTGATAACTACTTAGCTGTTGATTCTTGGTTTGACCTATTGAGCTCTCCCCTTCAACTTTTATGTCTCTTTTTTCTATAAAATATTGGATGAAGTGTCATAATTACATGAATTTCCTATTATCATGTCCCTTTACTCTATGATATTGGCAAAATTAATCTTCATGATACTAATCTAGTCATTTATTGCTATCATCTAATGGTCAAATTTTAGGGAGAGTAATCATATTAGCAACAATTAATTATTATAGGACCATTTTTGCAGGTAAACCAAGACTAGTTAGAGGTCTCTTTCCCATCCTAGGATTTTTTTTTCCCCTTGGTACCCTTATAGTGGATATATTTTCATTTTTAATAGTAGGGGGAGTTTGTTTCATGGTTAGTACATGTTTTGAATCTGTGACACCATCCCATACCATATTTTTATTCTTGTTGAAGACCTTAAGTTTACCCAATAAATTATTGTCTTGGTTTTGGATTTATTCATTTTGAGTATATTATTTAATTCTCCCCTTATAAATGAGAACTTTTTCAATTTTAATATATTTTTCTATAATTTCATAGAAAGAATTAGCACACTAAATTTTCAATTGCTATTTTAATTCAACATTGAGATCATCAATAAATATTTTGGCCATCTCATTTTTGGGGATCATGTAGTAGAATCAACTAAAAAGGCTTCTCCACCATTTAAAGAATGATAATAATCTATTCCCATTTATATTCTTAGTATTATAAATTTTTATATTGAAGATGTCATGTTCAATTTTGAAGGAGAAGTGGCATGCAAACTTCTCTTTTATATCTCTAAAACTAGATATAGACCCTTTAGGTAGATGCATAAACCATTCTAGTGTGGGTCCTATAAGAATTTTGGGGAAGAGTCTAAGGAAGTAAGAATAATCATATAAAACCTCATGACATGAGACATATAATTCCTTCATGTGGTCACATAGATCCCCTTTCCCTTTATATTTGTCAAATTTTGGAATCTTGAAGTGTACTAGGAAGGGTACTTGTAAGATAATCATATCCAATGGAAACATACAAAAGTATTTATATTTGTATCTCCTTACTTGTGTGAGAGGATCAATATGTTGAATAGTCTCTTTCATTATCCTCTACTCTTGGGAAAATTAAGGGTAAAAGGGGTTAGAGGTTTGTGCTTAGCTTATTCTTAGTCTTGATGATTCAAGATTGGTGTTTCAAGCATTCTATCTTGGTGAAGTGGGTTTTTAGATTTGAGCACAAAATTAAGAGGCAAGGGAATTAATTTGTTGAGTCAATTAGTCTAGATGATTATCTAAGGTGGATATCCTTCTGTCAACCTCAACACAATTAATTTTTAGGGGTTCTTGTTCTTATTCCAATTCTTATTCATGATCTACAAGGTTGTGTTCCCCTATTCTTGATGAACATAATATTAAAGGAGTGGAGTTTGAGGTATAGTGGATGGGTGAATGAGATTTTGTAAGAGGCTTGGATCAAATGTAGGGGGTAATTTTCCCCCCATTCTAATGACCTAAGTAATAATTTGATCATAGTTCTCATAAATATATTGGTCAACTGCACCCAAACCTCATCACTATCAAAGAAATCATTTATAAATAGGTCTTCTTCTCTAAGGGTGTGATTGTCACTATGTGTTTCTTCATTATCCCAATTTTATTAACCTAGATTCCGAAGGATGTAATTTTATTGATTCAACCCTTGTCCTATACTTAGGATTTGGGCACAGGTTCCAAGAGGCATGGTGGATGGTGAAGGTGACATGAGAATAGTGATTAAGTGGGGTTTTGATACAAGATAACAAAATAAAAGATGACTTTGGATACTAGTCTTATCACAAGACTAAAAGTGAGAAAGAGAGGTGTTTATATGTGACTTAGATTTTAATTTTAGGATGTAAATACTAGAGTGATCAAATAATACCAAAGTAACAAACCTATAAGGGTTTAATCTATTAAAGAGGATGAGATGACTAAATAATCTAGCAAAGAGGATGAGATGAATACATTCCCTTCACACTATCAAGACAATGATTTAGATGGGTGTTATATATTAATAGGCAAGATAGTAAGATGGTGGGTGTTAGACAAAACCTAATAAGGTTTCAAACTTTGACAATGTTTGATAGAGAATGACGAGTGGCCACTAAATTTTTGTCTCTAAGACAAAGTTTAATACCCAAATAGTGTGGATGGTGATATGAAAATGAAATAGTTTATTTGATCTTAAGATGGGGTATGTCCTAATTTTTCACTAGGTGGTTTTGGTAATAAAATGGGTAGGCTAACTCAGTTCACAAAAAGAATAGGGCTTAACATAACATACACACAAGCACACCCAATCACAAGCCCTATTATTGGTCAACCAAAAGGATATGTAACCTAAGGCCTGAACAATCCAATGGATTCATAGGTGATCTATAGGTTGGTGACCCATTAAAAAGTATACTAAACCATCTCTACCTTTTATGTACTTTATGGTCACTTGGGAGGTATTACTGACTCTAGTAGCAAAACACTTGTTATGGCTGAAGGTCTATTCTAAGTTTTATATAGTCTTACTAGGGGAGTCATCGATATACAATAAGTATGGTGGGGACAAAATACATGTAGGATGATATATAAAAAATTTTAATATTTTATCTAAAATTCCCCTCACTCCAATAAACCCTTTATGGGGAGTTTTACTTTAGCACATAATAATAGTTATCCTAATATTTATACTTCACCAGAAAACAGAGTGTGGTATAATGTATGGTGATGAAATACACATCACTAACCCCTAGAGACTAATGGAAATCATGTGGATGTCACTTACACAATCACATTTCACCTATAAATAAAAATGGGAGGTTTTATTAGTGGTTTTTTATCCTTTAGGAATCACTGTAAGGATGCAAAGAGGAGACCATACACCATTGTAGCCCTTGGGGAAAAATCAGTGAAGAAAAAATTATTTAACCCAATTAACTTAGTGTGTTGATAATTAAACACAAATAAATGACAAAAAATAATGTTTTATTCAAGTCTAGGATTGATCAACCTGTAAAAAATTACCCTATCAAGCACACAGGTTATTATTTTTTACCTTTTAGTGATTTATACTATGTAATTTTAGGGGTGACCTAAAAACTAGTCTTATTAAAATAATTATTTGATTAAGCTACCTATAAAAACTAGGGCTTAAAAAAATTAAAAATAAATTTTAAATTTATCAATAGTTGACACTTAAGACAATTTTTTTTGACAAATTAGTAGTTTGAAATGACTTCTTTGACATCCATGTCCCTATAGATTAGATAAAATAAGATCCACCTTTATGTACACCATTAAAAAAAGACTTTTATGACATAAATGAATATTAATAAATACTTATTATGTTAGAACATGCACTATTTAAAACTATGATGTGGAACAACACACTCATGAACGACTATTCGAAATTAATGCGAATAAATTCTTGTGGACATAACTTATTAAAGTAATATTTTCAAATATTATCTAAATTATAATATAATGATAATTAAAACTCATTAATATTAAATACATATATTTGGGGATGGTTTGAATGGTATGTAATGTAAATTGGTCAATCTGTTATTACTATGAAAAGTATAGCAGTTTTAATGCTTGATTGGTTTAGACACATCTAGGTGGGCACTGGTTAATCATATGCATGTTTAAGAATATTTTGATACTAGATACATGTTTCAAATTAAGATGCCTATCACATAAAATATGTGAAAACATGTGCCAAAAATATAGGGTAACAATGAGCTATGTTGCAAGAAGCCTCAACCAAATGTATGGAAAATGAGTGTCAAATGTTTGATTGAATAACTTAATAAAATAATGTAGCTTAGTGTTGATAGTATTTGAATAGGTTTCAACCTACTCTTAACCTCACATGCCTAGCTAGAACCAAATGATGAACATTAGAACAAGTTAATGGCATCTAATAAAGCATAATGATGAACTGTTTGAAAAAATATCTCCTAAAGGAAGGTGGTCTTATAGATTGAAATGATTATAGGATTTTTGATCAGCTTACAATGCACATGGACCATTTGATAAAATGCCTTAAAGTCACACACTTTAGGTTATAGTCTTTCATAAAAGCATAATAGATAAGTATATTTTGTCAGATGTAATCATGAGTGCCTTGATAGACCTATATGTGAAAGGTGGAAGAATACATAGCCCTAACAATGATACAAAGAAAAAAAAATACATACCACATGTAAAGCTACTAATAATGACAACTATGGGTGAATGAACCACAATTACAAGGAGGTAAAGAGTTCAATTCTCTAAGGAAGTCATATGCATAATATTTGAACTAATAGGATAGAATGAGCATGGAGCCAGTTTCATCAAATGGTGGCTTTGGCTAGCTCAACCTTCAAATTAAACAAATCATGTAATGTAAGCTCCTCTTAAAGCAATAGGTCCAAGGATTATGAAAGAATACATAGATATATTAATAAAATGCCTCAATAGTACAAGGTATAAAAATATTTGGAAAAATTATTCATAAATGGTATGTTATAACTACAAGTTATACACAAGATGGGCTATTTCATTTAATAGAACATATAATTTTTGACCTGAACAGCTTCCTACATAGTTCATGGAACTTTTGGAATGAATGCACATATATTGGTTTGATAGAATTCCCTAAAATCCCTAGGGAGACCAATAAACATTTAAATTTTTCATTTATTTGATATTTAAAATAGATCTAACCAATAGAACATAATATTAATAAATAATAGCACATGTAGGTGTTAACCAAAATCATAGGTTATCACCAAAAATAACAATATTATGAAAAATATGAGACTTGGAGCCACCAGATTCTTCTTCGATTTGATCTACAATCTCAAGCAAACATACTCAAGGAAGAAGATGTCGATTCAAGGGGAGGGTTCCCACTATGGTCACCAAATCAATCTCAGTAAAATTTGAGAAATAGATGTAAATATGAAAAATAATACTAAATATAACTCAATGTTTAGAAAGAACATCAATAGGAGAGAATGTAAGGAGAAATCAAAATTATTAATGGATTCATACCATCACCTTGCTCCTCTTTAGATTCCCTCCAAGATTTCCCAACCAATTCTCCAATGTTACTTGGCTTGATTATGGATTGCTTGACAATGTCTTCAAGATGGACAATTTCATGGCTTTTTTGGATGCTTGGATCCTATAATAGATGCAAGAGGGTATGAGAGCTGGTATATAGATATAAGGATGGCTTACAATCTCTTCTTGATTCTATATCAATGGAAAAGAGTGATGAAGGAAACATAGGCTTGCAATCATTCCTTTTCCTAATACTTAAGGGTGACCCTTGTATTTAAAGAGGTGTTTGAAAGGAATTGGAGGGGCAATTTCCCTCCCAAATTTCAAATTTGAGAAGGGAGAAAGTTATAGAGGTTGGAAACCTCTAGACTTTATTTTGGGGGGGCATGTGATTAGAAAGTGGGTGAATAAAGAATTAGAATATTAGGAATTATGTAGAAAGTAGGGTAAATTAGGAATTAGAATATTAAAAAATATGAATATATGGAGAGTGGGGTATTTCATATAGTTAGGATTAATTAATTAATTAATTGACTTAAGAACATGAAGATGTGATGTTATTATAGGATATAGGGATTACGTGTTGATATTAGTTGAAATTAGGCATAATTTAATGAGTTAATTTGATGATTGAAATTAGATGCATACAAAAATAAATTATTTATTATTTAAAATTATAGAATTAGTTTTTTGAGATAAACCGTAATAATAACAATGGTTAATCAAATCTTGAGTTAGTTTAATAGTAAGTATTAAGGAGTTAAATTATAAAGTGGCTTCAAAGAAGATACCTAAGTTTAATTTAATGTTCTAAGGTAAAACATCCGTTTAAAAAAAAAGGTTTCCCACTTTCCCAAGTGATGGATCCAATCCAAACCCTTGGATTACAAGGACTTCCACCACTAGATCTAGGGTTTGAAAAGATTTGCCTAGATTTCTTTATGGTCATAATAAAAGGGTAAAACTTATAATTTTGTCCTTATTTTTTTTATTTTCAATTTGCAAATTTTGCTGGAGGGTTTAGAAGAAGAGTTTAGAGACAAAGATATGATGGATCAAATTCATTCAAGTGTATATACATAATTTATATTTTAATATTTTATTATTTTAATTTTAAAATACACATATATTTGTATATGAAATCCCAAAAAGAATTAATTACTCATCTAGTTATTTTACTCATTTGTTATTTTATATATATATATATATATATATATATATATATATATATATATATATATATAGTGATATATGCATCTTTTTTTTAATTATATATTATTATATTTTGTCTATATTTTTATTTCAATGGCCTACAAGCTTGACTATGTTGTGCAAGCTCTCGGCTTTGGTTGTATGTCATTGGATAGGTTGAACAAATCATGGCTAGTCTACTATGCCTCTAAATTAAAATTGGAGATGGGGGTGGGCCTACTGGTCTAACCCCATCCCCATTCCTTCAATTTAAATGGGATGAAGGGTTGGCGCAACCGCCACCCCTCCCCTCTAAAACATTTTTTTTAATTTTTAATTTTTTCATTAGTTATTTCTATTTTATATATGTATAAATTTATTTCTAAGAGTTTATTTTTTAATTATAAATGAACACTTTTTATTTTTTCCTTTTTTAATAATAGTTTAATCACATTCTTTTTATTAATATGATTTTATTTACATAGGTATATATACTATTTCAAAAATAATAATAAAATAATAATTTAATTAAGTCTCTCTCTATATGTGTGTGTATAATATATACATACACACACATACACACACACACACACACACACATACATGCATTAGAACCCCACCAATGAAAACAAAATCATATAATTTTGATTTTATAAATCAATATATTTTAACAATAAAAATCTATATTTTAGATTAAAAAATTCATTTTATAACATTATATATATATATTATATATATATATATATATATATATATATATATATATATATATATATATATATATATATATATATATATATATATATATCCTAATCCACACAATCTCTCACATACATACTTGTCTATACTTTTATTTTTCAATACTTGACAAGAATAAAACCTTGGAATCTTCACATTTTAATTAATAGTAAATAATTAAAATAATTGTTTTTTTCTCTTCCAGGTTATATTCTTAGTTCAATGTGAGAGAGAGAGATGTTTTAAACCATTAAAAACACTAAAGGAGTATAAATAATTTTAGGCCTAAATATTTTATTTATTTACCATAATAAGATATCAATATGCTTTGATAATAATAATTAAATTTTATCCACAATTCAAATGTGGTTTTGAATTTATATAAATCCAAAATATTTATTTCATTGATATCAACAAAATCAAGACCATAAAAACTAAAAAAATCATACTTTGATAACCAAAAAAATTACAAATTATAAATTTCTCTAAATAATGATTTAAGACCAAACACAAATAAGAAGCATATAACTTAATATTTTCTAATAATTATATAAATTAAAAATATCGATTCTCATTTTGAAGTCTTATCTTTAAGATAAATGGATAGATAATTATTTTTTGTATTTAACACAGATTGATTTAATTTTACATTATATCAAATTTTACTAAATTGTCTCAAGAAAGAGGAAAGATAGAGAGGGATAACTGAGAGTTTAAACAAACAAACACAATCAAACGATAAAAACTAGTTTATCTAATTTTTATTAAGAGAGTGAGGAGTGAAGGAGATTGGTTGAGTCCACTATAATATTAAACTTTTACCATTAAATTTTTATTTGATTTTATTCAAACATAATAAACATAAGATGCCTACCTCTTCTCCACCACTTGCCATGCCTAAAAGACTCCAAAAACATCTCCTTCTTCCTCCCATAAGCTCTCCATTTTCTTGCTTCCAATTCTTCGAAGCTCCTTACTTATCTAATAAAACTCTCCCTCCACCAAAAATTCATCCCCATGAACCCCCAAAATGAAAAATCCAAAACAATACTAAGTGTGAAAATAAAAATAAGTACTAATTTTATTATCTAAAGGATTTTCCACCCAACCCAATAAATAAGAGGGTAATTTTCTTGCAAGAGTTAACTCAATTCTTACAAGTCCATACTTACACTTAATGACCTTAGAATCCCATGTGGGGTTACTTGTCCAAGTAACCCACTTAGTACAAAGTCAAAGGGTCCTTTACACTCAATAATAACTTCACTTACATTATCCATATTTAAACTCCACAAGTAAATCCATACACTCTACTCTAGAGCATAACTAATAGATCTTCTGGTCTTCCTACAGAGACTAAGCATAAATTACCAATAAAATATATTATAAAATTGTTCATGATTTATGTGGATTTAAATAATTTTTAGTATAGGATTTGAATAATAAATTAGTCTTTTGAAGTCTTTTGTGACTGGGTAGGGGCCTAACTAGTTAGGTATAAATTTTTGATATTCTCCTTTCTTCTTGTCATGACTGTAAATCCTAAGGATAAGGTCTCCTATATGTATTAAGCACTCATATAAATTTTTATTGCATTTTCTACTCATATGATCAGCATAAGTAATATGATTGTTTATGGTGGTGATCAAGTGTTCATCTAAAATTTCTAATTCATCTAGTTGTACTCCTCAATATGTTTCATGATCAAGAATACCCTAGAGGGAAATGTGAAGATTGGGTATTTATAAATCTAAGGTTAAAATAGATTTATATCCAAACATGAGTGATTATGTATTTTCCCCCTTATGTGTCTTAATAGTTTTCTTGTAAGCCCAAATTGTTAGATAAATTTTTAAGCGCCAATATCATGTAGAATCTCTGCTAGTTTTGACCAAAATTTACTTCAGGGTTTTGTTAGTATCCTTACCTTAATGATTGTCATGTGGATATTATAAGTATTCCAAGTGGTGTGATATATCAAACTTCTTACATAGATCATGAATTTCATTTCTTTTAAAGGGGACCTGTTATTAGTAATGATGACCTATGGACCCAAAATCAATAAATGATTTGGTTTATGATAAAATTGTGATGATTGATCCCATAAATGTTTTTAATAGCATAGGCTCCACCTAATTTTTTAAATATTCAATAACCATGATAATGAAGTGTTTACCATTTGAAGAAGTAGGGGAGAGCTTACCTACTAAATCCAAACCCCAAGTGGAAAAGGGCCATGGAGTGATAATGGGATATAAAACCCTAGTGGGAATATGTATTTCATGTGAAAAATATTTAAATTTCTCAAATTTTCATACTTATTTTATGGAATTATGGTTTAAAGTAGGATATAAATACCCCCATCCTATATATTTTTTGAGTAGTCACATGGCCAGTGAAGTGCCCACCACAATCACCACTATGACAATGAAAGATAACTCTTTTTTACTCTTAATCAACACATCAAAGGAGCATGCCATCAAATACCATACAATAAAGGATCATATCTAGAATAACATACTTGGATGTGATGGCATGAAGATGTCTCTTCTACTATTAGTTTGCATCTTTGAGGTAAGTGTGGTTCATCAGGTAATTGATAATATCTATATAACAAGGAGAGTAGCTAATAGCTATTTTTTCTATGTAATAGATCAATTCATTAGGAAATTTAGAATCAATCAGGTCATGAACCTCTATGAGAGAGTTAGCTAACTAATTAACAATTATTTCCCCTTGACAAAATTTTGGTTGGCATAAGTCAAATCAAACTCACTTAGGAGTGTGATGAAGCACCCAACCTTCCTAGAGAGGGTTGGAAGAGTTACAAAATTACATAGGGATTGAGATCTCACAATAACCCTTGTTTCTTGATTGAGCATATAGTGTCATAGTCATCTATTCAAAAACACTATAACTAATCACTCCTTTTATACTTGAGTGTATCATATCTCATAATTGATAAGGGTTCAGTTGATGAAATAAATGGTGGGTTATCTTTTGATATCATCCTCCTTAGCTAACATGTAGGTAAGGGACACCTTTGTCACTCTAATGTAAATTATCAAGGGATTATATAGATTAGGAACCATGATCATGGGAGGAGATATGAGGAAGCATTTTACTACTTTGAATGCCTCCTGATAATCATCTATCCAAGTCAAACCACTTATAATTTTAAGTAGGTTATTGATGGGATGAATGACATTGACAAGATCAGGAATGAAACATCAAATGGATCTCAAGTTACCTAAGAATTTTTTAATGCTTCATTCATCTATGGGGGGTAGCATCTCTAAAATTTATCAAATATTAGGAAGGTAAATATCGATTCCATACTGGGAGATGATGTACCTTAGGATTTTTTTGTTGGTGACTATAGAAACATAATTTTATGGGTTAAGAGTAACACCATATTTGATTAAGTGGATTAAGATGGTGTGCAACACCTCTAAGTGGTATTTTCATCATCTCACTTCCCTAAGATATCATCTACATATACCTTGACTATCTTATGAATAATATCATGGAATATGTGGTTCATGGCCCTTTGATATGTTTCCCCTACATTTTTGCGACCAAAGGGAATCACAACATAACAAAATGTCCCCCATGGCATAGTAAAGGAGGTTTTTCTATGATCCTTATCAACAATAGGGATTTGATTATATTTTAATAATCTATCCATGAGTGATAGTAACTAATATCCCACAGTAGTGTCAATAATAATGCCAATATATGGGAGGAAGTCATATTTTGGTAAATGCTCTATTGATATCTTAAAAGTATATACATATCTTGATTTTATTAATATTATTGAGGATAGGGACAATGTTGGACATCCATTTAGAATAGTCCACTATCTTAATAAATTCAAACTTTAAAATTTTAATGACTTCCCTCTTTACCATCAATATGAACTTAGGCTTGATGGGTCTAAGATGTTTTTCAACTAGTTTGGCATCAGGTATTACTAATAGGTTATGTACAACCACATTGGGGTCGATGTCTATCATGTTAGTTTAAGAAAAAGTGAAATATTTTGATATTTATGTGAGGATCTATTTATGGAATTCCACCTCATATTCCAAGAGTAAATACCCTAGCTTGAGAGTGAAGACCCTAACTTGAGAGTGAATAAATAACACACTCAGAACTATTGTGCACTCCTTTGCACTAAGCCTTCTCTCATCCATGTGTATCAGTCTCATGCTTGTTTATATACTCATGTGCCTATATCACCCAATATTTTACCACTATGTAATCAACTATGTATACCATCTCATAATCCCATGCACCTCATTATCACTTGATCATAGAATCACATGCATATACTTATCTTAGCCTTAACACATCCATATGTCAGCCTATTCTAATCATGGGTCTTATTAAGTGTTACTCTTCATCCTAGATTTTTTTTCATAAAATTGTATAGTTAGCCTCTATGTAACTAGAATATCAACCATCACACAGCAAGGAATATGAACCATCACATAACTATCTTCTTTGTAACTAACAACCATTGTAATTCCTCTTATATTCTTCATGTATAAATATGTAGTAAACACATCTAGCCAAAGGCTAATTCTAATCATAGTTGATTCCATCTATAATTGATGCCATATATATATTCATAATTATAGCTATCATGCTTTGTGTATTTAATCTATCATAAAATCACTATAACACATTGCATCATTCCCTATTAAACCTTTCTAAATAAAACATGCATTTTTTCAAGTTTAAGACTTTAGTTACACTTAAATGTGTGTTAATTATTTTGTTTAATTATTGATGCACATATTCACTCTATATAACCATACGCTTTATCTTTAACACATGATTATCCCCCATGTGCCTTGTCTTAGGCCCCTTACAACATGGATCATAATTCATTTAACTCAGCCAAATATTTTTTTCCTTTATAAAGGTTTCTAAATCCATCCTAAGTGATATAAAAAATTCATTAAATATATATAATTAAATATCTACTTTGGATATTTCTTTAAAAATCGTCTTGAATTGTTTTTTGTTTCATTTTCTAAGACACGACTTGATAAAATTCAATTTTTTCACCATTAAAAACATCTTAGTTCCATATACACTTAGGGCATGGGCCCACCAATCCTCCATAAGTTCTAATAAATAAATATATATTAACCACAAATATCAAATTTAAAATAATATTTAGTAGGAGCTCAATCCTCACTAACAAACCATTCCACAAATGCATGATTAGAACTAGAAATTGGTAGATTTTAATTTCAATAATATAATCGCATTCTATCCAAGATGATGTCATAAAAATGTATCCAACCTTTCAGCCATGTTAATAAAACCCAAATTCCTATGTGTACAAGAGAAGAGATCATTATTCAGGACCACATGCAAAATGTTTTTTGAAGACACAAACCTAGAGAACTTAATTTGAGACTAACAAAGGCATTGAATTCCACCTAGAGTGAAAAAATGTATTCAAATCCACCCCCAACACAAATATCTCCCATGGTAACTTTTCATCCAAAGAGAAATTTCCTCCCAACATCTTTGCTTGAGGATTGGATAGTTAGATCCATACACATTATACATTAAAAAAATCCAAGGAGAAAACTAAATCCCTACAAAGCTGCCAACTCAAAATCCACCAAAACTAAAGAGGGATACTAAATCAAAGATAAGACTCCTAAGGAATCGGTCATAGCCAAAAACTATCCCTTCTAAAAAGACCAACTCCTACTCATTGTGTGTTTACTTCATCATCTAATTTTTCTTCCTGAACCATCAAAATTTATAGTTTCAAAGTGTATCCAAGGAATCCAATAAATAGTCATTCAAGTATTATTAAGATAAATCAAACCAAAACACATAAATACTTAATACATAAAGCCTATGACCTAGGTGGAGATATAAATAACAAGAATAAAACAAACTACAATTAGAAGTAAATACTTACCTTCCTTTTGAGCTTAGAGATCTTATTGGCATATGGTTATGGATAGAGCTCGAATTGTGGACAATGCAGTGTTTATCAATGGTGCTCTTATGCTATCTTCCCTTGTTCACATTGTCTTGGATTTAGCTTGGCATATGAAGCTCTCTTATAGGCAATTCTTCATTAGTTATTTTCACTAAAAAGATTAGTTTAGAGGTGCTTTGGCACTTGTATTTATAGGTTTCATAATTATCTCTAACCCTATGAATGTTAGGTTTATAACTAAGCTTGGTTGAGCTAGTCTAACCCTAGGTTGAGTTAGGCTAACTCTGGCCTAGGTCAAGGATAACCATGAGGGCCATGTGAGAGACACGGGTCAAGAATGAGTATGTCTCCCACCCAATTATTGATATTTTACAAGTGTATTGATAACAATAAATATATTTTGGTTGAATTTATGAATTTCCAAAAATAGAAATTCATTAATTTTTCATGATCCACTTGGAAACATGTCATGAGAGTTGAGGAATAAATTTAATTACTGAATTTAGAAAATAGGAAATTCTAAAAGCTATGGATTTTAGATATTTTTATTATGTCATAATGATGTCATCAAATCTATATTTATGAATTTAAAAAATATAAATTCACTACTTAGCTATGGAATTTTCAACTATGCATTTATTTGGGTTTAATCAATTAAGTAATTTTGATCAGGTTAATTGCATTTTATAAATTTATGTAAGGTTATCTCTCAACTCTTGGTTGAAAATGTTAATTTATTAGGTTAAAATTTGACTGGGGATGAATTGGATAGAGGTTATTATTGTGTACAAGGTAATACCTCAAATAGGGATTCCACAACATGATTCTATGCACCAATTTCTGATGTGTGGATGAAATTGGGACATTAAATAATTCTTAGGTAAAATTTATATTATTTGGTAGAAATTAATTTGAAATCTATTCAGAAGCCAGTTGTGGCTAGAATGGGGTGTCTACAATTTTCCCTTATTTGAGAAGGTGTTTTGAGACACAGGAAAAGTAATGTATTTTCAAATAATAAAAAAGTCATTAAAAAGAAAAAAGATAATGATTGAAGAATGATCATCCAATAAAGTTTGTGAAGCCTATGATGATGCCGCATAGAGGGAGTGGTTGACACATATGATTGATGGATGGTCCCTTGAAAAGAATCAAGAATAAGAATGAAATTAAACTATAGGTGAGATTAATCCAATCAAGTTAATGCTTGCATTATTTGATTTAAAAGTACTAATTTTCCCAAAGGCAATTATAATTAGTAATAGAGGTTGAAGCACTGATTTACCCAAAGGTAGTTATAATCAGTAGCATAGGCATGTGCCTTAGTAGGGTGGGTGGGTTAAAATAATGATTTTCCCAAAGGTGGTTATAATCATTTTAATGATTTGGATTGAATAATTATTTTACCCCAGTATTGCATATTTGAACATGATAAACTAGTTGTGCCCCATTAGGATAGATTGGTAAGCATAACTCAAGGATATAACCTGTTACATAGATTAAAGATGAGCAAGTGTAAACATAGATGTGATATTTTAATGACTGAAAAAACCACAAAAAACTAGGTATACGAGGATGCACAAAGTGAAGAAAGAGATGATTAGAAGAATAATGGTGGCTGAGATGACCTAAGATACATCATATATCCAAGCACTACCTACATAATTTAAATAGACCTCAGGATAATGTAGTTCACCCAAAAGTGGGATAAAATGAAATGAGGAATATAATAGGAGAATAATAATTGATCAATGTGAATAATTTAGTTGTACTTTCCAGTGTGGAGATGCTCATCCATATTAGCATTGATACAACCAAAATGGTTAATGGGTTGATTTAATTAAAGAGGGTGGGAGGATTTGTCAAGGTGAACTAAGAGAATTTTATATGGTACCATTACTTGTAAGATCCACTAGCCTATTTTTTCTATAGTACATGATGGTATACACCATGGTAATCAAGCTATGTGCATAAGGACTGACTCCCGATCTAATAAATAATTGAAAATAATATACCAATGATAAAAACCATGATGATAATGTTGATGTATGAATATGGATGGAATCAAGTTAAATTCATATTGAATCACCTAATGAACACATATAGACTGAGTCAAGGCATAATAGTGAAAGAAAACAAATAAGTAAATAAAAAAATAAACAACTAAGCAAACACACACAGAAGAAGCTTGAAAGTAAAAAAAATAGAAAGCAACCTATTATTAACCAAGGTAATATCTATGTGTGAAGGCTTAAAAAAATGATAAATAAGTGGTGTTACCAATAAATTATATTTTTAAGGGATAAACATGCAGGGATAAGATATCCTGGTATAATTTACATGCTTTGGTGTTGCCCCAATAGGGAAAAAGTTATGAACTTGGCCTAAAATGTGAAAATCAGATGGTGACCCTAAGAAAGGATACATGCAAAGGGAATATCACAACCCCAATGGATATGGAATGGATTGGAACCAACAATAGATTTTTCCCTAGTAGTGTAGATCAAGAATGGTTGACTAGGTTTAAATAAGGCCAATGTTTGTCAATTTTTGGGGCTTTATATCTCTCTAGGTGATTTTAAATTGATTTTTCTAATTTTTAGGATTTTGAAATGTTTTGAATGTTTTTGTATTTTTCTAGGCATCTCAACTTAATCAATAATTATGAGATATAAAATGGTAAAAATTTAAAATGGTGAGAGCATTAGGTTAGGTTGCTCATAAAATGGAGAGATTATGGTAAAGGGGTCATTGAGCTGACCTCAATGTGAATTGAGCATTGCCTACATAAACTAAATGGACCTCAAGTCATTATAGTTCCATCTACACAAAAGTCATAAAATGAAGTATCAACACATTTCAAGAAAAGGCAAATGATAACAATAATGGCAAAGTGATAAGGAAATGCTTGCATGCTTCAATTTAAAAGTACTAATTTTCCCAAAGGCAATTATAATTAGTAATAGAGGTTGAGACACTGATTTACCTAAAGGTAGTTATAATTAGTAGCATAGGCATGTGCCTTAACAAGGTGGGTGGGTTAAAATAATGATTTGCCCAAAGTTGGTTATAATAATTTTGATGATTTGGATTGAATAATTATTTTACCCTAGTATGGTAGATTTGAACATGATAAACTAGTTGTTTCTAATTAGGGTAGATTGGTATGCATAACTCAAGGATATAACCTATTACATAGATTAAAGATGAGCAAGTGTAAACATAGATGTGATAGTTTAATGACTAAAGAAACCACAAAAAACTAGGTACATGAGGATGCACAAAGTGATGAAAAAGATGATTAGAAGAATAATGGTGGTTGAGATGACCTGAGATACATCATATATCAAAGCACTATCTACATAATTTAAATAGGCCTCAGGCCAATGTATTTCACCCAAAAGTGGGATAAAATGAAATGAGGAATATAATAGGAAAATAATAATTGATCAATGTGAATAATTTAGTTATACTTTCTAATGTGGAGATGCTCATCCATATTAGCATTGATACAACCAAAATGGTTAATGGGTTGATTTAATCAAAAAGGGTGGGAGGATTTGTCAAGGTGAACTAGGAGAAGTTTATATGGTACCATTTCTTTTAAGATCTACTAACCTATTTTTTTGTATTACATGGTGGTATACACCATGATATAAAACACCATGGTGATCATGCTATATGCATAAGGACTGACTCTATATCTAATAAATAATTGAAAACAATACACCAATGATAAAAACCATGATGATAATGTTGATGTATTAATATGGATGGACTCAAGTTCAATTCATATTGAATCACCTAATGAACACATATAGACTGAGTCAAGGCACAACAGTGAAAGAAAATAAATAATAAAATAAAAAAACAAACAACTAAGCAAACACACACAGAAAAATATTGAAAGTTAAAAAAATAGAAAGCATCCTATCATTAACCAAGTCAATATCTATGTCTGAAGGCTTTAAAAAATGATAAATAAGTGGTGTCCCCAAGCAATTATATTTTTAAGGGAAAAACATATGGGGATAAGATATCTTGGTATAAGTTACATGATTTGGTGTTTACCCAATAGGGAAAAAGTTTGAACTTGGCCTAAAAAGTGAAAATTGGATGGTGACCCTAAGAAAGGATACATGCAAAGGGAAGATCATAGCCCCAATGGCTATGGAATGGATTGGAACAAACAATAGATTTTTCCATAGTAGTGTAGATCAAAAATGGTTGACTAGGTTTAGGTAAGGTGAATGTTTGTGGATTTTTGGGGCTTTATATCTCTCTAGGTGATTGTAAGTTGATTTTTCTAATTTTTAGGATTTTGAAATGTTTTGAATGTTTTTGTATTTTTTTTAGGTATCTCAACTCAATCAATAATTATGAGATATAAAATGGTAAAAATTAAAAATGGTGAGAGCATTGGCTTAGGTTGCTTTTAAAATGGAGAGATTATGGTAAAGGGGTCATTGAGTTGACCTCAATGTAAATTGAGTATTGCCTACATAAACCAAATGGACCTCAAGTCACTATAGGTCCACCTACACAAAAGACATATAACTAAGTATCAACACATTTCAAGAAAAGTCAAATGTCAAGGCAAATGATAACAATAATGGTAAGGTGGAATGGAAATGCATGGGAAAGGTGTTGTCCCTAATTTTCCCATAAGTGATTATAATTCAGAAATAATGACAAAGGGTCAATTATACTAATTTTCACATAGGTGGTTATAATGAATAGCACAAGGTGGGACATTGAGTTTCCCAAAGGTAGTAATTAGTGGAACTAGTTGTTGATTCCTCAAAGTGTACCATAGGTGCTCTCACTGTTTAGAGAACACTTCTCATTTTAGAATCCTAAGAATTAAGTGGATGAGTTTAGGTATTTGACAATTATAATGTCTGTGGTGAAATAGTAGCAAATAAAAGTAGATTGTTCCACAATATTTATATGATTTGGTGGTTGGGATCGACCTTGGTCTAAACCTTTGTGAATTTTGGTGAATCTTAATCAAATTTCAAAGCTATACTAATCTAAATGGATATTTGGTAATGATATCTAAGATATAGTGAGTTGTATTAAAAAAAAAGGAGTAAAAGAGAAAATTAAGGTAGAAAGAAGACAAGCATGATTGTTGATCTTTATCTCTAACACCATGATAAATTTTCAATTTTTTGAGCAAGCATTTAAACCAGTATGTAATACAAAATAGTTGATGCTCAATTTTTAGTACAAAGTAGGGAAACTTCTAGGGATAAAATTGAAGATACAAGTAAGAACCAAGTATGATTTAATGTTTTGCCACTACACATAGATAGCTAATGCACATTTTTGATGTAGAACAAATTAAAATGAAGTAACTTATGATATTTTTAACTAATCTAGTGTATCATAGATTAACAACCCTATAACAAGAAGACAATTCAGGATTCAAAGAAACCATTCAAATTAGGGATCTAAATAAGCAATTGAGATAAACTCTAATCACCAATAACATAATAAGATAGATAATCTTTATAGAATTCCTTAGTTGTATTAATTGTTCCAAGTATAAATTTTTTTATCAAAAATCTCCCCTTATAAAATGGTAACAATACCTATTTATATAAAGCATAGGTGGTGTACCGATCAATGTTTAAGATACATATGTGTACAATAAGGATAGCTATCCTTGTATGAAAACCCTAAAATACATATGACCTTCTACATTGTACTGACCTAAAATAATGTATATACTAACATAGTAACATATTTATATATAGTAAAATATTCTATTTTACAAGTGATACAATGATAGAATCTTCTATTGGGCTGGTGGTGGGCCCTAAATTTATCTTTGGAGGATGTCTTTGGCTTTGGTATGTTGTTCACTAACTAGTTCCTAATATACTACAGGCTTCATTAGACATCCCTCTTCTTGGTCTAGAAGCTTATTTAACTCCTTGTCATTCCTAAGCATAGCCTCCTTGAAGCTTTTAACTTCTATAATACATTCTCCTAAATCATAGATGATGTCCATGATCTTGTAATTCTTGATGCTAGACGAGCCCTAACTCTTTCCTTTTATTTATTGAATGGTGGCAGTGGCTCTTTATTTGAAATCTTCATCATCTATTAATCTAAGGGCATTTGGATGTCAAGGTTGTGTTAACATGGTCCCTAGGAGTTTCTCAATTATGTCCATTAAACTCTCATCTTCCTTTATAAGTTTGTTGACATCATTGTTCCATGTGTTTAGGGTTTGTACCTTTTCAATAACAATTCCCAAGATTGCACTCAAATGTCCCAAGATAATAGTATTAAACTCTAGGATGTATTTTCTTATCTGCACATTAATTAGCTCAAAGATTTGGTCCTCTAAAGCTTTCCATTAGATAACCAAGGATCTGACTGCTTTGGCCTATTATGTCAAGGCCTCTCTCCTAAGTTTCATATCCTTCAATGTCTCAAACATGTCAAAAAATGATCCACTTAACATTTTAATCATCTCCTCAAGGACCTAGAGGATGGTCTAGGTCTCAAAATTCTACTTCTCCTTCCTCAAGTTGGCAATATGTTGTTTCAATCCCTTTATTCTTATCATTGCTTGTGCTGATTGGGCTCTAATTAAAATCGCCACATCCTCCTAGTGGATAGGATGCTCTCTTAATTCTTACCCTTGGATTGGAGTTAGACCTATAAAGGGTTACACCTTTTGAAAGGTGAATTCCTCCATACCCACCACACCCTTTTGATAATCTTTTCTAGGCCTGAAGTGTCTAGATTGAACTTTACTATAGTAGTGGGCTTAGTGAAATCGATGGTTTCTATAATTTCCACCTTTGTACCATTGGACTCTCCTAAAAAATCCATTTTATTGTCACCATGACCTTTTTCTTCCACTAGCCTTCTTTCTTCTTGGTCCTTCATCATTTTAATAATCCATGTTTGAAGGTCCTCATGCACATCAATGCTAATATTTTGTGTCAATGCCCATGAATGGGCCATGGAGGGAATCTTATAGAGTTTCCCATAAATGAACCAATTTAGAATGACTAACCAATAGATGGGGAACTCATCACTGAATAGATTTATATCTTGGGTTGGATGGATAAATGGAAGTTTTGGCTTTTTGGACCTGTCAGGGATAAGGGCTAACTCTGCTTTCCTCTTGCTCTGAGTTATGATTGGAACTAGGGATAAATTAGGTTCTTTTCCCTTATCCTTTTCAATCCTTGTCATTTATTCATGAGCCTCTATAACTTGCTCTACGTGGATACCAGGGGCTTCATGCATTTCCTCCATATCTAAGCCATAAGCCTCTTTAATAACTTTGAAAACAACCTCATCTATTTCATATGGCTCAAGAACCACCATGTCTTCATGTTCCATCAAAGATGATGTTTTTTGGGGTGAAATTGAAGATGAGGCTACCTCACCTGGTCTTTATTCCAATTACTATTTAATAAGGTCTTGAAGTGTTGGTAAACCTTCTTGAGGATGTCCTTGAGATAGCGGCACCTCTACTTGAGAAGGTGCTTGACGTGATCCAAATGTGGAAGGAAGAAAATGATACTAGAGTGGGTGCATTTTTAAAATGTATTCTATTGGCTTCTACTCATGTGTTAGTCTATGCTCCAATTTAGCATTGCATTCTTTGAGTCTATCCAGCACTTCCTCCAAGCTCCATACCTTGGTGTGTACATGGTCTAGACTCTAGGCTAGTGACCATACATGGGCTTAGGAAATTTCATATCTTTCAAATGACTCTTCACTACCCCTTTAGGATTACACATCCTTAATTCATCCACTTAGAAAATAAATTCCTCCCTCTATCTAGACATGACATCAACCTATTTCCAGTTATGCAGTGTAGTCTTTCTAATTATTACAGGAAATGGATGGAGAAGACCCTTTTTATTTTCCTTACATACTTCATCAATCCCATTAAGGAGTTGAAAGGTTATATCTTGCTCAGATATCTTTTTTAAGACATAGACAGGTAATTTTTGTGGTAAGGATAGGGTTCCCTCAATTCTAATTATCATGCAATCAAGGTAATACCAAATATCCCCTATCATCTCCACATAATTTTTCATCAAGGGATGTGTTGACCAAATTTGACCTTTGGTCATATTTGAGTCAACCCCTACATTTTTAAAATTTGTATAAGTTTATCCATGTCCAAATGTTCACTTATCCCTAGCCTAGCCTTGGTCTATCCCTTTGTACTAGTCAAGTCAATGAAAGTCAACCCTAGTCAAATGGGTTCAAACTTAGTCAAAGGCATAAAATATGTTGTTACAGTCTTAATATGGGGTTTAATATGATTTAGGGCCTTTCTAAGTCATCTAATTGTATTCACCATATTTAATATGCAAAAAATGCCTTGTGGGCCCACTTTCGAGCTAAGAAAGAGGACTTGTAGGGATGGCTAAAGTGATCAAATTGTCAACAAGATATGGTTAATGTGGGAGAAGTTACAGAGTGTTATATTTAGGTGTGTGACAGTCCGAGATTTTAGTTATAGTTAAAAAAATATGGGAGTTTCTCCTTTTTTCTAAGCCATTTTGGGTACTTGTACGGTCCCCATGATCTGATCTTCATCTAAAAACATGGGTGGGTTGTATCTTCACATCTCCACACCAATTTTCATGTTTTAATTTCAAGGATAATGCAAAAATATGCATTTTTAACTCATTTTTCTTCCATTTCCTCTTGGCAAGCTAAGTAAGGTCAACTTTAAGCACTTGGTATGAAAGATACAGGTGGATTTAGGAGGAGTACTTATATATGTGGATTTTACTCTGATTTCACGTCATTTCATAATATTAACTTGTGTTTTGGTGCTTCATTTATGAACAGTGGTTAACAATCCAAGTAGCCTTTTATAGAATTGCATTCAAGAGGGGTATAATTATTTTTGGTTTTTAGATGTTCATGGAGCTATGTGATCTTGATGGGGTGTTTTTTGGATATAATAAATCTCTCTCCATGATATTCCCAACATCTAACACTTCATTTCTCATTGTCTTAGAAGGAGATTTCAAATGGTGCTTGTTTCTTGGAGTTGCAAAGATGGGTATATGACCCATATTTTTCAACATATAGGGAGCTTCATGGTGGTGAAAATATGTCTAAATTTCATGTTTTAAAATTTATTTCATGTAATCACCCTATGAGAAGTCCAATTAGTACTCTTGCAAGACCAAATTGCTCATTTTCCCTTATTTGTTGCCTTGTCACTGTCAGTCAGTTTGTGCTCGGTTCAAGAGGTTGTACAAAGGTGAGAGATCTTAGAGTACATGGTGGAATCCATTTTGGGCCTTAAAATTCCCCAAGAGCCATGATTTTAATGCCATGAAGACCTAATATGATATACAAGCAAGTTTTCACTTCAAGAAAGGTCATCTCCATTTTGTGCCCTCAGTCCCCAAATGTGGAAAATAGAGGTTTTGGAGTTTTTATGGATTGATTTTTCCATGAAAGAAAAAAATTCACGACTTTTGTTTTTTTGGAATTGTATCCATATTCACCTAAAAAATCTATTCCAATTTTGGGAGTCAAAGGGTAGGTGGAAGGTGGACTTTGAACTCCTCTAAGTTGTCAAGAAACATACTGAAAGTTAATAGTGATGTCCATAGGATTTGGAAGGAGGCTACCAACTAAACTATGTATGAAGTACTATAGTCCCACTCTTGAAATGGGAAATAGTTATAAAGTCTAAAACAATAAATCCTAATCACTCATGCCATGGGATAAAATATGGATATATGAAATGACCTTTTAGGCCTATCCCCTATTTGGACACAAGGTAGAGTATATAGTAAAGGAAAAGTTTCAATGATTTGTATAAAGAGATGGTGTTGATGAGTCCCAAGAAGAAATAGGGTCCTATTTTGAGTAATATTGAGCATAATATTGAGCTAATTACAACCTAAAAAACCCTAGACTTCATTTCCATGATCGAGATGTTCTTAAATACAACCTACAGGCTTGAGAAAATACACCTACAATTAGAGATATTGAGGATGTAAACTCAGTCAAAAGTGAAAGGGGTTTTTGAACTAAAATAGAGAATTAAAATGAGTTAAATTAATATTATATTATTATAGGAGGAAAATAAAGGCCTTATACACTCTTTGGAGACATATTCTCACATGAAAGCCTAAATGCAAGGTAAAAGATGTCTTAGACCTATGGGTTAGCTTGAAACACAGTCCATGTTCAAAGGGTGGGAAAAAGGTATGGGATTTTGGGAAAGTAAAACTTATTACCTATAAAAACATGATATAAACCTTATTACCTTCACTACCATGATCCAAATGGCCATTGACAACCTACAGGTGGACTAGGAATATGCACATATAGGCATAAACAGGGTCTCAGCCCAGTCAAGGCAAGGGTATCCTCTTTAAGGACCAAAAAATGGGATTAATGTATGATTTGAATGTATATAGGTGAAATAAGGCATGAATATGGTTTATATATTAAGTAACATGGAGATAAGACCCAAAAAAACATCAAACAAAGCTTTAACTCAGACCTACAAATAGTGACAAGAGTGAAAGGTGAAGGAATGAAATGATAAGTATGGAGCAAGGAAGGAAGAGAAGGCTAAAAATATGAAGGATTTTTAATTAGAAAAAAAATAATTTTGTCTCATGACTATAACACTCACCACATTCCCAAATACCTTTCCACCTAGACAAGGTATGTCTCAATTCGTATAGGCTTGTTAGGAGACTCTTGGCTCAAAGGGGAAATAAGTGTTTTCACTAACAAAAGGGGTCTAAGATAGTTACCAAAGATACATGAGATTTAACTGAGAATGAGAACCATTTTTTAGCAACATATAAGCATGAAATTTGTGTGAAGATAGCAACTATAGGGAGATTTGAGTAAAAACAAGCAAAAAATAGGGTTTTTGACCCCTTTTTTGAGGAAATGGAAATGGTTAGACCACCTAAACATGGAATTTTAAAAAAATATAAGGTAAAGTTAATAATTATGAAAATTTTAGGCCTAAAAAATATTCATTTTTTATAGGATCATAAGTAAAATACTCTCTATTTTATCTCAGAGCAAGGGCAATCCTTTCATGCACAAGAATGACAGTTTTTGAGGAAAGTGAAGAATGGAGGGTTTAGATTCAGTTTGATTATTCAATGAGGTTTGGATATATGTAGGAAACATGGAATAACATAATAAAATATATTATAAGGTTATAATTCCAATGAGATAGTCTGGACAAGAAGGCCTATGGGCAGACCTAGTAGGAAAGCATACAAACCCAACCCCAAATGAGATGTCATTCCATGTTATAAAATTTTCTAAGCACTATAGTGTTTTTTATTATTCATATGGGGGTATATATGATATTTTAATGTTATATAAATTCATTTAAAGTGAAAATTATCATCTTTTGGTTCACAAAGTGCAAACAGGCCTGTTGGTAAGGCATAGGCCTTAGCCTAAAACATGGGTCATCTCTATTTTAGGATCTTGGTGAGCTGTCCCAAGGATTTTATAATGTTTATATGTTATATTAAAAGGTGATAAATATTTTTTTTTCAAGGAAACTCCATAGGAATCCATATCTATCCCTAGACATACTAAAATCCTCACAAGAAGCATGAAAGCAATTCGAAGGTCAAGTTCAATTACTCATATCTTTCATGAATGTTTGCATGGGAAATTGAGACATTTTTATAAGTTATATAAGTACTTAAAGACACCTTAGTATCATTTAGGGTGAATTTAAACATTAGACATTTATGAACAAAGGTTAAGAGTTCAAGCCACTCAAAACCCTTACAAAACCTCTATAATGACTCGATTAAGGAGATGAAGCATTTTGAGAATAAAAATGGAAGGGAATGGACATGAAGCCACATATATTATGTAGATTAGTCTATATAGATTCTAGAAATGTGATTCATTTGTATAGAGGTGTATAAAATAGGCCAAAATAGTTCTTATTTTCATCATTTTATGTGGTGTGTAGGGTACAAGAGGAGTTAGGAGATGAAACAAAATTTGGGTTCAATATTTAAAATTTAATTAAATCCCAAAATTAATTTAATCTCATTAATAACCATGTAATTTCCACAACTAGGCTCTTAATTTTAGCCAGTCCAGTGAACCAGCTAGTGAACACTTAGGGAAAGTGGTTAAAAGTAACTACGAAAGCCTTTTAAATTTTTCTTCTTGAAATTGATGATAGGAGAAAATTTAAAAGTTTCATTCCATCTTTTACATGGATAATTTTGGAAAATATGGAGTTTTTTAATGAAAAATATAGAAGGTGCATGGAAAGGAGCCAATTTGATACTGCCAAAGATGATTTTGCATGTCCACAAGAATAGAGATGGTCAGGGATCAATCCAATGCATGTGGGGACTTTTTTATAGCCCATATTTCTTATACCAACCATAATACATAACCATATATAGGGATAAGGTAGTTTTGGAAGGTAAATCATGAAGGTAGTTTCCTATGCTAGAATTATAAGTTTTGTGCCACTTATCACCATTCTTATGACTTTTTTTGGACAAGTTGACCTCTATGACATGGAATATCTCTACCTAAATCTCTTACATATGAAATTTTAACTAATATTCTCAATGTGACACATTTCTAAGTAACCCTTGGACTTCCTTTGCTTGTTCCTCCTCTCAAAAGCTATTAATATGCATTCTCTTGGCTCTTTAGAGTAACCTCCATTGGTTGACGGGAAAACTCTGGCCAAATTTGTACTTGAAATACTCTTGAATAAATATACAAGTTTTATTTTCACTCACATACTTTACTATTGATTAATGACTTGAATCTTGTTGGTCTAGTCTAGTAAAATATTGTCTTTTCTAGCTTGTACTCTTGATGGTCTACCAATTTACAAAAATGAGATTATTGAAAGTCTTTGATAGTATTATTTTCTAAGTGTAGAGGTATTATATAATTGGTTCATTATTGTATCCCCCTTTGGAATAATTCATTTCCCTCCTAAGAATCACATATCTTCTTGAATTTATCATAAGAAATATTAATGTAGCAACGAATCCTAGGTTGTGAGTTTTGTGTGATAGGTGATATATTATCTTTAAGTAGTATTTTTCAATAAAGTGAGAGGAAATTATACATTGGTGAATCACCCTTTTGTTTTCTTGGTTGTTTTTATTAATCCCTTTCCATCTCTAAGTTACTAAGTTAGAGAGAAATCTTTAAAGGTGCATCAAGGGGAGCTAGCCCCTCATCTAAAGATTGTTTTCTCAATATTTTCACATATGGAAAGAGAAATGTCTCCATGGTTCCAATTGGATGAGGATAATTATTCATATCGTCAAGGGTAAAAATCCAAGTGTCAACAATTTTTATCACACTCGATGGGACTTCTAAGTCCTAGAAGATTGTTTAAGATTGGTTATAGTCTTGGCATAGTTGAAGTTAAAAGAAGCATCTACATTTAGTAAATGGAGACTCCATTGAAGAATTAAAGTCTTTGATTTATGATAATTTCCTAAATTCCATGCCAAAGTTAACCACTAGGTTTTCTTCTAAAGGTGTACCTTTTGAGTTTGTGGAACTACCTCCATATTCCACCAAAAGGTTTATGTTTGTAAGCACTCATCCTTATAAAAAAGATTTTGTGTTTAAAGAATCTAAGTTTGTGTTACATTAAATTCCTAATATCTATAGTGATCATTCCAAGATATATATTAATCAACCTTTTATGTCCTTCACCGGATCATCTCCCTTAAATCTTGCTCAATATGATCAAACTCCAAGAGTAGCCCTCAAGAGTGTTCCATCCTTTAGTGGGGAGGGTCTTATTACTTCCATTCAGCATATTATAAATATAGCTAAATTTTTTAACATCCAAAATATTACCCAAGATAATGTGGCTATTAGGTTTTTAGCTTTGTCCTTCAAAGGTAAAATCTTGGATTGGTATGGTACTTTACCTCAAAACTCTATTAGCTCATGTGATGAACTAAGAGACCTATTGGCTAAAAGGTTTGGGGAGAAGAGTGACTACCTATCAATAGTTGAGAAATTTACCACCATTAATATGTAACCTCAGTAATTCATGAAATATTTTAATACTATGTTCCAAAAAACATGGGATAGGATCCCAGCCCTTATGAGACTTACCCCAAACTATACATTTTTGTATTACCTAAAGGCATTAAATAGTGATGTTGCCATGATGATTCGATATATGGGTGGAAATAAGCTCTTTTATACCTATGATATAGCCATAAAATTATAAAATTATCTTGTCCAAGCAGGGAAGATAGCTCTTAGGCCTCTAATACTTTGTTCATTGATTTACAACCTCCTAGTCAAGTTGTATTGCCTACATTAGCCCCTTTGCCTAGTCATGACAAATCTTCTATAGTCCCTTCAAATGAGATCCATGAGGTAAAGAGTTTGTTTCAAAGTGTTAACAATTAGTTGGTTTCCCTCAAAAGTCAACAAGCTCAAAGTTATAGATGATATCAACCTTATAACCAGTTTGGATAAACTAATAGATCTCCCTTTCAAAACAATGTACAAGGACAAGCTCAAATCACTCATGCTAGGCCTACTAAAATCTACAATAAAAATGATCCCTAATCCTAAAAATACCTTGTTCCTACCCAAAAAAAACTTATTCAATAACAATGATGCTACCCTTCTTTTGAGCAAAGTCAAGAACAAATTGCTTATGCAAATGAGATACATAGCCAAACCATAATAATGCAATGAAATCAAGTACCACAAGTTACAAGTTTTAAGATGTCAATGAAACATGGAATTGAAGGTGTTCAAGTTAAATCTAATTATACTCTCATAAATCACTTGGAGGGAGAGTTTGGTGCCATCAATCACTTGGCAAATTTAAACAACATCAATCCTAGTAGACTAACACTAGATCAAAAAAGAGGGTTGTTGATGAAGCTCAAAGAAAAAATCTGTCAGGATCCTAGCTCCATAAGAGCACACATGATTACCTTTGTATAAGCAACTAAACATAGAATTTAACAAGAAGTAAAATGTAACTAGAACTTAGAAATAACACAGAATATGAGAGACAATACAACCTTGTATTAATAATCATCCAAAAGGAAATACAATGAAGAAGTCACACTCTTCTTCCCACACCTCTAAGGCTTCCCACACCTCTTGGGCATACAGTAATTCTCCTTCAAGAGTTCACTCAATCAATTATAGTCACAACTCAAACATAGAGTTGTTCCTCAACCAGTCAGTAACAATACTGCTAATACACCAATCAACTCAATAACCGAGTTATTGTTTCCACCAGTAAGTGACATCAACTCAACCATTATTGCCTACTTCTAGTCCACCAAGTACTCAACGTACTCCAAGTAGATATCCTTTGATCTTGCTCCTTATTATGTTGCATATCTCCATTGGTCTTACTGCTGCGCATATCTCCTTTGACCTTGCACACACACACACACCTACAGATCAATTGACCTTACTTACACATGTAGATCTCCCCTGATCTTGCACACCTTGTAGATCAACTGATATTACACACCATGTAGATCTTACCTGATCTTGCACACCTACAAATCAACCTAGTCTTGTACACTTGCAAACCTAGATCTTACATACTTTGGAAGAACCCTTGTCCTTGACTTTGCAAGTCCTTATGATTCTACCTCTTGGGGATCCCTTCTTTGATGCCTCAAATTACAATACAGCCCATGGGTCTCTTAAATAGATCCCATACAAACAATAATTAGACTTCCTAATTATAATAATTAGAAATGTAGACTCAAGACTTAAATTAGTCTTTTACATGCAAACTAACTATCCATCCAAAAAAAGACTAGTTCTGGAAGTGCATGCACACACAGATTGCTGATGTCAGTTCTTGTTTGATCAATGTCGGCTGACCCATAACCGATGTCAATTATTGCATACACTAAAGATGACTGACATCGGTTGATCAGACTGACGTTAGTTGCTCTATCACTCAGAAACCTCCTCCATTTGCATTAGTGAATCTTTTAGCTCCACAACCTAACAATCTCCCACTTAGAGATAAATAGTTGCATCTATACTTGTACTTGTACATCATCTAATTTTGTTTTCTAGCTTGTATTCCTCTTCAAGTTCAATCTTGAAGACCAACCACCACATATCCTATGGTGCTCCTCTTGTCATCTAAGTAACCTGCCATATCTGAATCTACATACTCATGTAGAGAAGTGCTTGACCCTGCATAGCATAAATACCTATTGTTGGTCCCTCTCAGATACCTGAGAATCCACTGAACTGCTTTTTAGTGCTCCTTTCCTGGATTGGCTACAAACTTGCTGACAACTCCCATTGCTTGGGTAATCTCAGGTCTAGTACACTTGTACTCAACCTCATCATGTGATTTGAGACACTGTTCTGTGAATTGTCTATCCATAGGTATGCTAACTGGTTCTACATCCTACATCTTGAACCTCACCACTACCTTATCCATACAATCATCTGGAGACAAAATCAACCTATGATCTTCCCTGTCTCTAGAAATACTCATGCCAAGGATTTTTTCTCCTCATAAATCCTTCCTAGCATACCTCTGAGCTACCTTTACCTTTAGCTCCACAAATCCCTGCATGTGTGACCCTACAACAAGCAAATACACTACATATAGTAACAAGATAATGTTGTAACCATTATCCAACTTGGTAAAGTAAACACAATGGGTACATTGATATTGACTAAAGCCATGCTTTGTCATACACCTATCAAACCTATACCACTATCCTGGAGCTTGCTCAAGACCATATAACCTAGCCTTCCATCTCACCTATCCATTCTCTCCTTTCTTTAACCGCAGAATCCATTCATCTTTTAGTTCTTTCATCCCAGCTGGAAACTCTACCAAATCTCCCATTTGGTTCTTCTCTAACGAATCATGTTCCTCATTCATACCATGCTCCCACTATGTCTTAGATTTTACCTACATTGCCTCTTCAAAACTTCCTAGTTCTTGACCATCAGTGAGTAACAAGTAATATAAAGAAGGGGAATAATGAATTTGAGGCTTACTTACCCTTTTAGTCCTCCACATGGGCATTTAAGACTCCTTGACAGCTTACTATCTGCCCAAAATCTATTCTACCAATGACTGATGTCAGTCACCTCCCAGTCTGCACCCGACTGATGTCAGTTCCCTATGACTGACCTGACTATCAATGTCAATTCCCTGACTAACATCGGTATCCACCTGATCGCTGACGTTGATTCCCTAGCTGACATCGATGTCCACCTGCCTGACACCACCGACTTTGGTTTGCACATGACCAACATCAGTACCTGCTTGTTTGATGTCGGTTCTCACCTGATAGACGTCGGTAACTGTGTTTTCTTGTGAGTGATGACTTTTACCCATGAGCTCACTTTGGATCATAACCTTGTCCAAACTTCCCTACACAAAAGTATTTAGCCCCTTGAGCTGATCTCTATTCATCATCTCCTCCTTGAAAACCAAGGCTTTCTAGTTCTTAAGTTTGTCAAAAACATCAGACTTCCTCTTAAGAACATGCATTCCCTTCTCACTCATGTGACCAAGCCTACAGAGCCACATCTTTGCATCTACATCTCAAGCAGATAAACTAGAAGGAGAATCAATAATACAAGTAGATAGATAAAGAGTACCTACTTTCTTACCACATGCTAATTCAAGTGTACCCTTGAAAACTTTCCAAGATTCTTCTGTGAGAGTAACTGTGCAACCCTCATCACCCAACTTTCCTATAGAAATTACACTCCTCTTTAGGACTGGGACATGCATGACATCCTTCAACACCCATGTGTTGCCCATCTATAATTTCAGCTGCACTTTCCCTTTGCCAACAATTTGACAAGGCTCACCAACCCCTAAATAAATCTTTTCAAAGTCTCCATGGACATAATCATGGAAAAATACTCTATTTGGGGTTGCATGGAAAGAGGCAACAAAATCTAAAACCCAAGATTCTACTTTATCCAAGGAACATATAAGAACAACCCGTGTAACAATACCTACATCATTTACTTCTTTATTTCCTTCATGCTGATCTTCTACCAACCAACAATCTTTCTTTACCTACCCTTTCTTTCCACAACTGAGTAATTGATTATTCTTGCCATTGAATTCCTCCATTCTTAGCTTACTTTCTTATGCCATTGCTATACTCCCACTCAAACAAAAACCCCTGTGAGTGACCTATAATCAACAAACACTTAACACACTCTGAAACCAAGGTGTTAGTGAAACAAGCTTTAAACCAAGCTCAGATGAACCTCTCTCTGATACCAATTGTCAGGATCCCAACTCCATAAGAGCACACATGATTATGTTTGTATAAGCAACTAAACATAGAATTTAACTAGAAGTAAAATGTAACTAGAACTCATAAACAACACGGAATATGAGAGACAATACAACCTTGTATTTATACTCATCCAGAAGGAAATATAATGAGGAAGTCACACTCTTTTTCCCACACCTCTAGGGCTTCCCAAACCTCTTGGGCATACAGTAATTATCCTTTAAGAGTTCACTCAATCAATTACAGTCACAACTCAAATACAGAGTTGTTCCTCAACCAGTCAGTAATAATATTGCCAGTACACCAATCAACTAAATAACCAAGTTGTTGTTTCCACTAGTAAGTGACAATCAACTCAACCGTTGTTGCCTACTTCTAGTCCACCAAGTACTCAACGTACTCCAAGTATATCTCCTTTGATCTTTCTCCTTGTTGTGTTTTAGATCTCCTTTAATCTTGCTGCCATGCAGATCTCCTTTGACCTTGCACACACACACACACACACCTGTAGATCAACTGACCTTACTTACACATGTAGATCTCCCCTGATCTTGCACACCTTGCAGATCAACTAATCTTATAGACCATGTAGATCTTACCTAATCTTGCACACCTGCAGACTAACCTGGCCTTGCACACCTGCAAACCTAGATCTTACATACCTTGGAAGAACCCTTGTCCTTGCCTTTGCAAGTCCTTATGATTCTACCTCTTGGGGATCCCTTCTTTGATCCCTCAAATTAAAATATAGCCCATGGGTCTCTTAAATAGATTCCATACAAACAATAATTAGACTTCTTAATTACAATAATTAGAAACACAGACTCAAGACTTAAATTAGTCTTTTACATGCAAACTAACTATCCATCCAAAAATAGACTAGTTCTGGAAGTGCATGCACACACAGGTTGCCGACATTGGTTCTTCTCTGACTAATGCTGGCCAACCCATAACCAATGTCGGTTACTACGTATACTGAAGATGATTGATGTTAGTTGATTAGACTGATGTCGGTTGCTCTGTCACTCAGCAACCTCCTCCATTTGCATCAGTGAAGCTTTTAGCTCCACAACCTAACAAAATCAAGGACCTATTTTAACCCCTACATCACATCATATGGTAAGGGGGTATAATATGGCTTCTAAAGTGAAATAAAATCAAAGGATTTCAAACTTTAGGCCAGCTCCTAATACTCTACATCCACAAGCTACATCACAAGGTGCCAATGTTCATAAAGAGATCCCCAAGGTGAGTAATCCTTCCATCAATGTGGTGGATTAGATGAATAAGATTCACATGAATATATAATTATGGGACTCCTTAAAAATTCCAAGGAAGAAAGATATACTTCAAAAGGAACTACATGAATTGGAAAACAAGCTGGCCCATTTAGACATGACAATGTGGTCTTGGTGAATGGGACCCAATTAATTGATGGTCAAGTAAAGAAGAATGAGACTCCTCCTTTTTATTTATATCCAGTCATTAGTGATTTCTTGGTTTATAATTGCATCATATATATCGGGGCTAGTACTTCATTTATGCCCAAATGTATTGTCGATAAACTAAGCCTAAAATATGAACCAATGACTAAGGGAGTCTTACAATAAGATGGATCACCATACAAGACTTTAGGGATAGTGAAAAATGTGAATTTCATACTTAATGTTTTTCCTACTTTTCCTATTCCTCATGATGTGGTGGTGGCATATTTACCTCCATACTTTACCCTTTTCTTTCCAAGAGATTTTACAACTAAAATAGGTGGGTACTTAGCAGCTAATTCATCCTACATGGTGTTTAGGACAAAGTATGGCACTAAGTTGAATATTGAGTATGAACCTATTCAAAAATATCACTTGGAACCATACTCAAATAAGGTGGCAAATGTTAACTATGCCATCATTGATGAAGAGGATCTTCACATTAACCAATCTCCATCATCTTCCCTTGAGAGAGTTTTTGATTTATTCCTAGATAAATGGGGAAATGAACACTATGAGCACAATCCTTACAAGTTTATTCAAAAATGTGGTAATGGGGTGTACTATATGCATGATAAGGATTCCTTCATACCCAATATAGTGAAGCTAAGTGAAGAGGTGAATGATTTATGGCAGCTCTTCTTTGATGGGTCTAGAAGTAAGATTGGGGTAGGTGGAGGAACAATGTTGGTTTCACCCTCTAAAGAAAGGTATTATTTAACTTTTAGGTTATAATTTTCATGAACTTGTAATGTAAAATAATATGAATCCCTTGTTCATGGCCTTGAATGGGCTAGGAAAAGAGGAATCAAATAACTTCAAGTATATGGAGATAATGAGCTTGTTGTCAATCAAGTTAGAGGATAGAATTTGACCAAGAATTATTTACTCAGGTCATACAAGAATAGTGTATGGAATATTATAGAATATTTCCAAGCCTTTAATATATAATACATCCTAAGAGAAGATAATAAGCATGCTGATAGGTTGGCATCTATTGGAGCTCAGTTTGATGTTCCAAGAGGCATAAAGGAACACAAAAACTAGCCCCATCTAAAGGTAGTTGTTATCCCATCCATACCAGATAATGTCACAAATTGGTAGGTATTTAAAAGTGACAAAAAAATATCCCTTTTCCTACAAGAGGAGTCTGATTTCTCTACAAAAAATCAGTCCAAGCTTCAACAACAATATGGAGGGTAGATTGTCCAATTGAAGTCCAACAAGCTTCCTAAAGGCCTACTCACTCTTGAAATCATATTCAATAAGAATGACCAATTAAATAAAGAGAAGGTGAGAATGCTTACTAATCAAGAGAAATATGAAAATGTAGAAATATTTAAGGATAAGCTACTTCACTTGGAAATTTATGCACTAATAAAGAGAAGCATGATTTCATTGATCTATACAAGGAGTTTAGGGATATCTTTGCATGGGAGTATAGTGAATTGAAGGGTTTTGATCCAAGCTTAGCTAAACACACCATAGATATAGATGAAAATTACAAACCCATAAAGCAAATACAAAGGCCAATCAATCCTAAGATTGAACCACTCATGAATAAAGAGCTCACTAAGTTGATTGAGTCTAGAATCATTTTTCCTATCAAGCATTCTTCTTGGTTGGACAACTTAGTCCCTGTTAGAAAGAAGAATGTAGATATCAGGTTGTGTGTGGAATTTAGAGAATTTAATAGGGTATCTTTGCGATATCATTATCCCTCCCTCCTATGGACAAATTTCTACAAGTTTTGGTAGGTAGTGAGAGGTTTTATTTCTAGATGGGTATTTTGGGTACAATCATAATTTGGTGAAAGAGAGTGACCAATACAAGACAACCTTCACTATTAAATGGGGTACATATTCATATAGGAAGATGACTTTTGGATTTTCAAATGCTAGGGCTACTTTTCAACATGCAATGGATATGCATTTTCAAGGACTAATCAATGACATTGTATAGGTATATCTTGATGATGTGACAATTTTCTCCAAGCATGCAAATGATCATTTGAAGCACCTAAGACAAATTTTTGAAAGGTGTAGAGAGTTTGGGATCTCTATAAACCCAGATAAGTGTGTGTTTTTTATCCATGAAGGTAAACTTCTAGGACATATTGTCTCCAAGAAGGGTTTGTCTATTGATCCAAAAAGGGCGAATGCCATCTTGGAATTATCTTTGCCTAAACACAAGAAAGGTTTGAAAAGTTTATTTGGTAAGATTAATTTCATAACGAGATTCATTCATAAAATTTATAATTTGTTCAAGAATCTAACATCTATGTTAAGGAAAGTTGAAATTTTCACTTGGACAAGAAGAAAGGAAAATTTTGAAGAGATCAAACAAGTTATTGTCTAAGCTCCAACACTTGCAAGTCTAGACTTTTCCAAGGACATCACCTTATATAATTTTGGGAATGAATAGCTAATCTCTACCATTCTTACCCAATAAAATGATGACAATTTGGAAAATCCTATTCCCTTTTTTAGCCAAGGTTTGCAAGGCTATGAGGTAAAATATACTTATGTTGAGAAACAAGTGCTTTCATTCGTTAGGAGTCTAAATAAGTTTAGACACATGCTATCAAATAAAAAATTTGACATACTTGTACCTCGTCATAGTTTAAAATAATTTATATTGATTAGATATTTGAATGAAAAAAGGGTAGGGTGGATCACCAAAGTGATGGAGTGTGATGTGGAAATCATGATAACCAAACTAGTCAATAGAAAAGGACTATGTGAACATCTTTCTTTAGACTTAAAAGAGAAAAGGGAGGTTTTTTTGGAATTCCATGATGAACCTATACTATTTTTACCTTCATATATGAGGATTTGAACATAAAACATGATCAATTTCCTTTAAATCAGTGAGTGTCCACAAGGTTTTGATAGAGCTAGAAGAAGGTACTTTAGATTGAAATCCATTACTTATGTACTTGTTGACGGAGTGCTATTTAGGAATGAATTTTTAGGTGTGTTATTGAGGTGTATTGATTTGGATAAAATTGAAAAATTAATGTATGAGTTCCATGATAGACCAACTGGTGGTCATTTTTCCCCAAGAACTATCGCTGTTAAGATTATGAGGGTTGGTTAATTTTAGCCTAGATTATTCACGGACACCCATGATTGGGTAAGAAAATTTCAAATGTGTGTTATTTTTTATGGAAAACAAAATATAATTACCTTATCTCTTCATCCAATCCAATTTAAACAACCCTTTATGCAATGGGATTTGGATTTCATAGGCCTAATCAATCCATCTTCTTGTGCTAGTCATAAGTGGGTATTGATTGCTACTGATTACTTTACAATATGGGTGGATGTTGTATCTCTAAAGGAGGCAAATGAAAACTTAGTCCTAGACTTCTATGAAGGTATAGTAACAAGTTTTTGAGCTCTTTCAATAATCATTTTATACAATGCATTAGCCTTTCAAGGAGCAAGGACAAGTGAATGGGCCTTGAAATAGGCATCTATCTTAGTACATCCTCCAATTATTACCCCCAAGGGAATGGACTAGTTGAGTCCAAAAAAAGAATATAATCAAGATTATAAAGAGGACAATGGAGGAGAATCAAAGGACTTACACTCTAAGTTAAAAATAGCCCCTTGGGCTGATAGGATCAACCTAAAGAGAGCAATTCAGAACTCACCATACACACTTTTTTATGGAAGGGAGGATAGATTACTTATCTTACTTGATTTACCAGCTTTAGACCTCACCTATTGACTAAAATTGATGGAGAATGAGAGCATGGAAGTCAAGTTGTGTGAGTTAATGGAGATTGAGGAGACAAGAGATCAAGATAAGAAAATTATGACCACTCACCAATATCAAATAAAGAATTATTTTGACAAAAAATCCATACCAAGAAGTTTCAATGAAGGAAACATTGTCCTAAAATAGGATGAAGATAGGGCCAAACCTAGAGGACACACAAAGTTTGATGCTTTATGGAGTGGCCCATATGTGATCACTAAATTCAAGTCACATAATGCTTTCCAACTCTCAAAGTTAGATGGAGAGGAGCTTCATATCCCAATCAATGGGATACACATCAAACATTACTACTAAGTTTCTTCTCTTCCCTTGTACATAGTTTTTTTTTCCTTGTGTTCCCTACGTGCTTATGCACAAGTGTGAGTTTATCCTTATCTTGTTTGTGTTGTCTTTGTTTGGTCTTGTTGTTATTGGTGTGGTGTGTTTGCTTTATGTTTTATTTTGACATGGCCTTGTTAGTCATCTTCAATAATCCATTGACTCCATTGGCCCTTGGTTGGATAAGGCTACTAGTTTCTAACATAGATAAACATGTTACCCCTAGGAGTTGCCAAAAGTGTTGACCAAATTTGACCTTTGGTCAAATTTGAGTCAACCCATACATTTTTAAACTTTTTATAAGTTTATCCATGTCCTATAAGGGTTTCATTTTGATCTAAATGTTCATTTATCCCTAGCCTAGCCTTGGTCGAAGGTCTAGCCCTTTGAACTAGTCAAGTCAATGAAATTAACCCTAGTCAAATGGCTTCAAACCTATTCAAAGGCATAAAATATGTCGTTCTAGTATTAATATGGGGTTTAATGTGATTTAGGATATTTCTAAGTCATCTAATTGTATTTACCATATTCAATATACAAAAATGCCTTGTGGGCCCATTTTTGAGCTAAGAAAGAGGAATTGTATGGATGTCTAAAGTAATCAACTTATCACCAAGATTTTGTTAACATGGGAGAGGTCATAGAGTGTTATATTCAGGTGTGTGATAGTCCAAGATTTAGTTATAATTAGAAAATGGGAGTGTCTCCTTATTTTTAGGCCTTTTTGGGCACTTGTACAATCCCCATGATCTGATCTTTAGCTAAAAACATGGGTGGGGTGTCTCTTAACCTCCACGCACCCATTTACATGTTTTAATTTCAAGCAGAATGCAAAAATATGCATATGTAACACATTTTTCTTCCATTTCCTCTTGGTATGCTAAGGAAGGTCAACTTCAAGTACTCAATATGGAAGGTATAGGTGGATTTAGGAGGAGTGATTATTCAATTGGATTTTAATCTAATTGAACTTAATTTTCATAATATGAACATGTGTTTTTGTGCCTCCTCCTTTCTGAACAATGGTTAACAATATAGGCAGCTTTTTATAGAATTGCATTCAAGATGAGTATATTTATGCATCTATTTTTTATTTTTAGAGGTCCATGGAGCTATGTGATCTTTATGGGGTGTTTTTGGGCTGGAATCAAGCTCTTTCCATGATATTCCCAACATATAGCACTTCACTTCTCATTGTCTTAGAAGGAGATTTCAAATGGTGCTTATTTCTTGGAGTTACAAAGATGGGTGCAGGACCTATATTTTTCAATGTATAAGGAGCTTCATGGTTGTGAAAATATGATTCAATTGCAAGTTTGAAAATTTATTTTATTTAATCACCCTGTGAGAATTCCAATTATTACTCTTCCAAGACCAAATTTCTCATCTTTCCCTTTTTTGTTGCCTTATCACCTTCAGCGGATTTGTTCTTGGTTTAAAAGGTAGTATGGAGGTGAGATATCTTGGAGTACATGGTAAAATCCATTTTAGGCCTTAAAATTCCCCAAGATCCAATATTTTCATACCATGAAGACCTAGATTGATATACAATAAATTTTTCACTTCAAGAAAGGTCATCTCCATTTTGGGCCCTCAATCCCCAAATGTGGAAAACAAAAGTTCTAGAGTTTTTATGGATTAATATTTTCCATGATAGAATAATTTTCCATCACTTTTTTTTTTGAAAATTTATCCCTATTAACCTAGAGAAACTATGCCAATTTTGGGAGCCAAAAGGTAGGTGTAAGGTGGACTTTGAACTCTTACAAGTTGTCAAGAAACCTACTAAAAGTTAACAGTGATGTCTGTAGGATTTGGAATGAGGCTACCACCTAAACTATTCATGTCTAGACCTAATATTTCAAGTGGAAATAGTTTAAAAGGATAAAAAAATAAATCATAAGCACTCATGCCATGGGAGAAAATATGGCTATATGAAATGACCTTTTAGGCATATTGCCTGTCTGTACACAAGGCAAAGTATACAATGAAGGCAATGTTTCAATGATTGGCATAAAGAGATTGTTTTGAGGAGTCTAAATAAGAACTAGGGTCATATTATGAGTAATATTTGGCTAAATATAACCTTAAAAAACCCTATAATTCACTACCATGATCTGAATGATCCTAAATACAACCTACAAGCCTGAGAAAATATAACTACAGTTAGAGGTACTGAGGGTGTGAAATCAGTCAAGAGTGAAATGGTTTTTTGAACTCAAATAGAGAATGAAATTTATTGAAATGAATATTATATTATGATATTAGGAAAAACAAAAGGCCTTATACACTCTTTGAAGATATATTCTCACATGAAAGATTACAGGTAGGGCAAAAGATGTCTTAGACTTGTGGGTTAGCTTGAAACACAGTCCATGTCCAAAGGGTGTGAAAAAGGTATGGGATTTTGGGAAATTAAACATTATTACCTCCACCAAAAATATATAAACCTTATTTCCTTCATTACCATGATCCAAATGTCCCTTGACAACCTACAGATGGACTAGGAATATGCAAATATAGGTATAAATAGGGTCTTAGCCTAGTCAAGGTAGGGGTATCCTCTTTAAAGATAAAAACATGGGATTGATGCATGATTTTAATGTATATAGGTAAAGGAAGTCATGAATATGGTTTATATCCTAATAAAAATGGATATAAATCCAAAAAAAACATCAAATAAATCTTTAACGCAGACCTACAGGGAGTGACAAGAGTGAAAGGTGAAGGATTGAAATGCTAAGTATGGAGCAAGGAAGGAAGAGAAGGTTAAAACTATGAAGGATGTTTAATTATCATAAAATTAAGGTTTTATCATTCCTATAACAATCACCACATGCACAAATACCTTTTCACCTATACAAGGTATGTCTCAGTCCATACAAGCAGGTTAGGAGACCCTTGGCTCAAAGGGGAAACAAGTGTTTTCACTAACAAAAGGGGTATAATATAGTTCCAAGAGATCAATGAGATTTAAATTATAATTATAAAAATGTTTTATCAACCTATGAGCATTAAATTTTTGTGTATATATCATCTATAGGGATATTTGAGCAAAAACAAGCAAAAAATATGGGTTTTGACCCCTTTTTAGAGGAAATAGAGATGGTTAGACCCCTTAAACATGGAATTTGACAAAACCATTAAGTATAGTTGGTCATTAGGACCTTGTGAAGCTTCCACACTATTAATTTTTCATAGTAATTTAATAAAATTTCTCTTTATTTTGTCCTAGGGTAGGGGCAGTCCGTTCATGAACAAAAATGGTAGTTTTTAGGAAAAGTGAAAAATGGAGGGTTTAGAGTCAATTTGATCAATCAAGGACGTTTGGATAGTTGGGGGACACATGGGATAACATAATAAAATATATTATAAGGTTATAATTCCAATTAGATGATATTGAAAAGAATGTCTATAGGTAGACCTAGTAGGAAAGCGTGCAAACCAACCCCAAATGAGATGTCATTCCAAGTTCTAACCTTTCTAAGAACTCTAGTGTTTTGTATGATTCCTATGGGGGTAGATATGATGTTTTCATGTATTAGGAATTAATTTAAAGTGAAAATTATCATATTTTTTTTCACAAAGTGCAAATAGGCTTATTGGCATTTAGGGGGAACCTCAACGTCAGACCTTTATGAATAAAGGTTAAGAGTTCAAACCACTTAAAAGCCTTGTAAAACCTCTATAATTACCTGATTGAGGAGATGAAGCATTTTTAGCATCCAAATGTAATGGAATGACCATTAAACCACCTAGATGATGTAGAGGACTATTTTTAGATTCTAGACATGATTCATTTGTATAGAGGTGTATAAAATAGGCCAAATAGGGCTTATTTTGATCATTTTATGTGGTGTGTAGGCTACAGGAGGAGTTAGGAGATGAAATAAAGTTTAGGATAAATATTTATAGTTTAATTAACTCCCCAAATTCATTTCATCTCATGAATCACCCCCTATGTTCCCCAAATAGGCTCTTACTTTTAGCCAGTCCAGTGAACCAAATATTGAACACTTAGGGAAAGTGGTGAAAAGCAACTAGGGAAGCATTTTAAATGTTTTTTCTTGAAAATGATGATAGGATAACCTTTTAAAAGTGTCATAACCTCTTTTTCATGGATTTTTTTAGAAAATAGGGAGTTTTTGAATGCCAAGTGTAGAAGGTGCATAGAAAGGAGCCAATTTGAGATTACCAAGGATGATTTTGCATGTCTACAAGAATAGGGATGGTCAGGGAATAATAAAATGCATGTGGGGAATTTTTTGTAACCCCTCATTCTCAAACCAACCATTAGACCTGACCATATGCTGGGATAAGGTAGTTTTGAAAGGTAAATCATGAAGGCAATTTCCTATGCCATAATTGCAGGTTTTGTGCCACTTTTCACCATTCTTATGACTTGTTTTGGACAAGTTTACCTCTATGACATGGTGTATCTTGACCCACCTCTATTCCATATGAAAGTTTAACTAATTTTCTCAAGGTGACACATGTCCAAGTGTCCCTTGGACTTCCTTTGCTTGCTCCTCCTCTCAAAAGATATAAATATGCATTATCTTGGCTCTTTAGAATCCAAATTTTTACTTGAAAGAATATTGAATAAATATATAAGTGTTATTTCCACTCACATGTGTACTATTGAGTAATAATTTGAATCTTTTTGGTCTAGTCTCATAAAATATTGTCTTTTCTAGCTTGTACTCTTGATGGTCTACCAATTTATGGAAAGGAGATTATTGTAGGCATTTGATAGTATTCTTTTCTAAGTGTAGAGGTATCCTATAAGTGTTTCATGACTGTATCCCTCTTTTTACTCATTCATTTCCCTTATAAGAATCACATATCTTCTTGAATCTAGCACATGAAATATTGATGTAGCAATGAATCCTAGGTTGTGAGTTTTGTGTGATAGGTGCTTTGTTGTCTTTAAGTATTAGTTTTCAATGAAGTGAGAGGACATTATACACTGGTTAATCACCCTTTTGTTTTCTTATTTATTTTTCTTAATCCCTTTCCATCTTCAACTTAATAAGTTAGAGAGAGATCTTTAAAGGTGCATCAAGGGGAGCCAACCCCTCATTTAGAGATTCATTTATCAATATTATCACCCATAACAAGAGAAATGTCTCCATGGTTTTACTTGGTTGAGGATAATTAAGCATCTCCTCAAGGGTACAAATCCAAGTGTCAATAGTGTGTACTGTATGCATGGGGAATCTAGTGATGGTCTATGTTAAGGTGGGATAGATGCAATCACAAATGAATTGAATATGGTTCTTATATTTGAAAATATGAATCTTTGAATAATGATGGGATACAGTGGTTCTACCTCTAAGAGATGAGTTTTTGATATTAGGAAACTACGTAGAAGCAAGCAAGGCATCAAACAAGTAGGACATCATGAAGAATTGATTGTTGGTGTTCCTTTTGATGGTAGAAAATTGGTGACTCAGGTAGATGCTTATCATGTCTCCAATAAGAGGGGTGAGTTGTTTATCTATCATGAAGTGAACATAGGAAACTTAGGTGGGATTGACATAAGTGGTTATAAGAGCCCTAGAAATCCTATTCAATAAGGTCATAACAACCCTAATTCCTTCCTTAAACTAGGAAATTAGAATTCTTCCTTGGAAATCTCTGAATACATGGTTTCCCTGGAATAACCATGGTTTAATAATAATGTCTAGGTCATTTTGGGTGTTCTAGTTCTTTATGGAGGGGAATTTAATATGATAACATGCAAGTTTGTAGAAACCCTCAAATGTTATAGGGATAATGTATGTAATCTTCTTAGATGAACCATATTTCACAATCCAATCATCATCTATCCAACATGCTATGAAAAGGGGAGTAATCACATCGATACAATGAAGTACCTTAGGTTTAGCAGTTGCATGATGAAGATTGGCCAGTTACACTACAACTAGGTCCTTATATTTGGCATGATTGCATCAATTCTCCTCTCATTTTGAGTGAGGGGCTGCATTTCTTCTATGGAAATGAAGATCTCAGACCAATTTTTTCATCCATTTTTCAATTCTATGATGTCTAACTTTGTGTCCTTGAAAACCCTACCTAGGTAGTCTATGGACAAGTAAATTTTTATTTCTTCTCTCCATTATTGTCTTCCTACTACCATTATTTCTCAACCTTTCAAAAAGATAGAAACCTATTCTATAGAAGTATCTAGATTGTCCTTCTCACACTTAGAATTGTTTTACAAGTTTAACTATGATTCAATCATTCACAATCTTCCTATTTTTTTGCAAGTTTTTAGGCTTTCTGGGAGCTTTAATGGTAGAGGTGATTTAGATCAAGATTCATTCATGCCTTTGATCTGATTGAGACTTATGTACTTATACCTTTACTTTTCTAGATGGATAAAATCTATGTCTTGTCATCTTTTGCTTATGTGGATCCTATGTGGCATCCATTTGGCACCATTTCATGGCATTTTTCATAATTTTCTCAAGGACAACTAGCCATTAGCCTTTGGTTTCTTTCTGTTGTATCAAGATCCAAGTATCAAGTGCAAAACATTAATTATAATCTTGGATATTTTACTTCATTGGTCACTAAAAATACAACATCTCATGGTTGTGCCACTTGGCACAATCTCACACCATCAAATTATAATCCTTAAGCTCATTCCACATGTCAAGCTCATGGGTCTCCTAGTTTTTATTCAAAGATCTCACACTGTCAAATGGGGTTTGTGTGATTAAACAAGGACCATAGGAGCCTTTAAGATACATAGGGTTTAAGTCAATCTCAAGTGAAAAAAACTTAGGTTAAATGCTTAATCTTAAACTCTTTTATTGGAATAACAAAAGGACCCTTGTTAAAAAGCATAAAATATGCCCCCTTCATCTAGGGAAAAAGATATACTATGTTAAAATTGATGGTCTCACTAACATCATAAACCTCCTCATGTCCATTAAATGATGTTCATAAGAGTGTCAATTTTAACATCGTGAAGTTCCTATGGTCGTATATGGGGATGCCACATGGTTTCCTCTCAGATCTTCTTATGATCTTTGATTCAATTCACTCCATCAGATCTCAAGAAGCAAGGACCATTGGATGAAGATCTGAGTACTTGCACATTATTGGTTATTATTGACCAAATTTGACCCTAAGTCAAATTTGGGTCAACCCCTACTATTTTAAACTTTAAAAAAAAATCATATGTCCTATGGGGTCTCTTATTGTCTTATGTGTTCACTTACCCTTCCCTTAGTCCTTGTTGAAGCTCACTTCCCTTGTACTAACCTAGTCAACAAAAGTTAACATTGGTAAACCATGGCCAAGCTTATTCAAAGGATAAATTTGTGTTGGAAATGTCCTAAAACTATCTTTTATAGGTTTAAATGTGTTAAAAAGTCATAAAATTGGCCACTTGTTAGGTATCATGTGAAAAAGGGCAATTTGGCCATCTTTTTAGCTCAATTAAATGAATTTTGAGGACTTTCAAGTTGAAATAATTGTCACCAAGATGGATGAGAACATGTATAAGCTCAAATTATGTTAGTAGCAGTTAGGTTGTAGTTACAAGTAAGATATATGTAGTAAATGATAGTTTTCCCTTGAAAATATGCCATTTTTAACACTTGTAAGGACTTCTCAAGTTGCCTTTCAGCTAAAAATGTGGTGGTGTGACTATTAACCTACCCAAAAGTCATTACATATTTATATTTCAGATATTTCATAAAAAATTTCATCTATAACTCATTTCTCTTCTTGTTCCATTGGCAAGCTAAGGAAGTGCAAGTTCAAACACTCACTATGGGCCATACAAGTGGAGTCAAGAAGAATGATTCTATAGGTTGATATTACACTAAGTACACTTCACATACATAAAAATAAATCTCATATTGGTGGTCCTTCATGAACAATCACTTACACTCTAAACAACTTTTTATGAAATTGCATTCAAGAGGGGTATGATTTTGCATTTATTTCCATTTTTCAAGAATCTATGGAGATGTGTGAGTTTAATGAAGTGTTTTTAGGTGGGAATATGCCCTCTCCAATTTTTTTTACATCATCCAACACTTATATCTTAATTCCATAGAAATATATTTCAAAATTGTTCTTGTTTTCCAAGTTTGCAGTCATGGGTGTGGAACCTGCATTTTCTCAACATAGATAAGCTCCATGAAGTGTTTTAATATGTTTAGACTCATGTTGGAAATGTGATTTCATTAAATACCATTGTGATATATCAAGTTACCACTCCTTCAAATCTACTTTCCTATATTCCCTTATTCATTTCCTTGTCTATAGAATATGTACTTACTATCAGCTTATCTTGAGCTCTAAGAGGTCTATACGGATGTGTGAAGGGTGAAAATAATGGTGGAATTAATGTTTGAGGTTATATAATACCAAAATTTCGTGTTTTCCATGCCATGAAAGTGATAATGCTATATAAGTTGGAATTTTTTCCTTCAAAAGGAATGATTGATTATTTTGGGCTCTTAGTCCCCAAATGGACCAAACAGAGATCCTAGAGCATTTTTGGCGTAACATATGTCATGATTAAAGGTGTTTCCAATGTCCTTAATTATTTTAACTCGTATCTCTATCCACGTAAAAAAGGCTATGAAAATTTTGAGGGCCAAAAGGTAAGATGAAGATGGAGTTTGAGCACCTTGAAAATGACCAAAAACCACTGAATTATGATAGTGATATCTACAGGGTTTTGAAATATTGAGCGACTTTTGCCTTCAAGACTAATATTAGGTCATGAACCTAAGTTTAAATGACTCCAATAGCTCAAAGTGACATCCCTATCATAAACAATAATCAATATGAGAGAGTGGATGATCCTATTTCCTTATTCATACCCAATGTTTGTGCACAGGCTTGGGAGAGGCCATCTATAATAGGGTTATATAACAGCAGTGTGGAGAGTTAGTTTTGGCCTTACTTTGAACTTTCAAGGAGAATATGAGGCTCATTGACCCCAATGCCCTTTATGGGAGGTCAAAACACCTCAATAAAACTTTAAATGACCTATAACGCCTACAGGCATGCCCTAAATGCATGAACATCGTCTACAGTTTACTCAGGAAGTAAGGTCAAAGTGGTTTCCCTTGTACTAGAAGGGACTGTGTGAGTGAAATTTGGCTAATAAAAATGAGAGGTGACCTCAATTAGCTCATTGGAAACATAATAAACCATATACAAGGCCTAATATTTCCAAAGACACACCTACAAGGGTAGAATAGGGTCTCAATCCAGTCAAGGTAGGGGTATCCTCCTTGAGGACCTAAGCATGAATTAATGCTAGTTTGAAGGCTTCCATAGTGAAACCAAGGTAAAGGGGGGTATTATGACCAAGGATGAATATAAAGGAGGTCCACAAGCATTTAAAAAATCTCAAATACCCAAAGCATGCTTTAAAACACTTTTTTAGCCTAGTTTTATGGTGAGCAACCTCTAAATACAATCAAAGTAACTTTGTCTCAGTCAAAGCATGAGACCTAGTCTAGGTTTCCAAGGGGATAAGAAGGTGTTAGAGGGAAAAATATCTAGGAAATTTTTTAAATACATAATATGAGGCATAAACGGTCTTTTTATTTCCTAACCAAGCTCAAGGCAATCCATTAAACCTCCTAATATAACCTATACCCTGCTTACCTTCATAGTTTGCCTTCTTCATAAAGTTTGCCTTGGGAATTTGAAGAGTTGGAGGGTAAAATGGAGGATTTATAAGCTCAAATTTGGTACAAAGTACCATTTTGAGTCCAATAAGGTAATATAATCATCAATTTTCCAAGAATAGTAGTGCAAACCCTCTCTATTTTATCTCAGAGCAGGGGTAGTTTTAGTTTTCATGGAGATGGCAATTTTGACAAAAATGATGAAATTGATTACCAAAGGGAAAGAAAGGACTAGACAAAGGTTGGATAAGATGGAGGAGACCTAAAAAAATCTAAAAAACCTTTATATAATTCTTGGAAGAAATCAATATGCTCTACCAAGGAGGGTTACAATCATGTATGATGGAAACCCTTAAGCCTAGAAGCCAAACTGAGGATCATGTGCATTTTTGACTTTGTCTATGCTTTAAAATTGACTAATTAATGTTTTAAGAGGTAAATTTAAGGTTTTGAAGCCATAAAAATGAAAATGAATCCATTGGAGGGTCAAGTGGAATCTCAAATGGCAGGCAGACCTATTGGTAAGGTCTAAACCTAATGCCAAACGGGGGTAAGTTATCATTTTTAGTTATTTAGGAGATATTCCAGTGGTTTATAAATGTTTATTGAATTATTATACAAGCTTATGGACCATTTTTATAAATTAAATCCTTCGATAATCCACTCTTGGCTTAAAATGACTTAAACCATCATCGAAGTGCATAAAATGGCTCTAATAGTCAAGATCAAATGCTCATAAATTTCATGAACTGATGCATGGGACATAAATTAATTTATGAGAGTTGGATAAGGTCCTTGAGGAGACTTTAGTGGAATTTTTAAGGAATTATAATGTGCCATATTCATAAATAAATGCTAAGAGGGCTAGTCATTCTAAAACCCTCTCAAACTCTATTTTGTGACCTAGTGATAGAAATCAAGCTAAAAGTGCCTCCAAATGGATGAATCTGACCATGAGTGATGAAGATAAGTTGTTTCCAAACCCATGAGGGTGAAAAATAAGGAATTAGATTATATGGAATCCATACAAGTGATGTAATAGATAGGTTTTATTGACATTTTCTTATTTTTTTAGGTCTTGAAGATGACCAATGGATGCTAACCACTTGGGAGGATATATTAGTAATTAAATAAACTCTCCATTCCATTTTTAGACATTTGAAATACTCACAAGTGTCTCTTATAGTCTCTCACTTTAACCAGTCTTAAGTGACATCTCAAATAACATAGTGGAAACAATGGAAACTCAAATTTGAAGGTCTTTTGAGGTGTTTTGGATGGAATTGAGCATATGAGGTGCCTATATAGGTGTCATAACACCTATTTTATGGATAATTTTAGAAATATTAAGATATTTCTAGTGACAATTGTTAAAACAAACCTAATGGAGGGTGATCATGGCAGCAGATAATGATTATTCTTATGTAAGAGAATATCAATGATAAAAGAAACTTTCAATGCATGTAAAGGCCTAATTATAACCCCATCTTCTCAGTACACATGTTAAAATTGTACCTTATCTTCCTTGGAGTGCTCAAGAGAGGCCAATGATGAATGCAATTTTCAAGGGAAAGTAGAAGAGTTCCTCCACCACATGTGAGGGAGTTGCTTGGTTTGAGATGGACACATGTCTACATCAATTTCTTGACCTATCTTACACCTCATTCTCATGTTTTATAACTGATGGGATAACTTTGACACTTATCCTTTTGTCCTTTGGACTTCTCTTTTCTCTCTCTCTCTCTCTTCTCACATTCTGTAAATGCAAGCCATTTTAGTTTTGTAAAGGATTCCAACTCGTAGCATGGTGAAAACCCTATCAAAATTGTACCTTGATTTATCCTTAAGCTAATGATAAGTAAGTTGGTTATATACTCTAATTTCATTTTCACTATGTGTTGAAGTGATCCATCTTGAATGTCAAGTATAGATTGAGTTCATCTAATTTTCATGGAATCCTTGAATGTGTTGCTAAAAATGATTTCTCTCCTAATAGGTTTCATGAAGTGTATATTGCAATATAATCTTGAAGTGTGTATGAGTTTGGTAGTGTCATATTTGACATTCCCTTCATTTGCCTTCATGAGAAATAGTAATGATAGGGAGCTCCATTAATTGTGTTGAGGCTAATTTGGTTCTTAGTTCATTATGCATATTCTAAGTGTATGAATGGAAGCAACTCTTAGTGTATCACTTCCTAGTTTAGGTTTGATTTATGTATTTTTATTTCCATTTTCACCCATAATAATCATTTTTAGTAGAATAATCACATCAATTCATATCTAGGGATCTAGACCTTAAAATCTCAAGGTCTACTTCTACTATAGGTGCCCCACACACCTGCAAGTATTCCCACATTGGCCAAATCTTGAAGAGGCTTGAACAACCTCTTCTAGGGTGAAAGATTTGGAGACAATAGTTTGTCAAAATAGTCAGAAGATTGTTGGTGTGTCTTCTCTCTTATTAGATTTTGGAAGAATCCAAGAAAGCACCAATGGTGACTCCAAATGAATTTCTAGTAGTAAGTAGCCCAAGTATCTATTGCTAAAGATTTTGATCAATTCTTGTCTTTTCATGTGACTTATGAAGTTGATATGGATGGATATGAGGAGAATCCTTACCATACACCTCCCTATCAACCTTTTTATAACCCTATATACTCTTCTCAATAGTAATATCAAGAATACCATCCTCCTTATGATTCATGGTAGTCCTATGATCAACCTAGTCCCTTTCCAAATGATTATGTTATTGTTGACCAGGCATATGACCCATATTCACCTCAGCCTTGTCATGAGGAGTCAAGCAACACCATTAGTTAGGAGGCAAAATATGAAGCTTTGAAAAATTTGCTTGAAAAAATTAAACAACCCAATCACTTTGTCCAAGCTTACTACACCTCTCATTCTCAAAATCTGTGGGAAGTTATGCCAAAATTTCTAGAATTGGAAAAGCATATGAGTGTGCTAGGTAAGTGTTGTGATGAAAATCTTGGTGTTCTTGTGGATTGGTTAAGAGTTTTAGTTGGACTATTAATAGATATGTGGGGGTATGTTGAGGAAGAGAATCAATATGTCATTAGTGAAGGATTGTCTATGGCAAGAGAGGATTTTCAATGGTGGATTGATAGGTTAGAGAGATGGGAAACTCAAGAGACTATAGAACAAGTTGCAGCTATAAAATAATTTCCAAAAATCTATAAAGAGCCTCAAGAAGATGAAAAAGATGATGAAAGCTTGTATGATGAATATATCCTTCCTATTACTCATCCTATTTTACCTCTCACTCAAGATCCCATTTAAGAAGTTTCAACCATCTCTATGCTCATCCATGAATGTCATACTCCATCCCCAACCCATAGACCTATATATCTCTCTTTCACCATTTCTCTCCTTGAATAAGAACCTATTTAATCCTCAAAAGAAAGAGGTTAAAGGAAAAGTCCAAGAAGATAATGAAATTCATGAGGTGGCTATGTAAGAAAGTGATGTTCCTTCAACCCAACAAAGCCTTATTGTTATCCAAGAGTCATTTCAAGAGCTTTCTCTTTCTTCCATATCCATTCATGAGTTTATATCTACACCTTACATTCTTTCTTTGTCTCACTCATCCATTTTCCACCCTCCCACCCCATCTCTTCTTGAAGAATAAAATCTTATAAGGGAAGCATCAAAAGAGGAACAAATTTAGTTTGTAGCAGAGCAAGAGGATGACATAAGTAATGATGAAGAAGAATTTATCATTAGAAATCCACTTGGGGCTATCTAGCATAACTCACCCTTCTTGAACCAAGAGAAATAAGACTCAAATTAAGTTATATCTGCTCATAATAAGGATGGGGATAGACTTGTAGTGGACCATATGACCAAGGATCAAGATAAGGTGTTTGAAGAAGTTCATGGAAAAGAGGTGATCCTTGATGTGAGAGATGACAAAGAAGAATGGCTATAGCAGATTGAGTTTCTAAAAGATCTTTAATAAATTTCAAAGGTTGAATGAAAAGTATATAGGAATATAGAAAATAAGTCTCCATGAGAGACCATGATCAAGATTGGGAAGATTACACTAAGCTCCTTGATGAGATTGAATAACTTGCAGCTGACAAACCACTTATCCATTCTCAAGACATCATGGGGAGCCAAGAAATGTGCTTTGATGAGGCATCATTAGATCATGTATCAAATAAGAAGTATTATAAATAATATTAGGTAGTAAAAGTGAAATAATAATTTATCTTTATAGGTGATTTGTTTGAAGTTATCTCAGCTATATTGAAATCCATAGCAAAAATATCAGCCAACACCATGAGAAAGATGAAGGCTTCCATGCCAATGTTCAAATGGAAACATGTCTCTTGTGTCCCTTCATTATATGAGGAAAAAATAGTTTCAAACTTTCCCTTTGATCCAGGAGGGAGAGATTCTTTTAAGATAGTATGTGTTTAGTTTAGTTTGGTTTGTTGTTTTGTTCCCTAAGTACTCTTAAAGCACAAGTTGTTTGTTTGCTTTCTTGTTATGTGTGTGTATTTACTTTGTGTCTAAGTGTTAACCATATTATTCACCTTTAGTAAAATGTTTTTTCAAGTCAATTTGAGTGCCCATATGTGTGACTCCATACCCAATATAAGGATTAGGCAACTGGTCTTAGGCATAGCTATCATGCCACCCCTGAGAATCACTAAGAATGTTGACCAAATTTGACCCCAAGTAAAATTTTGGTTAAAACCAATATTTTTAAATTTTAAAGAAAGTTTTATATCTCCTATGGGGTCTTCTATTTTCCTATATGTCTACTTACCCTTCCCCTAGTCCTTATGGAAGCTCACCTCCCTTGTACTGACCTAGTCAACAGAATTTAACATTGGTCAACCATGGTAAAACTTATTCAAAGGATCAATTAATATTTTATATGTCCTAAAATGATATTTTATAGGTTTAAATGTGTTTACAAGTCATAAATTGGCCACTTGTTAGGTCTCATGTTTAAAAAGGGTCATTTGGCCATCTTTTTCACTCAATTAAGTGACTTCTGACGACTTTAAAGTTGATATATTTGTCACCAAGGTGGATGAGAATGTGGAAGAGGTCAAAGGATGTTAGGTTCAGTCAGGTGGTAGTTACAAGTTAGATATATGTAGGAAATGATAGTTTTCCCTTGAAAATAGGCCATTTATAACACTTATGTAGACTTCTCAATTTCCCTTGTAGCTAAAAACATAGTGGTGTGACTCTTCATATCCCCATAGGTTATTTACATGTTTGGATTGCATATATTTCATAAAAAAAATCATCTAAAACTCATTTCTCTTCTTTTTCCATTGGCAAGCTAAGGAAGGGCAAGTTCAAGCACTCACTATGGGCCATATAGGTGGAGTCGAGAAGAATGATTCTATAAGTGGATATTAATTTGATTTCACTTCACTTCCATAATAATAACTCTTAGATTTGTGTCTCATCCTTTATGAACAATCACTTACACTTTAAACAACTTTTTATGAACTTGTATTCAAGAGGGGTATGATTGTGCATCTATTTCTTGTTTTCAGGAATCCATGGAGCTGTGTGAGTTTGATGAAGTGTTTTTAGGTGGGAATAGGCCCTATCCAATGGTTTTTACATCATCCAAAAATTATCTCTTAATTCCCTTGAATGATATTTCAAAATTATGCTTTTTTTCCAAGTTTGTATTCATGGGTGTGGAACTTGTATTTTCTCAATGTGGAATGAGCTCCATGAAGTGTTTTAATGTGATTAAAATCATGTTAGAAATGTGATTTAGTTTAATGAAATTTTGAGATATCAATTTATAAATCCTTCAAAGCTACTTGCATATATTCCCTTGTTCACTGCCTTGTCTTTAGAATATGTACTTATTTTCAGCTTATGTTTGAGCTCCAAGAGGTCTATACAGACCTGTGAAGGGTGAAAAGAATGGTGGAATTCATGTTTGAGGTTATATAATACCCAAAGGTCATGGTGTTCATGCCATGAAGGTGATAATGCTATGAAAGTTAGAATTTTTTCCTTCAAAAGGAATGATTGACTATTTTGGGTTCTCAGTCCCCAAATGGACCAAACAAAGATCCTAGAGCTTTTTGGGGATATCATATGTCATGACTGAAGGTATTTCCAATGTCTTTGATTATTTGACCTTGTAGCCCTATCCAAATATAAAGGCTATGCAAATTTTTAGGGTTAAAAGGTAAGAGGAAGGATTTTGAGCATCTTTAAAATGGCCAAAAACCACTGAATTGTGATATGATATCTACAAGGTTTTGAAATATTGAGCAACTTTTGCTTTCAAGACTAATATTAGGTCATGCACCTAGGTTGAAATGACTCCACTAGATCAAATTGGAATACTTATAATAAAAAATCATCAATAGTATAGATTACATGATCCTATTTACTTTCTCATACCCTCTGTCCATACATAGGCTTAGGAAAGGCCATCTACAACAAGGCTATATGACAGTGGTGTAGGGAGTTAGTTCTGGCGTTACTTTGAACTTACAAGGAGATTAAGAGGCTCATTAACCCCAATGACCTTCATGGAAGGTCAAAAAACCTAAATAAAACTTCAATATACCTATAAAACCTATAGGAAATCCCTAAACACATGAACCCAATCTACAGGGTTCTCAAGCAGTAAGGTCAAAGTGGTTTCCCTTATACTAGAAGGGACTGTGTGGGTGAAATCTGACCAAGAAAAATTTTAGGTGACCTCAAGGAACTCATTGGAATCCTAATACACCATATAAAAGGCCTAATATTAACAAGGACACACCTACAATGGTAGAACATGGTCTCAGTCCAGTCAAGGCAAGGGTATCCTCCTTGAGGACCTAAGCATAAATTAATGCTAATTTGGAGGCTTCCATAGTGAAACCAAGACAAAGGGGGATATTATGAATAAGGAGGCATGGAAATTAGGTACACAAGAATAAACCAATCTTAAATACCCCCAACATTCTTTAATACATTTTATAATCCAAGATTTTTGGTGAGCAACCTCTAAATACAGTCAAAGTAATTTTGTCTTAGTCAAAGCATGAGACCTAGTCTAGGTTTCTAAGGGGATAAGAATGGGTTAGAGGGATAAATATATATTAAATGGTTTGAATACATAATAAGAGTAATAAATTATCTTTTTATGTCCCAACCAAGATCAAGTAAATCCATTAAACCTCCTAATACAACCTATACCCTGCCTACCTTCATAGTTTACCTTCTTCATAAAGTTTGCCTTGGGAATTTAAAAATTTGGATGGTAAAATGGAGGAGTTAGAAGATTTAATTTGGTAAAATGTACCCTTGGTAGTCAAATAATATAATAAAATCATCAATTTTCAAATACTAATATTACAAACTATCTCTATTTTATCTCAGAGTAGGGGTATTTTTATCTTGTATGGAGATGGTAATTTTTGAAAAAAATGATGAAATTGATGACCAGAGAGAAAGAAAGGAATATATGAAGGTTTTATAAGCTGTATGGGACCTAAGAAAAGATTAAAAACCTTGATATAAGTATTGTAAGAAAGTAAGATGCTCTAACCAAGGAGGGTTACAGTCATGCATGAAGGAAACCCTTAAGCCTAGAAGCCAAACTGAGGATCATGTGAATTTTTGACTTTGTACATGATTTAAACTTGAATATTTAATGTTTTTAGAGGTAAATTTAAGGTTTTTAATCCATAAATAATAAAATTAATCCATTTTATGGTCAATTGGAATCTCAAATGGTAGGTAGACCAATTGGCAAGGTTTAAACCTAATGTCAAATGGGGGTAAGTTCTCAGTTTTAGTTCTTGAGGAGATATTAAAATAGTTTGGAAATGTTTTTTTAATTATTTTAAAAGTGTATGGACCATTTTTTTGAAAATAAATCCACTAATAAGCCATTCTTGGCTTAAAATGACTCAAACCCTCACAGAAGTTCATAAAATGGCTCTAATAGTCAAGATCAAATGTTCATAACTTTCATGAAATGATGCATGGGACATGGAGGAATTTAGGAGAGTTGTATAAGACCTTAAGGATCCTTTATTTGTATTTTTAGGGAATTCTAACGTGCCATATTCATGAACAAATTCTAAGAGTGCTAGTCACTCCAAAACCCTCTTAAACCCTATTTTTTGAGTTGATGGTAGAAATCAAGATTAAAGTGCCTATATATGGATGAATTTTACCATGAGTGATGAAGATAAGTTTTTTCCAACTCCATTAGGTTCAAATCCGTAGAATTGGATTGTATGGAATCTGAACAGGTGATGTAAGAGATAGGTTTTCTTGACATTTTTTGTTTTTTATAGGTCTTGAAGATGACCAATAGATGATAACTACTTGGGAGGATATATTGGGACTTAAATCAACTCTCCATTCCATTTTTATACATTTAAAATACTCACAAGTGTCTCTACTAGGTCTCTCACTTCAGCCAAGCTTAAGTGACATCAGAAATAACATAATGGAAAGAGTGGCAACTCAAAATTGAAGGTCTTTTAAGGTGTTTTGGATGGATCTAAGCATATGAGGTGTCTATACAGGTGTCATAACACCTATTTTATGGATAATTTGATAAATATGAAGATATTTCTAGTGATAATTATCAAAATAATCCTAATGGAGGGTGATCATGACATCAGATAATGATTGTGCTTGTGTAAGAAAATATCAATAATCAAAGAAAATTTTAATGCATGTAAAGGCATAATTATAACCCCCTCTTCTTAGTGAACATGTTACACTTGTACCTAATCTTCATTAGAGTGCTCAAGAGGGTCCATTGATGAAGGTAGTTTTCAAGGGAAAGTGGAAGAGTTCCTACACCAAATGTGAGGGAGTTACTTGGTTTGAGATGGACACATGTCCACATCAGTATTTTGACCTATCTTACACCTCATTCTCATGATTTTTAACTAATGGGAGAACTTTTACACTTATCCTTGTTTCCTTTGGACTTCTCTTTTCTCTCTCTCTTCTCACATTTTATAAATGCAAGCCATTTTGTCTTTGCAAAGGATTCCAACTCTTGGCATGGTGCAAACCCTACCAAAATTGTACCTTGATTTGTACTTAAGATAATGAGAAGTGAGATAGATATACTCTAATTCCATTTTCACTATGTGTTGAAGTGATCCATCTTGAATGTCAAGTATAGATTGAGTTCATCTTGTTTTAATGCAATCCTTGAATGTCTTACTACAAATGAATTCTCTCCTAATAGGTTTCATGAAGTATATGTTGTTGTAATAGACTATTGAAGTGTGTATGAGTTTGGTAGTGTCATATCTGACCTTTCCTTCACTTTCCTTCATTTTTTGAGTTATTATTTTCCTTCATGAGAAACACTAATGTTAGGTAGCTCCATTAATAGTGTTGAGGCTAGTTTGGTTGTCTTAGTTCATTATCTAAATTCCAAGTGTATGAATGGAAGAAACTCTTGGTGTATCACCTCCTAATTTAGGTTTTATTTATGTATTTTTCTTTCCCTTTTCACACATAATAGGTAGATTTAGTATCATAAGCACATCAGGTCATATCTATGGAGCTATCCCTTAAAATATAGAGGTCTACTTCCATTATAGGTGCCCCACACACCTGGAAGTATTCCCATGTCCAAATATTTAAGAGGCTTGAATAACCTCTTCTAGGGTGAAATATTTGGAGATAACAATTTTATTTGATAAGTGGGACCCTCTGTAATGAAGCTTTGTGTAAGAGATTACCACTTAGCATATTCATGGGGCCATGACTTTTCAAACCTCATCTCACACCATTAGATCAAAGGAGTGAGAAATATTGGATGAAGATCTAAATAGTTTTATATGATTGGTCCATAGTGACCTCACAATGGTCTTGAAGGATTCAACAATTCAATGCTCAACTCATACCGTCTGATCATGATCTCCATCGTAGCAAGGACCATAGGTATTTTGCAAGGTGATCTCATTTTAAGTCCATCTTGGGGATTTTAATGCTCCATTGGATTGGTTCCCATGATTAAGTGAGGACTATTAAATCTGTGAAGAAGCATGAAAATTAAGTTAGGATCTTTAAATAATAAAAACTGAGGCTAAGTTTTAATCATAAGGCCCCACTTGTATTAATAAACATGAGGGGGGCTTAGGATTAAAGTTTAGGATAAACATTAATTAGGAGGTGACTCAGGTAAGAAATAAAAAATGGACCTTGCAAAACCATTTTAAACAAAGTTAGAATAAACAAGGATATATATGATGAAAACACAAGGACTTAAGTCTTATTTTATATTAAGGTTTAGTTGATGATAATAAATGTGACCATGACTTAATATAAACTTAGACTTAAGTGATTTAAGTGTTGAATATTCCCACCAATTTACTCCTACTAAATTTAAATTTAAATCAAAAGGTTTTTTGAACTTAGGGTTCTGCTAAAGGGGGTCCAAGATTACATTTTATAGACCAAAAACCATTAGAAGAATGGTAAATTATTTGCCTAGTAAAAACTAGTGTTTTTTCCATGGAACCTGCATTTCTCACAAATAGGGTAAAACATCAAGAATGTTAGTCAATCACAATCTAACTATAAAATTTCTTTATACCCTATTAGAGTGGATGATCTTCAAATTCTATAGAATTTTTAGGAGTAGAGCAAGGTTTTTGATGACAAGGTTCCAAAACATCTCAAGGGCCCCAATTTTTAGAATTAGAGGTATGTTGGCCACAATAAATGGTGACTCATATGGGAAACATAGCCATATGTTAGAACCTAGAGGATATGGTTTAGAAAATAAATAAATCACCTATTCTATTGGACCCATGCCATCATCATGATCTGTTCATAGTTGAAACAAGTTTTATACCTTGAAGATTAGGTTTAATTAATAGGATATATTCATGTTATGTGTGTTATTTGATTTCACTTACTATTTTCCATGAGACTCAAGGATTAACTTCCAAGTTTCATATCCTTAATCATTTACACTAGCTTAAAGGACATGGTCGATCATGAAGGATAATGCTTCTGGTTTAGGGGAGGCTTGGGCATTACTCTGCTACCATCCAAGCATCCATAGCCCCCAATAGATATGCCTTTGGATCCACTCAAGGCCTTGCTCCATTTCCAACTAGGCATCCATATCCCTAGTAGAGATTACTCAAATCACCTATGCTCGAAAATCTTTAGATTTTGCATTGAGTTCTTATATTATATATTTTTGATGTACATTTTAATGCTTTCAGCAAGGTTGGGAACCAAGAAAGCTAGGTTTAGGGATTTTATCCAAGTTCATGATTTTATAAAATCACCCATGGCTATAACCATTATCCCAAGAAAGGATGTCTTGTTAAGTGCAAACATGATTTTACCCTAATAAGTTAAACCTTCATCTCAAGACTACAACTCTTCTTAAAACCCATACTTAGGTCAAGGTGATATCTTAGGTTTGAATTGCACAAAGGATATTTTCATTAGTCTTTGAAAATTCCTCCATGTTATAGGAGAAGTTCATATTTTAGGTCTATGGTCATCATATGTATGAGGTTCATATCCTATTCTTGAGTCTTGGTAACCTTTTGAGTACACAAGATATTTAAGTACCAGACTATCTAGAAGGACTTATTAGAGCCAAAGAAAAAAGTAAAAGAAAAAAGCAAAAGCACAATGACAACAAATAAATAAGTACAAACAGAAATAAGAAGAAGGAAAGGAAGGATAGAAGAAAGAGAAAAAATATGCATAAAAAAACCAAAAGAAATAAACTAACTAGCCTATTTACTCTAACCTTAATCAATCTTATAAATCATATTCCATGGATACACCTGGTGGAGCTACATCAAATTAATGCTTGAGATATTTCCCATTTATGGGAAATGTGAATCTTTCTCCCTGGAGCTATTTTAGTTTGAAGGTGTTGTTTCCAAGTGTTTCAATAATCTAATATGGGCTAATCCACAAAGGCATGAATTTTCCGTGCTTACCCTTGGGTTCAGATGCTTTGTCCCAAAGGAGGACTAGATCTCCTTATCTGAATACCTTCACTTTTGAACTCTTATCAAACCATATTTTTACCATGTTCTGATGCTTGTTTAAGTTAGCAAAGGCTTCTTCCATTGCATCTTCCATCTGAATGATATATAGCAACCTAGAATTTGTAAGTTCATAACTTCTTCCATGTACTCTTTCATAAATCTAAATGTGGGCAACTTGAGGGTGATAGGAAAGATAATTTATTGGCCATACACCAATAATAATGGTGATGCCTTTAAGGCTTGATTGACTCTAATTCTATCTACCCATAGAGCATATTTGAGGAGTTTGTGCCAAGTTTTAGGCTTGTCTTTAGTAGATTTTTAAATTACGTTGATTAGCTTCATGTTGGTAGATTCAGAGACTTCATTTCCTTAGGGATAATGGTTAGAATCAAAATTTTAAGTGATACCATTATCATAAGCCCACTCATTAATTTATATGGATGTAAATACATATCCATTATCACACACCAAGGAGATTGGGGTTCCAAATATGCTATAAATTTTTTCCTCTAATAAGTTGGTCACTACTTTTCTTCTACAGTGTTTAGTGTCTATAGCTTCAATCCACCTTGTGCAATAATCTGTGGTAGTTAGGACATATTTGTGGCCTTTAAAAGAATTGGGGTTAATCACTCCTATGAAATCTAACCCCCATTGTGCAAAGGTTTTGTCAACCATCACTAGTTGTAGAGGCATGTATACCTTTGGTTATTTAGTACTATAGACTTGGAAATAATGACATTCTCTTAGGTGTTTGTGAGCATTCTTAATGAGGGTAGGCCAATAATAACCATCTCTAACGATTTTGTGGGCTATTATTCTTCCTGATGGATTTCCACTACCTAGTTTCTCATGGAAAGTACTCATGATTTGATAAGCCTCCTCCTTAGATACACATCTCAAATAGACTCCTTCAAAGTTATTTCTATACAATACTCTATCTTGGATCAGATAGTGAGAATCTTTGAGTCTCACGGATCTTTTTTTCTCCCTTGCGAATCCTACAAGACAAGTACCATTGATTAGTAAATTAATCAAGGAGTCAGACCACTCATTGGGTTAGAAGTCATGTTGCCCAACTTGCATGACATGTAGTTTGGGATTGGCATTGGCAATAATTTGGACTAGACCTTAAAAACTCACAAACTTAGCTATTTTAATTTCTATATCATACTCTTGATGGACTAACATCCATTTAATTCTATGTTCACCCAATTCATTTTTACTTAGCATGAGTTTTGTAGCAAGGTTTAGCAAGATATTATGTAATTTTTTTTCTGAGGATGTAATGTCTAAATTTATTTATTACTTTTCCTAGTGAAAATGTTTGTTTGTCAATCAAGGAATAGTTCAATACTATATTCTTGAAATTAGTACTCATGAAAGATATTGGGTGATCATTCCCATCAAATTTATAAGTTAGGATTGTAGCCATTTTGTGATCAGAAGAAAATGAATACAAGTAAAAGTCCTTAAAAAAAATTGACTTATCAACATTGGGGCTTGACCAATTATTTCCTTGATACTATTAAATGCTTTCTTGGACTCCTCATTCCAAGTTATTTTGGCATCTTTCTTATACATGTCATTCAATGGTTTAACAATCTTATTAAACCCTAAAACGATTTTTCTTATGAAGTTTATTTTGCTAAAAAATGACTTTAGATCTTTCCAACTATTTGGAATCTCTATCTTAGAAATGGCTTCCACTCTTTCAAGATCTATATAGATCCATATTTGGTGATGACATGACCTAGCAGTTTCCCTTTAGTGACATAAAATATGTTTTTCTTAGGTTTGAGAGAAATTCCATACCTTCTAAACCTCTCAAACACTTGTTGAAGGTGTGGGAAGTGATCTTCCCAATTTTTAGAGAACACTGTTAGGTCATCCATATAGATTATGATGAATTTTCCAAGTAGACCTTGGAAATCATAGTCCATGTCTATTTGAAATATATCCCCTACATTAATTATTCCTAAGGGAATCTTTTTGTATGTAAAGGTTCCCCACTTATTATTAAAGGTTGTCTTCATTCTATCTTCTTTGTCCACTAACACCTGGTTATACCCTAAAAAGCCATCAAGGAAAGACATCATGGTTGACCCCAAAATAACTTGTATCACTTGGTCTAGAGAGGGTAAGGGATAATTTTCCTTTTCAGATGATTTATTTAGATTTATAAAATCAATGCACAATCTAGTTTCACCATTCTTTTTCTTGACTGGAACTAAGATGGGAACCCAAGTGGAGTGCTTAATGGGAAACACAATCCTTGCATATAACATCTTCTTAATTTCTTTGAAAATAATGGGTTATAAGATGGGGTTAACAGGACTTTGTTTTTTCTTGAAGGGTTTACAATATTATTTGAGGGGTATAGTGTGAGTGATAACCCTTGGGTTAAAGATTTTTAAATCGTCATAAGACCAAGCAATTACATCTTTGTACTTGGTGACTAACTCCCTAGCTCTTTTATTTTCCATTTTTGTGCAAGCCTTCCCCACATTAACTTGCAGGGGTTGATCCATGGGTCTAAGATTCATTACATTGTAATCTTTCCCACTCACCTTAGGAAGCTTAGGGGTTTCAATAAGCTTGTATTGATCAAATAACCTTTATAATGAAATCATTCCCTTGGGTATCTTTTAATCATACAGTTGATTAATTTTTCCATTGAATTTACCTTTAAGGATGTTTCCATTAATTTCATCAATTATATGAGATTCAAAAGCTCCTAAGTTGGTCATGATTTCCAAGATCTGATGATCATCATTGAAGACTTGGAAGTGGTTCACATTATCTGGGATTGAAGGGTAGGGTATTAGTTCAATACTAAGGTTAGGTAAATCTTGATCAGGTATGAGGTTGGTTGCAGTGAAAGCTATTCCATCAACAACCTTGTTTTACTCTCTAAGGATGGAGAGGATGTTGAATGCATCAAAGGACTCCATTATATTCTAGAATCTAAATTTGTACATCTTTAGGTATGAAAGAGTGTATTGGTACTTGATCCTCACTTGGTTGAATACATGTTTAGAATCCCCATAAAAAAGTAACTCTTTGACATTATTTTTAATGGAAAATTACAACCCTAAGATGAGAGCCTCATAATTACCTAGGTCATTGGTACATGGGAATTATAGGCTATAAGATGCATGATATTATTTTCTAGTAGGGTTTTTCAAGGCAATACCAACTCTAGATCCAAACTTGCATTTAGCACCATCAACATATAATTTCTATAAACTAGCTACAACCTGATTATTTTTGGAATTGATCACTTTTGTAGTCTCTAAGGTGAAGACTCCCAAGTCAAAATCAAGGAAATTAACCCTTTCATTGATAACATTATACTCAGTAATCATATGCTTCATCCTTGGTTCCCTTTCCACTCTTATCTAGTTTGGAACACCCTTCTAAAGAAATCATAGATGTGAACAATTAGTAGACATATATCTGTTTAAGGCCTTGGTCCATTCTATACTCAAGAGTAGTCTGTATGCATTGGGAATGTCTACTACTTGAATGTCAATGAATTGTTGCACTCTTGGCTCACTAGATAACTACATGTGTACATTTAATAATTCTCCAATGACTTTAACTCTTGATTTATCTAATTGTGTAACTACCCTATCAGACTTGATTGGGTTTAGTCCAAGCTATTCACATAGTCCTACAACCATAATATTAGTTGATGCCCCAGAATCTAGAAGACAATTGTGGATATTCTTACCAAATATCCTAACTATGATTAGGAAAGGTGGAGATTTTGCTTTAGCTATTTGCATGGTTATGTTTGCATTATCAGTCTTGGGTGATTTCCCAAGTTTCTTAGATAATGATTCTAATATAAATATCTTTGATCTGTAATTTGATATAATTCATGCAAAGTGATGTTGGCCTTAATTTTCTTCATGTCTTCAACAATGTTATAGTCAGAGACCTTACTTGGGGAATCAACACTAGGCTTGGAAGAACTTCCTTTGGGTGGCTCAAGGTCATTCATTGAAGTCGTATTAGGAGGAGTTCCATAATTTTTTGGGGGAGTTGAAGTTGTCAGTGGTTGATTTTGTTCCCTATTCCTAAAATGGCAAGTCTTCAAGAATTGTTGAAATGCTTGGATCTCTTCAAGAATATTTTTTGGTTCATTATCTTCCTGAGAAGGAAATTGGAATGTCTCTACCATACGGACTTGGTATGATTAATTGTATCCAGAAGTATTTTTAGCATTATCCTTGTTAGGGACCACTTCAAATGTGTCTAGATCTTCTTGAAAATCTTTAAAGGCTTTATAGAATTCAATACAATCAATCTCACCATGCTTAGAGTAGCATTCACTCCACAGTAGTTAGGTAAAGCAATGTCAATGAGATTGATGTCCATGGTCTTATTACTAGAAAAGGGTTCATTATCCTTGTTTCTATTATAGAAGATATCATTCTAAAATCTATTTCCTAGTTTGTTGAATTTTTGGAAAGTAAAGTTCCTTCTAGAATTCTCACTAATATTACCAACTTAATTTTCCAACTAAAGAAAATTAGTGTTAAGTTTATATACCATCTTTAATATGGGCTCATTCTCAATCTTATGGGTCTCAAAATTGTAGACCTGATTATTGCTTGTACCAAAATTTGGTATTAAGGATTTATGACCATTATTAGAAGATCCATTAGTAGCTTGGTAATTTAAGAATCCTAGATTTTGGTTAGGAGCAACATAACTAGTGGGTAGTATGCTCAAATCCAAGAGTTGATTAAGAGTAGGGGTCTTTTGGTTATTATTGGGAGAAAGGCTCAGATCAAGAATCTAACATTGGGAATGGAGTAAGCCATTTGACTTTGTGGTTTCATCTAATGACTAATAACTATTTCCTCAAAATAATTTTGGGATAATGAAGCTATAACTAGGATAGATCTCTTTAGGAACATAGAAGTCATGGGATCTACTACATTCTTATATATTTTAGGGGCTAGGGCATCATTAGGCTTGTAGGGTTCCATGGTCTTGCTATACTTCTTCTAGAATTTGGCATTGAAATATCTTATAGGGTCACTTGCATCTCTCTTGATGGTTGTGAATTGATGATAAATGACATAAGGACTAATAATCTTACCAAACTGGTCAATGAAAAGAGTGTTGAAATCATTCCAAGAGGTAATGCAATCATTAGGCAAATTGAGGAACCATTCATATGCTGCATCTTTGAAAGTAAAATTAAATAGCTTACATACTACATGCTCATGTATGACATTTAATAATCTTAAATTAGCTTTGAAATATTTAACATGTTCCTCTATAGTTACAACACTAGTTGGACTAAATATGGGTAAATACTTCTTAGGGTTGAATAGTAAATCATGGAATATATCCTGAACATTAATAGGTGAGCCTCCTAACCAAATCATACCTAGATGTGATTTGAAGGAAAAAGTACCTTGAATTGGTGAAGTTGGAAGAGATCTAGATCTCCTACGTGTACCTTTATTACATCTATCTTTTCTGTGTACCTTGAGCTCAATCAAAGGCTCTTTGGTTAATGAGTGTGCTCTTGTTCTAATTCTTGGTAGTTCCAAATTGAAGGTTTGAAATCCTATTTGAGATGTAGTGTATCAAGTTAATCTTTATAAATAACAAGGACTAAACATGAAAAATAAGCTAATCCTATAAAGATCCATGTAAAGAATGATAAAGGATATCAAATTTCAACTAAGATAGCTTGAAGATGTATCCTATTATGCGACTATAGTCGATCTTTACAATAATGAATCAAAATTGTTAGGAGATCACCTGATCTTTGAATAAAATAAGTCATTCTAACCTCAAATACCATAGATTCTTCAAATTTATATTTATATTTACTAGAATTAAGCAATCATTCATCACAAAACTATGGAATTTGATTCAAGAAACTACAAAGATGGGTCAAAAACTTCCAAGACTAATGATATTTACACTTTGAAGCAAAGATTTACTTCACAGGTGCAAAGATAACATCAACCTTTGATTAGTTAACACCAAAATGACCCTCCTTCTAGTGCCAGTGGAGTTGATCCTGTTGATGCCTCTAAGTGTACCATAGGTTCTCTTAGTGTTTACAAAACACTTCTCATTTTAAAATCCTAACAATTCAGTACATGAGTTGCAGGTATTTGACAATTATAATGTCTATGGTGAAATAGTAGCAAAGAAAAGTAGACTTTTCCATAATATTTATATGATTTGGTGGTTAGGAGCCATGCTGGTCTAAACCTTTGTGAATTTTGGTGAATTTTAATTAAATTTCAAAGCTATAATAATCTAAATGGATATTTGGAAATGAGATATAAGCTATAGTGAGTTATCTTTAAAAGTGGAATAAAAGAGAAAAGTAAGGGAAAAAGAAGACAAACTTGATTTTTGATCTTTATCTCTAACACCATTACAAAGTTTCAATTACCTGAGCATGCATTTAAAATAGTATGTAATTCAAAATATCTTATGCTAAATTTTCACTATAAACCAGACAAACTTTTGGGGCTAAAATTGAAGATACAAGTAAGAACCGAGTATGCATTAATTTTTTACCACTATACTTAGATAGATAATACACATCTTTGATATAGAACAAATTAAAATGAAGCAACTTATGATCTTTTCAACTAATCTAGCATAGCATAAATTAATAACCCTATAACAAGAATGCAATTTATGATTCAAAGAAACCATTTAAATTAGGGATCTAGATAAGGAATTGAGAGAAAAGCTAATGGACATTAACACAACAAGATGGAAAATCTTTATAGAATTTCTTAGCTATATTAATTATTCTAAGTATACAATTTTTGCTCAAAAATATCCCCTTACAAAATGGTAACACTACTTATTTATAGAAAGCATAGGTGGTGTATCAATTAGTGTTCAAGATACATATGTGTATAATAAGGACAACCATCCTTGTATGAAAATTCTAAAATACATATGACCTTTTACATTGGATTGACCTAAAATAATGAATATGCTAACAAAATAGCATATTCATATACAATAGAATATTCCATTTTAGAAGTGATACAATGATAGAATATTCTATTGGGTTGGTGATGGGCCCTACATCTATCTTTGGAGGATGTCTTTGGCCTTAGTATGTTATTCACTAACTAGTTCCAAATCTACTTCAAGCTTCATTAGACATCCCTCTTCTTGTTTTTCAAGCTTATTGAACTCCTTGTCATTCCTAAACATAACCTCCTTGTTAATTCTAACCTCTGAAATACATTCTCCTAAATCATAGATGATGTCTAGGATCTTATAATTCTTGTTGATAAATTGGCCTTGACTCTTTCCTTTTATTTCCTGAATGGTGGTAGTGGCTCTTTGCTTGAACTTTTCATCATCTATTAATTTGAGGACATTAGGATGTGAAGGCTCCATTAGTATGGTCCCTAAGAATTTCTCAATTTTGTCCATTAAACTCTCATCTTCCTCTATAATTTTGTTGAAATCATTGTGCCATGTGCTTAGGGTTTGTACCTTTTCAATAAAAATTCCCAAGATTGCATTCAAGTGTCCTAAGCTAATAGTTTAGAGCTTGAGATCTATTTTCTTATCTACATATTGATTAACTCAACAATTTGCTCCTCTAAAGCCTACCATTGGATAACCAAGGCTCTAACTACTTTAGCCTATTGTGTTAAGGCATCTCTCCTAAGTTTCATATCCTTCAAGGTCTCAAACATGTAAAAAATTATCCACTTAACATCTTAATCATCTCCTCAGGGACCAAGAGGATGGCTTGGGTCTCAAGGTTATGCTTCTCCTTCTTCAAGTTGGAAAACTATAGCCTCAAACCCCTTATTTTTGACATTACTTGTGTTGATTAGGCTCAAATTAAACTCTCCACATCTTCCTAGTGGATATGATTCTCTCCTAATTCTTTCCCTTGGACTAGAGTTAGACCTATAGATGGTTCCAAATTTTGAAAGGTGAACTCATTTATACCCACCATAGCCTTCTTTGAGGTAATCATTTCCATCCCTAAAGTGCCTACATTGAACTGTAATATACTATTGGGATTAGTGGACTTGATGGTTTTTGTAATTTCTACCTTCATGTCATTATACTCTCCTAAAACATCCATTTTCATGTCACTAGGACCTTTTGCTTCCACTAGCCTTCTTTCTTCTTGGTCCTTCATCATATCAATAATCCATGGTTGAAATTCCTCATGTACATCAATGTTAATATTTTGTGTCAATGCCCAAGAATGGGCCATGGAAATAATCTTCTAGAGTTTTCCATAAATGAACCAATTTGGAGTGACCAGCTCATGGATAGGGAACTAATCACTAAATAGATTTATATCCTACGTTGGATGTAAAAATGGAAGTTTTGACTTCTTGGACCTGGCAAGGATAAGGGATAACTCTGCTTTCCTCTTGCTCTAAGTTATGGTTGGAACTAGGGCCAACTCAGGTTACTTTCCCTTATCTTTTTCAATCCCTTCCATTTGTTCATGAGCCTTTGTAACTTGCTCTACTTGGGTGCTAGGGTCTTCATGTGTTTCCTCCATATCTAAACCATAGGCTTCTTCAAGAACTTTGAAAATAGCCTCATCTATTTCATATGGCTCAAGATCCACCATGTCTACATGCTCCACCGAAGATGATGGTTTTCTGGGATTACCTAAAGATGAAGCTACCTCACCTAACATTTTTTCCAATTACTATTTACCAAGGTCTTGAAGTGCTAGTAAAGCTTCCTAAGGATGTCCTTGAGATAGTGAAACCTCTAATTGAGAAGGTCATTGAGGTTCCCTAAAAGTGGAAGGAAGTAGATGATACTGGAGTGGGTGCATTTTCCAAATATCATCTATTGGCTTTCTCTCATGTGCTAGTCTATGCTCCAATTTAGCATTACATTCTTTAAATCTTGCTAGCACTTCCTCAAAGTTGCATGCCTTGGTGTAAACATGATCATAGATTCCAGACTGGTGATCATACATGGGCTTAGGTAATTTCCTATCTTTCTAATGACCCTTCACTACTCTTTTAGGATCCCACATATGCAATTCATCCACTTGGAAAATAAAGTCCTCCCTCTGTCTAGACATGACATCATCATATTTTTAGTAATGTAATGTGGTCTTTCAAATTATTAGAGGAAATGGATGGAGAAGACCCTTTTTATTTTCCTTACATACTCCATCAATTCCATTGAGGAGTTGAAAGGTGATCTCTTGCTCAGCTAGCTTGTTTGGGACATATACAAGTAATCTATATGGCAAGGATAGGGTTACCTCAATTCTAATACCATGTAATTAAGGTAATACCAAATATCCCCTATCATCATCACATACTTTCTGATCAAAGGGTGTACTCTAGGCATGGGGAATCTAGTGATGGTCTATGTCAAGGAAAGATAGATGCAATCACAAATGAATTGCATATGGTTCCTATATTTGAAAATATGTATCTTTGAATAATGATGGGATATAGTGGTTCTACCCCTAAGAGACCAATTTTTTATATTAGGAAACTGGGTGGAAGCAAGTAGGACATCATGAAGAATTGCTTGTTGGTGGTTTTCTTTTATGGTAAAAAATTGGAGACTCATGTGGATTCTTATCATATCTCCAATAAGAGGGGCGAGTTTTGATCTATCAATAAGTGCACATAGGAAACCCAGGTGGGATTGACATAAGTGGTTATGGCAGTCCAAAAAATACTTTTCAACAAGGTCATAACAACCCTAATTCCTTCCCTAAATTGTGCAATTAGAATTCTTCCATGGAAATCTCTGAATACATGGTTTCCCTAGACCAGTCATGGTTTAAGAACAGTGTCCAAATCATTTTGGGTGGTCTAATTCTTTATGGAGGGAAAATCAATATAGGACCATGGAAGTTTGTAGTAACCCTCAAAGGCTAGATGGGAAATGTATGAAATCATCTTAGATGAACCGTCTTTTACAATCCAATCATCATATATCCTACACTCTATAAAAAATGGAGTAAGCACATTGATACAATGAAGTAACTTAGGTTTAGTATCCACATGATGAAGATTGGCCAATTGCATAGCATCCAAGTCCTTGTATTTGGTGTTGAATACCTCAATTCTCCTCTCATTCTGAGTTTGGGATTGCATCTCTTCTATGGTGAAGAATATATTGGACCAATTTGTGAATCTATTGCTCAATGTTATGACACCCAAGTCTATATCCTTGAAAACCCTACCCAAGTGGTTTATGGATAAGTAAAGTTCTATTTATTCTCTTCATTATTTTCTTCCTGCTACCATTATTTCTCCACCTTTCAAAAAGTTAATAGCCTATTCTGCAAAAGTATCTAGATTGTCCTTCTCACACTTATAATTATTTTTCAATTTTAATTGTGATTTGATCATTCACAATCTTCTTATTTTATGCAAGTTTTTAGGTTCTCTAGGAGCTTTAATGGTGGAGCTGATTTGGATCAAGGTTCATTTATGCCTTTAATCTAATTGATACTTATGTATTTATACCTTTGCTTTTCTAGATGGAAAAAATCTAAGTTTCATCATCTCTTACTTATGTGTATCCTATGTGGCATCCATTTGGCATCATTTCATGGCATTTCTCATAATTATCTCAAGGACAACTAGTCATTAGCCTTTCATTTTACTCTATTAGATCAAGATCCAAAGACCAAGGTCAAACCATTGATTATAATCTTGGGTATTTTACCTCATTAGTCACTTCAAATACAATATATCATGGTTGTGCCACTTTACACAATCTCTCACCATCTAATTCCAAGCCTTGAGCTTGTTCCACATGTCAAGCCCATGGGTCTCCTAGGTTTTATTCAAAGATCTCACACCATCAGATTGGGTTTGTGAAATCAAGTGAGGGTTGTAGTATTTTGTAATATACATGGGGTTTAAGTTAGTCTTGAGGGCCAAAAAACTTAGGTAAATTTATTAATAATAATATCTTTTATTGGAATAACAAAAGGACCCTTATTAAAAATGCATAAAATATGCCCCCTTCATTTGGGCAAAAAGATGCACTATGTTAAAATTGATAGTCTCGTTAACATCATAGACATCCTCATGGTCATCAAATAATGTTTACGAGAGTGTCAATTTTAACATCATGAAGTTCATGTGGTAATATATGGGGATGCCATAGGGAATCCTCTTATAGCTTCCTAGGATCTTGGATTCAATGCACTCCATTAGATCTTGAGAAGTGAGGACTGTTGGATGAAGATATGAGTATTTGCATTCTATTGGCTATATTTAATAAGTGAGACCCTCTACTAATGAATCTTGGTGCAAAATATTACCACTTGGTACATTCATGGGGCCATGACTTTTCAAACCTCATCTCACATCATTAGATCAGAGGAGCGAGGACCATTGGATGAAGATCAAAGTAATCATATATGATTGGTCTATAGTGACCTCATGGTGATCTTTAAAGCTTTGAAAATTCAATGATTAACTCATACCTTTTGATCATGATCTCCACCATAGTGAGGACTGTAGATATTTTACAAGGTGATCTCATGTTAAGTCCATCTTGGGGATTTCCACACTCTGTTGGATTGGGTCCCATAATTAATCAAAGATCGCTAGATCTGTGAAGAAGCATAAACATTAAGTCAAAATCCATAGACAATAAAAACTTAGGCTAAGTTTTAATTATAAGGCCCCACTTGTATTAATAAACATGAGGTGGGCTTAGGATTAAAGTTTAGGATAAACATTAATTAGGAGGGGACTTGGGTAGGAAATTAAAAAGGGACACTAAAAAGCCATTTTAAATGAAGTTAGAATAAACAAGGATGTTTACGAGGAAATTTCAATGACTTAGGTCTAATTTTATATTAAGGTTTGGTTGATGATAATAAATGTGACCATGCCTTAATATAAATTTAAACTTAAGTGATTTAAGTGTTGAATGTTCCTACCAATTTACTCCTACTAAATTTTAATTTGAATCAAAGGGTTTTTTGATCTTAGGGTTCTACTAAAGGGGGTCCATGATTAAATTTCATAGACCAAAATCCATTAGAAGAATGGTGTATTCTTTGCCTGGTAAAAACTAGTGTTTTCTTCATAGAACCTACATTTCTCAAAAATGGGGCAAACCATCAATAATGTTAGTCAATAAAAATCTAACTGTAAGCAAAATATGCTACCCTATTAGAGTGGATGATCTTCAAATTATATAGAATTTTTATGAGTAGAGCAAGGTTTTTGATGAAAAGGTTCCAAAACATCTCAAGGGCCCTAATTTTTAGAATTAGGGGTATGTGAGTCCCAACATTAGTCAAGCATAACAATAAATGAAAGATGAAATTACTAGATCCATTTTTAAACTACTCTCATATCTACCATTCAAAAATGTAATTCTAAAATAACTATTAGATTGAATCTATCATCAGTCACTGAATGTTCCTAAAGAATAAATGAATCAGAACTAAGACTAAAAATGATAGGCAGGGTTAGGTAAAAAAATTGGCTAGAGAAGGCTTAATTTCATGGTGGAAATGGTATAGGGTACATATGATGCAAATAATGGTATATCATGGCAAAAGGGGTGACTTGACATGACCTTAAATTGAATTGAGTGTTGCCTACATAGTCCTAAAGGACCTCAAGTCACTATAGTTCAAATGTATGGCAAGGTATAAAATCATGGTAAGGTGACGCACATGGAAAGGTATGAAATTATGGCAAGGTGAGGTAAATGGAAAATGGAAAAGGTAAGGCACATGGAAAGGCATGGTAAATGGTAAGGTGTAGTAAATGGTTATGTTATTCCTATTGATGTGGAGATGCATGTCCTTATCAACATATAATATAACCAAAATAATTACATGTTTAAATTACTATCCCTTGCCCTTTATGAATAACTTATCTCTCAAGAAATTGTTGTTGATTTGGACTCTAATAACACTATTATTATCTTCATTGGACATTTATTTTGTTTCCTCCAAACTTTGAGACAAGATGTCTTCATAGATTCTATAAAGGAAAGTTTATCCAGGGATGGTAAATATGGATAAATAGTAGATTAATGGTCTAATTTGGTGATGAAGATATGGATGATAATGGTATGTATAATGGTTGGGCAATAAATGAATATCAATATTTTCAAGTACACACAATGTTTTTGATTCCAAATTTGACATAATTTTTATTGTGGTAGGGCCGAAGACTTCTAAATATTCTCTTGATAGGACTACCAATTTTTTTATTATTCAAGCTTGAGAGCAACTACCATCTGGTTATGTTGTAGATTGGAAGTTGTATTGATGTTATTTTTTATAATGTCTTTATCAAGCATTGAATAACTATTGTGCTCAGCTATTGTCACTTTGAAGAGGTTTTCACCAATAAAATTGTCTTAATTCTTCTATATCACCTCTGAGAAGGTTTCACTAAGGAATGTTGACTTTTGACTTTGATTGTCTTCTAGTGCCTCAAACAATGATTCACTAGAAGATGTTGAGTTTGGAATTTCATTGCCCCATACCACCTCCAAAAAGGTTTCCATAGTAGATTGTTTTCTTTCTACATAAATATAGTCTTAATCCCCTTGATATTATACAATTAATATGTCACCATGGATGTAGTACAACAATGTGTGATTCTATTGGTCCCAATCGACACTTGTGGGAGATGGAATATTAATATAATGGCTATGTTGGTTGTTTTTAATGGAAGATGGAATGGCAATGGAATGGAAAGAGGCATCACAATCCTTGTAGAAGATATTAGGATAACCTATGTCAATGTTGAAGTAATCATCCTTGAAAAATGTGTAAGGATAAAAAATGTACACAAATTGATTTCCAAGGCATATTTAACCAATGTTGTAATAGCCATAAATGTACTCTAATTATAAATTTGAGTATAACTCAAGGGACTTTGAATTCTATGTTGAGACTAATGTTGATTCTACTTTTGATGCTAAATCTAATATCAGTTCAAAAATAGTTACTGACTTTAATATTGATTCTTTATCTAGTGTGGTAGCAAATATGATATATTAAACACTTGGTATTGGACAAATAATGGATTATGATGGAAAAATGGAATCTTTAGAAATAGGCTCATCTAAAAAGGGATCAACAAAGACTAGCTCGTCAATATGAAGCCCCTCAAAGAGAGATAAAAGGTCAAGGGGTAACTCCATAAAGACTAACTTGTTAAAGTGGGACTCCTCAATGAGAGAGAAGAGGTTGAGATACAACTCCGCAAAAACTAGCTTGTCAAAGGGATACTTCTCATATAAAGACAAATGGTCAATAGGTAACTCCATAGAGACTGGCTTGTCAAAGTGAGGTTTGGCAAATATAGGGTAAAGTCACAGAGTAATTTATCATAGGTTAAATAATCAAAAATAGTTTTTTCAACACAAACATCATGGATTGATTGGTTCTCTTGTCCTTGAAATACACTTGGTTTCAAAACCTCAGATTTGGACACAACTTGTTCTTTGAAAGATGACTCTTGCAGAGGTAATGACTAACTCTATTATTTTTTGAAGACCAGATTATATTATCTAAAGTGGGTGAAGGTTAGCAATGGATGAATAATGATTGGTGGTTTAGTAATGATCTATTTGTAAATAAGCTCATCTAATATAGACTTAACAAAGACTGGATATGGGTCTAAGCTGGTAGTTATGTTATGTCTAGTTATAATTGTGCAAACTTGTTGGTATGATGAGCTACCAAACTTGGAAGGGCCTAGAATGGTAATGAATGGGCATTGTGAATATTGGTTATTAACATAGGTTGAAAAATAAGGCCCTGAAATGGTACTAAATGGGTGTTATGGAGTGTGGTTGTTAACACAAGCTAAAGGATGAGGGCCTATAATGGTAATCCTTGGGTGCTGTGGAGCTTGGTTTCTAACACAAGATGAAGGATGATGGATTAGAATGGTAATCCTTGGGAACTGTGGATCTTGGTTTCTAATGCATGCCAAAGGATAAAGGCCTAGAATGGTAATCTTTGGGTGTTGTAGAGCTTGGTTTCTAATGCAAGTCAAAGGAAGAGGGCCTAGATAAGAAGGTGGCATAACCAAATACTATTCTAAAGGGTCATGCCTTTTTTCAATAGATGGAATATTATAATGTGGATAGGGATCCATATCATTAGTCGTATCATTATATGATTCTTGAACAAAAGCATCATGTCTTTGTTCAATGTATGAAATGTTATAAGATAGATCAAGCTCTGTTTCATAAGATACATCATCATACTACTCTTAAATAAAAGGGATGTTGGTCACAAAGTTCTCATAGTTTAGATTATACGTGGTCCTACTACGTGTGTAATGAGGCATATTTAGATCTATAGATAGGTCATATGATAAACAAAGTGTCTAAAGGTAACAAACAACCTAGGTCTAAAAAAAGGGCCTTTTGCTCTGTAAAAGAGACACAAAGGGGTAAACAAATAAACTAAGCAAAGGTAGAACAAAAGAATGTGAGACCGGTCTAAAAAATGATACTAATTTTCCCAAAGGTGGTTATAACCAACATAAAAATTAACACAAAGGCTTAAAATTGTATATAGCTAAAGTACTAATTTTCCCATAGGCAGTTATAATCAGTCACAAGATTATCTAAAAAAGTTATAATGATTGTGAATTAGGATCAAGAGATAGCAATGATTTTCCTAAAGGTAATATAATCGTACTAAAACACAAGGTTAGACTCGTAAAAACAAAATCAAACAAGAACTCAAAGGAAAACTAAATTAAGGTAATTAGATCAAATAACACTAAGTAATTAGATCACTTAAGACTCAAAATTTGATCCACAAAAATTATTGTAACAATGGAACTAAGACACTCAAAAATTTGGCACAACAAACTTCAAATAAAGTACATGGCAACATCTTGGATCAAAATGGATTCTCTAAACAAGGTAAAAAACAAACAAAAAGAACTAATTCTAGGCAAGGGGTCTTTTAGATCAAATAAGAAATCAACCCAAGTAACACAATCCAAACACAAAAAGGCAGACAACCTAAGCCCAAATTAGATGAAACTTTGGCATGAACTTGATTAGTTAAGTATTTTCACTTTGAAAGGTTGAATTTTAGATTTAATGCAATAAGACTCAAATGTTATAAGGTAAAAGAGCTAGACCAAAATGGGAAACATAACCACACATTTGGAACAAAAAAGGTATAATAATGTTTTGGAACTTGGTTTCAAAAGTGACAATAAACCTGAAATAATTTAGGTGGCATAACAATGCTCCTTCAAACAAATGACATAACAATAGTTTTGGACTAAAAAATCCAAGGCAAATATTTGAGATGAAATAGGAAGTGTAATGATGACCCATTTAAGCAAGTCATACACACAAATGGTTTTGTAATAAATTTCCAAGGCACAAAGTGTGACACAAATGGGTAGAGTAATATCTCTTAGACTAAAAGGGTATAGTATACAACGTGAATGCTAGGACATGTTTTGACATGTTTATTGACAAAAAAAATAGTTTTAGACACAAAATAATGCAAGTGAAATATAATAGCCCCAAAAACACCTAAGTGTATCACCCTATCCCTAAAAACTGACAAGGTTGATTCATATTGTCAAATTTTGTTGATATACTCCTTCTTGAGAGAAAATAATTTGTTAATACAAAAATTAAATGTGCATGAAAAGTAGGTTTTATAAGCTCCTTCTTTTCTCAATAATTTTTATGATGACATGGAACTTCCAAATACTCTCCATGCATTGACAATATTTTTACAGCAAGTGGGGTTATCTAAAAACTATAAATTTCACATGTTTCTAGATGGTCCCAAGTGTGGTTAACACTAGAGATGCAATCATGTCAATTGAGTTCATACTAGATAATTTAGTATGAAAGGGTCTATTAATTCTCATGGTGACTCTATCTATTTACTTATTAGTGGATTCCCTTGGTTATCTAAATCTAACTCAGGTTTTCATTACAATTGAGGAGGCTACTCGTTAGTCCTCTGGCAATCACAATATCCATGTCCTTATTTATATACCCCATCATAGAGTGGGGTTAGTACGATGTTTGAAGATGAAACCCCAAGTTAATGCACTCCTATAAAACATGTGAGGGAGAAGTGAGATCCCATACACAAGCCAAAATGTAATAAATAAATATAAAATGACTTTAAGGTCATTTTAGGATCACCCAAGTCATTTGGATCTTGGGGAGTTTCTTAGCAAAATTCCTTCTATGCTTGGACTAAGAAATAAAAGTAAAGGATAAAATGATTTTGGTCATCAAAGTTTCCTAAAGGGGATGGGGGAGAACATACATGCTACGTCAATTTTATAAAAAATACACAAACAATAAATAAACTAATAAACAAGAAAGCTCTTAAGAGCATTTAGTCTTTTTGTTCATTTTAAAAACCCAAGCAAAATGTGATATGAAATTTAACCATTTGGTTTTTTTTTGTTGATTTTTAAATTTTGAAAAACAAAAAACAAAGTGACTAAATAATTTTTAGGCACCAACTACAAATGAGAATTCATTTTAGTGCCCAAATTAAAATGTGAGATAATATTTATTTGTTTGACTCAAAATACCACTTTTTTGGCCAAGGTCCTGCATCCAACCAATTAGTAGTTTTTCTTGTTTTTGCTTTTGGGTAGTCTTTGGGAAAGAAAAACCTGCCAAATTCAAATATTAAAAATCTCCAAAACACAAAAAACCTGTAAGTTAAGATAAATATGTGAAAAGTCACTTACAAACTTTAAAAAAATAAATAGAAAACAACTAAAACAAAAATAAACAAATAAAATTGATAGTTAGTAAAATGATGATATATAAAAAATATATATGTAATATTTTGATACAATTTGTATAAAATATAGTTAATAAAAATGTGCACCCCATATAAAATAATTAAAAAAACATATTTTGTAAATTAGAAGATATGACCTATTTAACAATCATTTTTATTAAAAAATAGACAGTAATTGATTTAATAATATATCCTAAAACTATGTTCATATTGATATGAAATTTGGAGAGCATTTTTTTAACACAAACACAAATGCACACCAAAATTCAAAGAAAACTAATGAATAAATTAATAGCTACATATGTTTTACCAGCAATTTTTTTCTTTTACTAAATACAAGAAAACAAAAAATAAAGATTGGAAGAAGAAGACATGGGGTGCACAATCAAGTCCTGTTAGGCATGCCATTATGTATCCAAGGAATCCAATAAATAGTTAGTCATGTATTAGTAAGATAAATCAAACAAAAAACATAAATACTTAATACTTCAAGCCTAGGACCTATGAGGAGCTATGAATAACAAGAACAAAACAAAATAAAACTAGAAGAAAATACTTACCTTTCTTGTAAGCTTGGAGAGCTTGTTGGTATGTAGTCATGTATAGATCTAAGGTTGTGGCTAATGAAGTCTTTATAAATGGTTATATTGAATCATATCCTCTTGTTCACTTTAGCTTGGCTTTGGATTAGCATGTGAATCTCTCTTATAAACATTTCTACATTAGTTCTTTGCACTAACAAGCTTGCTTTAGAGGTGTCTTGACACTTGTATTTATAGGTCTAAAAACTAACTCTGACCCTAGGGAAGTTAGGTTTAGAACTAACCTTGGTTGGATCAGTCTAACCCTGAGTTGAGTTAGGCAAACTCTGAGTGGGTTCAAAGATAATCATGAGGGCCATGTGAGAGATATGGGTCAAGAATAATTATGTCTCCCACTCAATTATTGATATTTTACAAGTGGATTGACAATTCATAGAAGATATTTTCATTTAATTTATGTATTTCTAAAATAAAAATTCATTAATTCTCCATGATCCATTTGGCCACTTGTCATGAGAGTTGAGGAATAAATTTAATTATTGAATTTAGAAAATAAGAAATTCTAAAAGCTATGGATTTTAGATATTTGTGTGATGTCATGATGATGTCATTAAATCTAGATTTATAAATTTTTAAAAATATAAATTCACTAATTAGCCATGGAATTTTCAACTATGAATATAATTGGGTTTAATCAATTAAGTAATTTTGATCAGGTTAATTGTATTTTATAAATTTATGTAATGTTATCATTGAACTCTTGGTCAAAAACATCAATTTGCTAGTCATAATTTGACTGGGGATGAATTGGAGAGAGGTTATTGTTGTTTATAGAGTAATTCCCCAAATAGGGATGCCTTAAAATTATTCTAAGCACTAATGTCTAATGTGTGGAAGAAATTAGAACATTCTATAATTTCTAGGCTTAATTTGCACTATTTGGTAGAAATCAATTTGAAGTCCATTTGGAAGCTAGTTATGGCTAGAATGGGGTGTCTACATAAAGAAACTAGCTAATGCCTAACCATAATTTGTTAGGGGCATTTAATCCCCTAATATTCTAGGATATAATATTCATTTCAATTTTGAGTGGAATTCCACCGCTGCCTTCTAGATCGAAATAAATAATTGATAGTGTTTTGCTTACCAATAAAGATATGGGTAACCATCTGGGCCATTCTAGATTTATTCCTATTTCCCCTTTATTACTGTAATTTGGTAGAGATATGAGACTTTATGTTTGATAAATTTTAATAGTTTTTATAGAATTAGATCATGCTCAAATTCACTCTCTTTTATCTCTACTAATTCTTCTTCAACATTCAATAAACCCTTCTCTGCAACATCATTACAGTCACCCTTCCTCCAGGGGAGTCCTTGGCTTCTCTTGATGAGTAGCGTATCTCAAAAAAGCAATAATCTTCTCATCCTCTTTAGAAATTATTTAATTGTCTTTAAGCATGTTTCTAGGGTAAATAATACCTCCTTGATCTAATTACTCCTTCGTAGAGAAAGTCACGTTCATATCTTGGCATTGAATGTTAGGCATTTCCTCAGAATCCTAGATATAATAGTTTTTCCAATGATTTCTTTTCAATAAATCCTCCAACAACTATCCTTTTTGGGCCTTCTATAATTTAATGAATCCAATGTTCTTTTTTTATGGTGAAATAATTTTAAACATAACCCATGATATAGCACTTTAAGAAACAAAATAGAACTTTATTCCACTTAAATCCATTGAGACCAAACCCTACCTTGAAATCTAAGGCTAATTTCCTCTAGGATTCTTTCATCCACATATAAGTAAACATAAATAATAACTCAATAATCCAATAAACCATATTTGGTGGTTAGATATAGTTGAAAAACACACACAAGAGTTATCTTACCTTAGCCAAGTATTTAATTTCCTAGTACTCCACCAATAATGCATATAATTTGACCTAGAGAGGGTAACAACCAATCTTAGAGTTTTCTACATCAAAATTATGGCTCCAATGTTTAATCCATAGAACCCCATCTTAAATTACCTTTTTATTATTTTGATTAGGGAAAATAGCTACAAAGAATCCCTTAGGAAGGAATTTCACATCAAAGTTATGCTCCTTTACTAACAAATTCCACTACGTAAAATGCTAACCATTTTCCAATAATCCCATTTTCCTCCAAAGCCCTAATATTATACACATAGTTAGGGTTCTCTACTATCATAAATATCTCAAATATTTACATAACACCTTCTACATTACCCTAGGAAACCATCCTTACCAGTATTTTATGAATATACCTTGAATAGAATTCTATTGGTTCCAGTTGCCACTCTAGCTAGGCTCTGCCCATGCTTCACAAAAAAATTCATGACATTCCAACTTTTTTTTTTCTAGTCAGATAAAACCTACCATCCCCTTTGCCACTTTTTCCCCATAAGTCTTCTTAACCTTAGCTCTCTTTCCCAATCACCGGTGTTGCCTTGATCTAGATTCTTCACTTCCCTTCAAACCCTCATTGCCATCAACTTCATACTTGAATTGACCACTCCAAATCTCCCTAATAGTTTCCTTCTTGAATCCTTTAATTTATTTTGATGTTTCCAGCTTTGCACTCATTCTTTCTAAAGGTTGTACTCTTGATTTTTTTTTATACCGCCTAGTTATAAGATGATATCTTACTATGTTAGACAACAATTATTTTATTTCCTATTTTTTAAATTATTTGTTTAATCCTTTTATTTTTAAATATGTGTTTCATAGATTCATATCAAATCTCAAATGGGGGGCATGTATTCTACATTTTTTAATTTTCAAACTCCAGGACACAAGACATTTATATATTATCTTGATCCTCTGGATGAGAGCAATAACATGTTGAGTTTTCCAAGATGTGACAAATGCATGACATGTTTTTTCACCACTAGATATATTTAGGGCACTTCATAATCTTAATATTTTAATATTATATCATATTTTTTATCTTTGATTTTTTCACTGAAAATTGTACCAAAAAATGCATATAAGATTTGTTAATTTTTCAAGACTTGAAATTTTACACGGGCATTATTATTTTCTATCGATTAAGAGATACATGAAACTCAAATGTGAGTGCCCTCACTTTTTTTTAACAAAACTAGGTTTAACATTTGTTTTTTGTTTTTTGTTTTATATTTCAACAAGTTATTACGGTAGACAATTATCCACATGTAATTATTCTTACAGATTTCATAGGGATATTTACCTAGATTCATAGATGTTGAAGATTCATAAGATGGTCACTACCAAATTTCCAGCCAAACTAGGAGTATTAGTTTTTATTATTCCATTCTTATATTTCAACAAATTATTGATTGATTTGTCACTTATCCACATGCACATGATGTTTGTAGGTCTGCAAGATCATTAGATTTTCTACAAGATCACTATAATTGCTACATGAGCTTTGAGAGCACATAATGTTTCATATTTTGTTGTCTCCACAACCCCTATTTTTGTTGTTTCATTTTGATATGTATGCTCTCACACACCTTAAATTAGGGCATTATGTAAAATCCCAATTTTTTTATGAGGGTAATTATTAGCCATAAAATTGCATTAATTTAGGGTTTGTGTTATGGATTATTAATTAAAATTAGGTTGTTATTGGTATGCTTGTCAATATTTTTGGGTAATTTTTTGCATGTGGCCCATGTCTCTCTCTCTCTCTCTCTCTCCTCTCTCTCTCTCTCTCTCTCTCTCTCTCTCTCTCTCTCTCTCTCTCTCTCTCTCTCTCTCTCTCTCTCTCTCTCCTCTCTCTCTCTCTCTCTCTCTCTCTCTCTCTCTCTCTAGGTTTCTAAGACTTTCCCTGGAAATGTACATTGTATGAGTTTTGGGTACTAGAAATGTACATTGTACAATTCTGGGGAAAATATTTATCACCCTTATTCTAGCTCTCTTGCTTTATGTGTTCCTGATTTGTTGGCCTGTCCCACCTATTGTGTGTTGGTTTGCTCACCAATATGGTCCTAATTTAAATTTGAGAAGTCTATAAATTCACAGGTGCATATAAGACACAAATTTGTCCATTTAGGGATGGATGGAAAAAGTACTAAAGCAATCAATTCAAGCATTTAGAGTAGAATATAATTAGATATAAAACATTTATTAGTCTACCATACATTCATTCTAGAGTGAAAATGATAGAGGATAGGCTATGCACCACTGGGCCCTATAGATGAACATGAATTATACTCAGTATGTTATTTTCTAAATTGTACATACATTCTAGGGCCTTGATAATAATCAAGCTAAGGAGGACACAAGCCCCATAATACATCTCCAATTTTTTTAGGGCGTAGAGATGTCCATGTCTTATTATGGTTTCGAATAAGGAGGTCAATTTCTTAGGGATCTACATAGAATATTGGAAAGTCGGCAAAAGTTTCAAAGCCATGAAGTTGATGAACATGTTTATCAAATAATTTTTCACACATTTGTCATTTATCAGGCTCAACCTCATGTTTCTAGGAAAGTTAAGTTCCTCTTCTAGAAGCATTCAAATGATTGTGGGCACAGCCTTTATTTGCTCTATTTTTTGGGGTTTTATTTGCTTCATTGTCTTGACCTATTCTACATTGTCTATTTGCGATGACCATTTCAAATATTCATCTTAAATCTCACTATTGTTATTTCATATTACAGAAATAATTATTTATACAGTTAAATTTAATGATACCTTTTGTACATTAATATTTATGATTTAAAAATGCACTTTTATTAATTTATAAAATTAATATAATATAACGATAATCATATAAAAAACTAGTTAAACAAGAAAATCACATCCCACGACGCTGATGTTACATTAAGGGCAGAATAAATTAATGGCAGAATAACGAGAATCTAAAATTCTAAAAAAAAGATGACACATATGCATGATGGGTAAATAAGTTGTTTAAGACAACTTCTTTAAGACTTAATGGTAGAAAAGACATACAATAAGAAGATGAAATACCACATAGAAATAAAGACTAAACACTAATACCATGAAATCTATGGAGAAACACCAATGATGAATAAGTGGTTTTGACTATCATCAAAGGCGGAGAGGCAGAGATGGAGAACGGAAGAGAATGAATGCACCCATGGATATTGATGTTATGGGGGGAATGAGCTAAGTGACTTGGATATTGATGTAAAAATTACCTCCAATGGTAGGAGAAAACTATGATTAGGATGGTAAGATTATGGAGTAGCAGGAGGTGAGACGTGGTGGATGCAGATCTGACAACACGATGGTAGCTAAATGGAAAGCGTGTAATGTGAGTTATGGTGCCAAAGTGGTTTGTTGATGAATAGCTGAGGTCGAGCTATAGAGAGAATCGACAGTGGGGGCCACAATTTGGAGGTGAAATCAGAGGTGAATTTGTTGGCATCAAGACACTTTGATCTAGTGTCGTCATTAGGGAAACAATGCTATGTCAATGCCCCAAGAAAACAATCAAATCATAGAATCAATATAATTGTGCAGCATAAATCACAAGTGTTAATCAATAAAAAAAGATGCATAATAAAATACAAAACCCACGACCATTAAACAACATTAACAAATATAATAGTCTCAAGAAATGGAGGGGAGACTATTCGACTTCCCCCAACGACTGATGCTGGAGAATCCGAAATATCAAGAATAGACTCCCACCCATAATTTATTAAAAAGTTTTAACTAAAGTCAATTTCTTCACTAACAATGGATGCAATTCATTATAAACAATAGTTTAAAACAAAATGCTCTGTTGTAATCATTGGTGTCATTTTGAACACGGCAAACCACTACTTAGTCTTTCTTCTTCCTCGTGTATGACATATATTTTAAAACTTTGTGAGTCAAAGTCTACACACCACGCCATGAAAGACAGGAGAACTTTCTCTGTGGAAAAAGTGCAGACTACTACGATCCAAATTGTGGACCAGAGGAATATAAATCTTTCACGCTCATGCAACTTGTCTACAATCTGTTTAATGGCGGCCAATACATTGAATATAAACAAAAGAGCTCCGTCGTAATAATTGGTGTGTGAAGAAAAGGCTGTATTTTCATTTTGAACACGGTAGACGACTACTCTTATTTTCTGTCTATGGAAATAATAAGTCATAGCAAAACATTGAATTGTAAATAATCTTAAAACAATGTTTATTTTCTTTATTTGAAAGAGAATGGGACATTCAACAACATTCAATTCTGATAATAAATAGATATAGTTAAGTTGATTGTGTAAACTGAACATTTTTATACTCAAAATTTTACTTTAAATTATAAATAGACTGAAGTTTAAATTCAAAAAGTTGGACAAAGTTTTAACCTCGGCGGCTTTGTATGTCAAATTTGTGGGTAAAGTTTTAATTCATGTTTTAAAACAAAGAAACTCTAGAATCATATCACTATTAAAATTTTATTATAATCTATATATTTATATATAGCGATTTCTTTGCAAAGCATTTAATTATTTGTAAAATTCTATCTAAATTTTATATTTTATTTATTTGTTTATATGGTTCTATATTAGTTTCATGATTGTGTTTGCCTAGTTTTGATATTCAATAACTTCACTCACTTTTTCTCATTATGAATTTGATCACCTTTAAAATAAAATTCTTTTTTCAATCCTACGTGGGCATTAATAGTTGAAAGATTGAGGGGGAAATATGTATTTTGGTACATGCAATAAACAAGAGAATAGTAAAACTATCTTGATACATTTTAGGTCCATAAACAATAACATCAAAAATATCAATCCTCATAATTAGAGTAGCTCTAATAACATGCAAACCAATATTGTGGTGTGTTTGTCCTTCAATAATTACTCTAATATAAAAGCTCTAATGATTTCTTCATTTCTCTAGAATGCTTGGAAGTGCTTAACGTATTCTAATGAATAATAAATGGGTTCTCTATATTTTCCTTGTATTTATAAAATAAAATAGAATGTCTCTATGTTTATAGATTAATTGAATTCAAATTAAGACCTTATTGACACCCAAACCAACATCAAATGGTAAAAGAAATAAAAAATATGAAATAAGAGGTTACATATTCATGAGCTAGAATAGATCCTAAAAAAGGTCTAAGAATATTATTACCATTACAATGGTGGTCCAAAAAACATTAATGATCCTCCTAATACAAAGCTCTAGGTGGGTAGAAAAGAGGAAGAGAGAGAAAGGGATGCCTAGAGGGAGTTGGGAGAAGATACAAACACCATAAGAAGTTTATAGTTGCTCCTATAATGCCTAAACTGGGCCATTATTTGACAAGTACAAAAACATCCAAAAATCATGTAATTCAACTACTAGTTAATGAATAGGGACTATTTGTAGGTGTATACATTTTTCCTACTTTGATGCATGTGTGCATGCATGTGAAAGTAGAAATGAAGACATTGTATGGATATAAAATAATTTGCACATGAAGCCCTTGAATAAAATCCAATATACTTGAGAATTTTTAGAATGATTATTTATTCTTATATGCATTCATGGGTGAATTCCAAATAATAAGAATTTTTTGACACACACACACACACACACACAAATTCCTCATTCTACAGGGAAATGGAAAGACACACGAATATTCTCTCTAGAAATAAAATTGTAGACTCTATTATAACTAAGTGACCTATAACTAAATTCAATTTGAGCACCAGAAGACACATTTTTAACAAATTATTCAATGGTGAAAATAAAAATATTACTATCAATCCTTTAGAGTAAAAAATAAAAAATGATTTATGGATAAAGATTGCCCCAATTTATGCATGTTGTACGTATTTTATGATTTTAATGTCTTAAGTGGATATATGCCATTGAGTTAAATCTAAAAATAAATATTATCCCATTTCTATCAATGTTACATGTTCTTAAACATTGGATGGTTTTGATTCAAATTATTTTCCTCAAGTTCGATACCCCATGAAATAAAACTGACCATACCTAGCAACCATAAATTGAATTCCCTCATATGTGGCATTTTCCCTATCCCCACTACTCCTTCCCTATTTACTTATTTCCCATTTCCTCTATCTATTTGTGTTAATATAATGTCATCCTTTTCCAGTCTACTCCTCCATCATGACATGCCAACTTAGTGTCTGAGTCATACTTTCCAATGGAGTTTCCACCTGAGCCAATAATACCTCTAATTTGTTGGTGCCAAGATTGCATCTTCTAGATTTTGATATATGTTCTATTGACCACCATTATCCTAATTTTCTTACTCTACTTGTTACATGTTAAACCCATGATTAAAATTAATATCCCTTCCCTTTCCTCATTGGAAATAAAGCCTGCACAAAATTGAAAGAAAATTTGGAATAATTTTCATTAATCAGAGCATGTAGTTGTGAACATTATTTCCCTTCTTAGTTGAAGTTGAGCCATATGTGCCAAAGCAACTTGGAATGGTAAGTTGATCTCACCAATGGAATCCTAAAAGTGCCCATTGAATTCTTTAATTACTTTGTTGAAGGAGAGATAATCTTATATGTATAGTCAAGGTGTTAAATAAGTGTGATGGTACACATGTTCACACTTAACCCATTATCGACCATGACACTCTAGATGGGATGATGAAAATTGAATGAATAGACACTAAAAATCAAAATCATAGACAATATCATGCTCTATGAATGTGATAAACGGTCAAGATGGCTCTGAAACATTGTATGTACTAATGATTCCTTTTAAGGGATGGGTTGGATTTTAATGTGAATGGTAAGAATCTAGCATAGGATGTGCATTGTATGTGTAATGTGCCTCTTATTTATCTATGGTATCTTGAGTTTTATGTTTCGAAAAAGGATTACTAAATATCTTCATTGTTCATATTTTAAATAATTGTGAATTTGTACTGTCATTAGATGTGTGCACAACAATGATTTTCTCATATATTAAACCATGTATTTTATGCCTCAAACTAATGCACCTATTAGTAGTATTACCTAGATCCTAATTAAATCCACAAAAACCATTCTAATCATTTTTTTTTTGAAGATGCTTACTCACATTGACCTATTTAATGGGAGGGATCGATAGGATGTGGAATTCTAATAAATTTTGTAGTACCTTTGGTAGGTTAGTAAATCATTACCATAGAGGATTTGATAGTACAATATGTGGAGGATGTTGTGATAATGCATTTACTTTTTCCTTTTGATTACTCTTTATTTCACTTAGTCTCACATCGTATGTTGGCTTACTCAGATTCATCAAATGAAAAGTAGAAACTGGGTTGGTTGCATACTTTAATTTGCTCGTTGCTAGTAACACAACTTCTCTTTATTTCATTGTGTGATACTAATCCATGAATGAAAGAAACTTATTAAACATTATGGGTTCATGCAAAGGTAAAATCAAACTTTTATTAAATATATATTGTAACTCTTTGTCTACAATATACTTTTTCATCTTAGATAGCATGATATTATACCATAAGACATTTTTTGATAGGCTCATTGGATTGTTGTTTGAGTTTGGCAAAGTGAGTGTATAACATATTTTCACTATTGTTGATTTAAACATGTGTGAGGAATAAATACACTAAAGGATTGAAAGCATTAACTGACTAATGAGGTAGATTATAAAACCATCTCAGAGCATTATATGGACATAAATCTTCTCACCTTAATTATTGTAATTAATCCCACTAATTTATCTCGTTTATCCTAATCCTAGTCATTTATCTAATATCCCCCCTTAACATTTGGTCATTCACTAACCTTATAACATCCCCATAAATATATTAGTCCCTTTAATTATCTTTTAATCTTATCCTAATCTATCTTATTAATTATTTGGGAATTTAAAATTCTCATTGTCAACCTACCCACCTACTAAGCCTATTCCTAGGCTCTCCAACACCCCTAGTCCCTAATCACCCACCTAATCCCTATCTAATCCCTTACCTAATGTTAATTAATCCCATAGAGGATTCAAGAATCCTCTAATTCTAGAATCCTCTCTAACTTAGCCTTCTCCATCTAGAACCCTCTATTCTACAGGTTTCCAAGGAATTAAAAATTCCTTGGAAAATCCCCAACCATTGATCCCAATGGCCCAAGATTGAATTTTATCCATTGATTCTTCCCTCCATTTTATATATAAACAAATCACATCTCCATGGCCAATTCATCTATCAAGATCATGAAGTCTCTATGTTAAAATAGAAATCAAGAAGAAATATACTAAGTCCATGTTAATCTAATTCTTGAATCCATCATCAACATCCTTGATCATGCCAACATAATGTCATAAATCTGAGTCTAAGGTAATCTCAATCCAATCCTCTTGTCTTTTATTCATTTAATCTAAGTTTGGAGCAATTAAATTTAGGATTAGAATGTTGGTTTGAATTGTTTATTCATCTAGTTGCAATTGATTCTAATGGTTCTAGAACTTACTTAGGTAGTTTGATGTTTTGTACTTAAATTGTATGTTTATGATAGTTAAATCTAAAAACTCAAAATTCTTACTACATTTTGATGGCCACAGTGGACAACACTCCCAATTTAATAATTTTGCATCATAGAAGTTATTTTTGGTAGTTGTAAGACTAATTGGTGGATGGAAAGTTACAAATTTTTGGCATTTGCAAACCCAGGTGAAACTCATGATATTATAGTGGTGATTTTGCCCTGAAAGTTGAGATTTTGCATTAACCAACCAAATTAACTGCTAACAGTTTCTTTTTGGTAGGTTATTACTCTTTTT